>OX463236.1:175943863-176371363 GCA_949820135.1 Sylvilagus floridanus | reverse complement strand
ACACACACGATGTGTCCACACACAGATATGCACAAATATGCATGGGCATACACACGATGACACACAAATGTACACACACCATGCATGGACACACACAGATGCCCACACACATGCATGGGCACACACAGATGTACACACACATGCATGGGCACATACACGATGTGTCCACACACAGATATGCACAAACATCATGCATGGACACACACAGATGTACACACACCATGCATGGACACACACAGATGCACACACACCATGCATGCACACACACACACAAACATGCACAAATGTATGCACACACACACTGCTGTTGGACGAAATGCCCTAATGGCCATCAGTTGTTCCCAGGTTTGGATGAGCCTGTTCACGGTGAGTTTGACGGCAGTGTGCTATGTTTTATGCAAGGACAATGTGCTCTGATGACTGCTGTCTTTAAATAGTTTTCGGGGCCACATCTGAACAAATTTGCCTTTGCTCTTGTTCTAAGCCTCTGTGAAATCACATGACTGCCCCATTTATAAACTCCCACAGACAAAGTTCTCCTGAGCCCCAGTTCTGGGAAAAGCTGCACCTCTGAGCCCGTGTGCTCTTCTCCCGTGAGCTCTGTGCTCCTTGTAGTTGAGAGCTGCACCTCTGAGCCCCTGTGTGCTCTTCTCCCATGAGCTCTGTGCTCCTTGTAGTTGAGAGCTGCACCTCTGAGCCCCTGTGTGCTCTTCTCCCGTGAGCTCTGTGCTCCTTGTAGTTGAGAGCTGCACCTCTGAGCCCCTGTGTGCTCTTCTCCCGTGAGCTCTGTGCTCCTTGTAGTTGAGAGCTGCACCTCTGAGCCCCTGTGTGCTCTTCTCCCGTGAGCTCTGTGCTCCTTGTAGTTGAGAGCTGCACCTCTGAGCCCCTGTGTGCTCTTCTCCCGTGAGCTCTGTGCTCCTTGTAGTTGAGAGCTGCACCTCTGAGCCCCTGTGTGCTCTTCTCCCGTGAGCTCTGTGCTCCTTGTAGTTGAGTGCTTTCTCTTTGCAGGACCTTATGTCCATCATGGTGACATTGATTTTTATAAATTGCACTTTTAAGTCAATAATGGGAAATAAAATTTTAAATACATTCTGATAATATATAGATAATATTCTGATGATATTTAGCTATTCTGATAATTACATAGGAACTAAAGGATCCTTTCATAAAGTGAATAATAACATCACCCACGTGATTGTATTTATGAATCTAGACTTTTATGTATTTGTTTTTACCCTAGAATATTTATCATTAAAATCATGGCCAAAGTACAGGGAGCACTGCCCTGTACATATCTCTTACCTTTTGTCATTGATGACTGTTTTTAGGGCATTCGCTAAGTCATCAGAGGTCATTTCAAGGACGTTCAGGGTCACCCCAGCTCCACGGGTCTCTATGCGCTTCGCGTTGTCCATCTGGTCGCCAAACAAGGGCAGCATCACCATGGGAACGCCGTTGCATATTCCTTCATACACACCATGGGAGCCAGAGTGCGTGATGAAGGCACGCGTCTTCGGGTGACCTGAGAAGCAAGGCAGGAAGGGAAGCCAGTGGTTATGTCACGGTTTCCCGGTCTGACACAGTGTAGGTTTAGAAAGCACTGCACGGACTCTGTGCTGTCCTTATGCAACCATTGCCAAGTTCGCAGAAGAATGTGTGGGCGGAGACACCCCACCAGATAAAAAGGCCTAGGGGTGATAGTGGCCATGCTGTTTTCAGGCTAAACCACCCTTTACAACCGCTGCGCCTAGCCCAGTGTCTTAACTAAGCTTGGTCTGACCTGCATGCCAGATCCAGCCAACATACCGAGCAGATCGTTTTGGGGTAGCCACTTGACAAGGATCGTGTTCTTGGCAAGATTTGATGGCCGACTTCCAGTGTACCGCCACAGGACCTTGCAGGGACAAAAAGAACGGGGCTTAAAGAAAGAACACAGGACTTTTTTTTTTAATTGCTACAGTAGCTAGAAAGGGGGTCCCTTGTATGAACACAGAGAGGCGGGCAGTCTGGTGACCAGGAAGGCTTCCACGGGCTGGCAGCATTCTTAGTCTGAAGGGCTGGGGTCAAGGGTATGCTGGGCGAACCTGTGAAAATTCACCTGGCTGTGTACTTATGAGGCCTCCCCATGTCTGCACTTCTAGGGTAAATCTGCCTAATCAAACAGGTGGATGCAGAACTGTAAAAGCCGAAATGTAAGGAATAAATCTAGTTTTCTAACCAACAACTTTTAAAAGAAATATTTCTATTTAGTATAAGGAAGTCAGTTTCCAATTTTTTTTTTTTTTTTGACAGGCAGAGTGGACAGTGAGAGAGAGAGACAGAGAGAAAGGTCTTCCTTTGCCGTTGGTTCATCCTCCAATGGCCGCCGCAGCACTGCGCCGATCCGAAGGCAGGAGCCAGGTGCTTATCCTGGTCTCCCATGGGGTGCAGGGCCCAAGCACTTGGGCCATCCTCCACTGCACTCCCGGCCACAGCAGAGAGCTGGCCTGGAAGAGGGGCAACCAGGACAGAATCCGGCGCCCCGACCGGGACTAGAACCCGGTGTGCCAGCGCCACAAGGCAGAGGATTAGCCTAGTGAGCCATGGCACCGGCCAAGGAAGTCAGTTTCTTTTAAATAAATTCTCCCTAATACACTTGTGAGTCTCGCAGAGAAGATGAGACTCCTAAGTGAAGTGGACCACAGCTTACTGGAGTCCTTGAGAGTTGAGTTGCAAATTCTAGCGGACAGGATAGCAGGACATTGCATTAAATGAAATAAGCCAGACACCGAAAGGTAAACACTGCTGTTCTTCCTCACATGTGGACGCTCTGAGAAGCAGATCTGAACACAGACCAGCGGTTCCCAGAGGCTGGGAAAGGCAGGGGAGGGCAAATGCAGGGAAGCAGGATCGCAGGTTCTGGAAACAGATAAGAGGCCTAGGTTCTGGTGCCACACAGCACGGGGCGACTCCAGGTTGTAATCACCCGTTACAGGTGAGCAGAGTTCAAGGGTGCCAGTCATTAAGGACAAGGAGTGGTTGTTAGTTCCTCAATATGATCAGGAGATATTGTATATATTTGTTGAAATATGTGCAATTACTATTAGTTAAAAAAACATTTTTTGAAGGTTTATTTATTTGAAAGGCAGTGTGACACAGATAGAGGGAGACACAGAGGGATCTTTCATCTGCTGGCTCACTCTGCAGAGGACTACGGCCTGGTTGGGCCAGACTGAAGCCAGGAGCCTGGGACTCTGTCCAGGTGTCCCATGTGAGCAGCAGGGATTTGAGCACTTAGTCCATCTCCTGTTGCCTTCCCAGGTGCATTTACAGGGAGCTGGAGCAGAAGCAGAGCAGTCACAACTTGAACTGGTGCTCCTGTATGGGAAGCCAGCACCATAGGCAGTGGCTTAACCTACTGTGCCACAACACTGGCCCCCAAATGGTTTTTAAATGCATAAGAAGAGGCAAGTGCTTGGCACAGAGATTCAGCCACTGTCTGAGATGCTTACAGCCCACAGCAGGGTACCTGGCTCGACTCTCCATTCCAGCTTCCTGCTAATGGAAGGCAACAGGTGATGGCTCCAGTCGTTGGGTCCTTGCTATCCATATGGGAGACCCAGATTAAATTCCCAGCTCTTGGCTTTAGTCTGGCCCAGTCCTGGCTGTTGCAGCCATCTAGGGAGTGAACTGGCAGACAGGAGATCTCTCTTTCTCTCTCTCTCTCCTTCTCTCTCGGCCTTTCTAAATAAATAAATGCTTTTAATTGTTTAAGAAAGTATAAATGTTAACTAACCTTATCTGATCCTCACAGACTGAATACATGTGTTAACCTTCTATACCCCATTAATATGTAAAATTAAAATTTTTAAATAGGAAAAATAATAAATATAAAGGTAAGATCGTGAAATGCCTTAATCATAATATGATCTTAACAAAACAGAACTCTGGGCTAATAGTTGGGAAGAAGCAGGAAAAACTCAAGTCTAAGGTTCCAACTACAAGGTGAGGCTCGCTCCTCCTCCGTGTCTGGGGACAGAAGTGTTTCTGATTTTGAAATACTTTCCGAGGTGCGATGAGATATCTTGGAGATGAGACCCAGGTCTGAATGTGAAAGTCACTTGTGCTTTGTGTACCCCTGAAACACATGGTTTGAAGGTGATTTTATGCAGTATTTTCCGTGCACCTGAGCCTGGACTGTGACCTGTCACATGAGGTCAGGCATGGAATTTTCCATTTGTGGCATCATATTAGTGCTCAACAAGTTTGGGATTTTGGAGCATTTGGGATCTTGTATTTTTGGATCAGGGATGCTGACCTGTAAGGGAATTCATTTAGATAATGGAAGTTTGTGGTTTGAATGCCTATGAGTATGGAGATGAGGGAGTCATATAAACTGTCTTACCGTCTGAGGTATTTTGCCCAAAGCGTCTGCAATTTCCATAGCTTTCTTCTCCGGAATCTCAGACACCATGGACCCCAGGGAGAAAACCACAATTCCATGTTCTCCAGAAGCATTGACGTAGGCTTCAAATTCCTAGAGGCGAAGAAAAACACCTGGTTAGTTTGGGAACCACAGACCTTAAGCTATGAACTAGCTGTCTTCCTCTTAGGAATGTGATCAGAAGTCTGTGTGTGTGTGTGTGTGTGTAAGAGAGAGAGAGAGAGAGAGAGAGAGAGAGAGAGAGAGAAATTATAAGAGAGGAAGGAAGAGGAAGGGCAGGAGCGTTACAGGAGGGAGGATAAGGTGGAAAGTATCACTAAGTTCCTAAATCTGTATCTATGAAACACATGAAATGTGTTCACCTTAATATTTTTAAAAATTAATTTTTAAAAAGAGAAACAAAAATTAGTAGTGTGTATTTTGTAGCATCTCCCGCTCCCTTACTCCCTTTCAGAAGAGGAAAGCTGAAGGGGGGAGGCATTCGATGCTGTTGTGAGGCCACCGCTTGGGACATCTGCGTCCCATGGCAGAATGCCTGGGTCTGAGTTACTGCTCCGCACCATTCTGCCTTCTTACTAAGGAGCACCTAGCTCCACCCTCAGAGACCTGGACTGAGTTCCTGCTTCCTGTCTTCAGCCTGGCCCACCACCAGCTCTTGTGAGCATTTGTGGGGTGAATCAGCAGATGAGAGATGTGTGTGTCTGTGTGTGCTTCTGTCTCTTTCAAATAAATTAATAAAAATTTTTCACTAGCAGAGGAGGAAGGCTTCTTGCTTAGTTACTGCTGGGCTTCTCCCTTGACTGCAATTACAGAGCCCAGGTAATGTGCTAACTGCCCAAAAGAAAAACACAGACACATGGATGCACGTGCACGTGTGCCCAGTCCGCTGAGAGGCGACAGAGCAAGGTGTAAGTGTGTCATGTCTTCCCCAGCTGTAGGTCATTACTGGTCTAATTAACCCCAGGGAGTCTCCCAGGTGGTTTTGTGTGATTCCAAAGAATGTCCAGGGCATTAATAAAATTGTGTGATTGGCAAGGCTTGTCCAGAACCAAGTGACTCCTGGGACGTGGGACCTGGACTGCTAAAACATCAACACTCCTGGGCAAATCCCTAGGCCACTGGTCACCTCCAGATGTGAGATATCGGACACTTCAGACAGCGCTCAGCAGCACAATTCAGACATTTCTGCCAAGCTTGATGCTGAACCTGACTGGAAGAGCCCAAACACCGTCCAGACCTCCCCGAGAAAAGTCCTCTCTGCCACCGACCCTCCCCAGCCCCAGGACCTCTGGAGTGCCGGGGCTCATGGCAGCAGGTCTTGGCCTTTCTGCATCAGGCTCATCTGAAAGGCCATGGAGGCCAGGGTCGTCCTCTCTGCCGTCACACTGCACTTGGGGTTGGTTCTTCCACAGCCCTTCCTCCCTGGGGTCCGCACCCCCATGCTCCCCTCCCCCTTTCCCCTGGGAGAGGGGTTCCTGCAGCTCCTCTCCAGGTGGTGGGTGGTGGTAACGGACTCGCCTGCACTTCCCAGGACCTTTGCTCCCACTCTGGAAGGGCCACGCTAATCTCCCCTCCACGGCGCCCGCCCACGCCCACTCAGCAACAGCAGGATCTAAGACAACACTGAGCCTGTAGGTCCATCAAGAGCCAAGTTCAACAGCAGGAGCTGGCTGAGGGTGAGGTGGCACTCAAGTCCGTCCAGGGAGGAGGGCAGGGACGCGAGGAGATTGATTAGCATGGCCAACATCTAGGTCTGGGCCAGGTTTTATGGGGCTCAATAAAGGTCCATTCCCTACTTGGCAAAACTTCTCGTACCCCTTGCCCTGACTTTACAGACGCTGGAATAGCCAAAGAAGGAAGCACTGGATCACCCTGGATCCCCACCCCTTGGCTCATCTGCGTCCAAGTATGGTGCAATCCGCTCTGCTGAAACTTCCCCACCCAACGGGAGTCTTTTCAGATAGCTCCTAAGTTCTCCCGTGAGTTCAGTATTTTCAGTTCCAGACTTCCTAATAGATTTTCCCCTTTGCAAATGTCTATGGTTTTTCCAGAATCTTTTTGTAGCACTCAGACAACACGTTGGAAGCATGTTGCTGTCCCATGATGCATTCGAGTTCCCTGCACACACCCATGCACCCCGGAACCTGCTTCCTCCTCCTCCTCATCTGAGATCTCTGGCCCTGCTGACGCTGGGTCTGGCTGTTCTCAAAGCTGAGATGGTCCCACACCCTGATGGCCGACATCCTGGGATCCTCCACTTTATCTCTTCTCTCAATGTCACTCGGACACATCAAAGACTCCTCTCATGGCAGGCCATGCTTTCTCTATGGGATTTCTTATGAAATAGAAATTCTATCTTTATTTTTGAAGTTCAGGACTTTTAAAGTAAGTGTTGTTGAGACTGGAAGATCGCCCCCAGGGGAATCCAAGTGTAGAGTAGCAGTTGTTATTGTTTAATGAACACAGGGGAAAAGAGAGACAATAAATTGAAAAGCCAACAAAAACTAGGAAAAGGAAACATGGCAAACACATTGAGACTCAAAGAGCTTGGGAGAGTTACAATCAGATCAATCAGCCAGAAAATTCAAACAGATAAAATTCATCTAGTAAAGAAGTCTGGCCAGATTAAAAAATACCTGCTCTGTGTTGTTTAAAAAAAAGAAAAAGAAGATTTGAAGACAAAGGGATTATAGAGAACTATAAACAAAAATAATACAGGGGTATTGATGTCAATATAAAAAAAAGTAGAATGCTTGATTAAAACATTAAACAAGACAAAGAGGGTTAGTATCAGGTGCAATTTACAAAGATATTTCCACACATAAGCCTGCCTGCACTGAACAAGGTGGCAATCACCATGTAGTCAATATAATTCACCACTTGGACAAATCTGTGGGGTAGGGAGTATTATCATTACATTAATAAATGTCAGAAAGACAGTCGATAAAGTTCAGCAGTCTCTCCCACAAACACCTTAAATACATAAAGGCTACTTGCCAAAAAAAAAAAAAGGCAAACACAAAATGACAACATAAAAATTAATTTCCACTCAAAGAACCCTTGCTACCACCAGAGTTATACAATGGTTTCTAGAAATTCCAGTGAACTCAGCAACACTGACATTCAGCATCGAGTTTACCACCGAAGGAGCCAAAATTCCTTTATCAGCAAATGACTGCATGTGAATTTTTAAAAAAATATGGAAATCAACATTCTGGTGAAATACTGAGGAACTGGCTAGAAACAAAAATAGTGATGACTAGCTACAGACAGAAATGGGGGAAATGACACATTCACAGTAGTGACCAAAAAACTGTAAACAAGAATAAGGTAGAACCAGAAAAAAGGAGTAAGAAACAACAAATATGAAGAAAACTCTAACATACTAATCTTCATTATGATCTTTGAAGTCACAATGACAAAGTCCTGGAACAGAAATCTCAGTGTGTTTCAGAGGGATCTAGATCAGATGGCCAGCAGAAAAACCTGTGGTACATAAATGCCATAAAGTCTATTTAACAGTTAAAAAATTTGACTCATATTTTGAACAGGAGCAATATTCATGATGTGAGCATAAGTGAGCAATAGGGACCTATGTTATTACCAGATTTTGTAAAACAAACAAAAATGCTGTGTGTGTGTGTATATATATATGTGTGTATATATATATATATATATATGTAGGAGACAGAATTGTTGGTGTTTACTAACTCTCCAGGAACCAGTCCCAAGTACATATTCTTTTATCTGTTTGTAGTCCTTCATTTAGCCACTATCTGCTGAGTGCCCACCCTTGGGTGCTAACATTTAAGGGACTCCAAGCAATGCAGACCCCGTGCAGGTGTTGAGAGTGCAGCACACAGCGGATGTGACTGACGCAAAACCGCAGCTGCCCTGACCATGGCCCAGGGAGTGCAGGGCACAGTCAGTGGACGACGGTCTACACGCGCTGCCTGAAGCACTGCATGTGCTACAAAGGGAAGTGAGAGTGCCGTGTTAGAGAGGGCAGCTCTGCGAGAAAGTGGCATTCAGCTGTCCTGGAACATGAGAAGGCGGACATCTAACTAGCTCAGGGAACAGCATGCTCAAGGGTTCTGAACTGGGAAAGATTCTGGAATGTTCCAGGAATAGGCAGAAGGCTAGCGTAACTGGGGGATGCCCACCAGATTCATAGACGAGTTCTCCCATTTTGATTAGAATGTCCATTATGTATGCACATCACCAATGTCTTAAGTTTCAGAGTTAATGTGAAACCCAACGACTTTCTCTTGGATCCTTCATGATGGTGTCAAAAATACTCCCCTTGAATACTTCTCCAGTGTGGACACGCTGACCCCATCTCTGTCCTTTGTTTTGAGGGGTGTTCATCGACTTGGTGGTAGCTCACCCATTCCTTGCCCTCTACTTGAAAGAGAACCATTAATGGTGTTCTGTACTGTTGGGTTTTCTCATCTTACTTGTAGGAAACCAGCACCTCCTTTCTTAACCAGACCACCCCATCCAACCACACTTGTGCAGCAGCCTGGGGGTGCCAGAGCCACAGAGGCAGATGTCTGAAGGGTCATCGGAGCCTACTTCACATCACAAATGAAGGCTCAAAGCCCACAGAAGGGGAATCTGGTCACAAGACAGTGCAGCACAGGCATCAGCCCAGCGTCTGATTCCTCACTTGGTGCTCTTGCTGGTGCCCAGTCTCTCCTCGCCAACCACACAATCATTTAGAACACGGCCGGGACTGCAACAGAAATAAGGCCCAGTGTTCTCCACGGGTGAGAACAGCCCTTTAGCAGGAGCCAGACTCAGCAGCTGGGAAGTGCCTGGGCTACTGGGAGGTCCTCGACAAATATCCAAAGAATAAATGAATGAGGGGCCACTGAAATGTCTCCCTCCAGAGAGTCCTTCCCCTACCATCTGAAGTGTCTCTCCTGCTCACTTTCTACTAAATTCAAGGAGATTTATAAGGGATGTGAATGCCACATTTTGTGCATTTCGAAATCTGGGGAGGGAGAAATTAATGTATTATCATTTCTGGGAAAGTGACTCTGCCCAGTGTCACAACCTGAGAGTTGGGTAATTCACTCATTAGGAGGAAAGAACTGCAGGATCTAGCCACCCACTAGAGCGTCTCGAGCAGGGGTGGGGAACCTTTTTCTAAGAAGCCATTAGGATATTAATAACATCATTCCCGAGCCATGCAACACTGTCAACTTAAAGATCGCTCTGCTAGATCACTGAATTTCAAGGCCTGCCTGCAGTTGCCTTGGCAGGGCCAGACGAAATAATTTTGCAGCCAGACATTCCCCACCCCTGATCTGGAAACTGGAGCCGTAACCAGGACCATCAAAACAACTTTCCTTGCCAGAATCTATAGATATCAAACAACTATTTCATCATCAACCTCAAATATTGCCTACCTGACCCAATCAAGGTGCCCGCCACACATCTCTGTGCTCATGGCAGATAATGCCTGTTGCATCTAACTGATCTCTATCCACTGGAGCACACAGCAAAATATCAAAATATGCTTTGTATCTGAGGCTACAAAGAAATAAGCCAGAAGATGATGCCAAAGACAGAGGAGCTCAGGCCCAGAAGACTTGCAAGGCAGAAATTAACAAGGTCATTTGAAACTACCTCAGCATACTCATTCAGCAAACTCATCCATACAATGCGCTTGCAAGAACAGAGGCCTACTCACATACACACCGGGGGCAGTGGGTTTCTGTGGAGGCAGTTGATCCCCCCAACAAAAACCATGTTGGGCATGATGGGCCTGGGGTAGTCCTTCACGAAGTCGCCTCTCAACAGCCAGACAGATGCAGAGCTCATAAGCTCCTGGACACTCATGTCTCTCTGGAGGACTTCCGAGGCAAGCGACGCGTATGGGGAATAAACCACATCACACAGGAAGTTCTCCATCAAGGCCACGAGCGCGTTCTTCACGCGCTGCAGGAAGCTCATGCGATCCGAGCTAACGGCCAAGATCCTGGGCACGTAGGACAGAGGGCTGGGGCACTGGGTAGCCTTGGAGTCCATGCTGCACGGCAATGCATTCAAGAAGTACACGGCGGGCAGAGCCAGGTAGTGGGCCACGATGGAGCCACAAGGAAGGAAAGGGTCAGTCAACACGGCATCAAAGCCGGCTTCCGCCAGGGAGGCCATGACCTCCTTGTTGTGCAGTAAGTGGGAGCAGCCAGAGAGCAGCAGAGCGGAGTCCTTTTTGACTTTCTTGTATGTTGTCACCACACGCTGCAGGAAAGGAGCATTCTCAAAAAAATTACGCCCGAGTGCGATAAAGCTTTCTTCCACGTCCTTCCTTTGGAATGGCACGGGGTACTTCCTCAAGGTGTAAGATGCTCCCTCTTTTATGAAGACCGAGGCGTCAGGCGCTAAGACCACTATTTCATGTCCCCTTTGCTGGAGCTGCTGGATGAGCCCAAGCATGCTCAGCCAGTGGCTGCCGTCAAAGGGGACCAAGAGCAGCTTGGAGGCATGAGCCACACTGGGGCTGAGCACACACAGCAGCAGGCCCAGGACGGACAGGCGACGTGGGTCCTGGCACCCTGTGACCATGGTGCTCTGCCTCAGCTCCTGCCAGAATGCACCTGTTCTCTCCTGCTCACATGCTGCAAGAACCAATCTACACAACAAGTTAATGTTTGACTGTGTCACATGGCGAAAGCCAGCTGCTAGAGTAGCAGGAAGCAGAGATGAAGACGGTGGAGGTTTGCTGGGCTTTTTAATGGGCAACCATAGTTGAACTGACTCAGATTCTTGAGTGGCCACAGAAAGCAAACTTCCTCCAGAACCTTTGGGTCCATTAAATTAGTACTTTCCTCACTCAAAAAGTGCCACCAGAGAGGGAAAACGACTATGTGGTGACAAATCAGACTTCCCTTTCAGAAATGACCGTTTTCTAGAAAGTCTTCTAGAAAGAAAAGAACAAGACAATGCAACTCATCTTTGGCTGTGGAGACCTTCACCAATACCCTTCTCCACATCTCACTCAGGGCTCTGCATCATCGCTTGGCGTCATTTTTGACTCATTCTTCAACGAATATTTATCAAGCCTGGCACAGCACTGGGACCACCACCTAAGAGTCTCCAGCTTCCTCAGCACTCACGCTCCTTCAGGAGGAACAGACTCACCAACTGCACAAGTGGGCAGCCTGGAGACTGTGAGGCCTGCTGAGACTGAAATCAAGGAGGCGGCACAGGGCTGGGGGCATCCCCGGGTAGAGCACGACCAGAAAGGGAACTCTGAGACGACATGCACGCAAGCCTTCTCCAAAGACAGATCTGTAATCACTCAGAAAGAACATTCTCTAAATAGAAAGCCAAAATACGAAGGAACTTCAAAACAAAAGTGTGGGAAAACGGAATTAAAAGATAAGTTTCTTTTGGTGCATAATTTTTTTGGATCTGTAATATGCATTTTCTATGAACTTTATGAAGATCCTTGTATGCGTGAATTTTAAAACTTTTTGCACCCAAAACAACTTATCTTTCAATTCTATTTTCCACAAATGTTTTGAAGTACTCGCAAGATAAACACTAAAGCAAGTTAAACTGTATTCCTCATAGGAACCCAAGGTTCAGAGCAAATAAGACCCCCAGGGTAATTCTGATGACCGGGTTGAAGGCAAAGGGGAGAGCTGGGTAAAAACTGTAAGAATTTAAATATACTGAGTGTGTACTATGTGCCAAACATGGTGCTAAATTCATCACAACGCATCCTGGGTAATCCCTCAGAGCTGTCCTGTAGAGGCAGAATCCACTTTCCCACTTTATAAATGAAGACAGGCTGAGAGATTCACAAAGGTTTGTCAGAGTCCTGTATTTCCTAAGTGGCAGAGCGGAGGCCCAGGACCTGGGGTCAGTGCCTGAGCCCCTGCTCCCCAGTGGTATCCAAACAATGATGTACAAGCCCCTGAATGAAACTTACAGCCAATTAAAAGTCAGAAGGAATTGTGATTCCCCCAGTCACTACCCAACGGAAATAAGTGGAGAGAAGGCAGAGACAGGACGACAAAGTCAAGGGCAATGTTCTGGGTGACCACTATCCAGTTCCAGTTGTGCCTCAGGAGGCCAGATGAAGGGTCAGGGAGGAAGTATTATGGCTGCTAAACACAAACGCCCCCCTCCCGAGAAAAGGGCCAATGGGCGTGCAGACAGACTGAGCAGTCCACTTTTCTTTTCTTTTTAAAATATTTATTTATTTGAGAGGTAGAGTTACAAGAGAGGAACAGAGAAAAAGGTCTTCCATCCACTGGTTTATTCCCTTGATGGCTGCAATGGCCAGAGCTGAACCAATCTGAAGCCAGGAGCCAGGAGCTTCTTCCAAGTCTCCCACATGGGTGCAGGGGCCCAAGCACTTGGGCCATCTTCTACTGCCTTCCCAGGCCATATCTGGGAACTGGATCAGAAGTGGAGCAGCCAGGACTCAAACTGGCACCCAAACAGGATTCCGATACCATAGGTGCTTAGCCCACTATGCAAGAGTGCCAGCCCCAAAGTCCACTTTTTCTTTGTTTTTGTTTGTTTTTTTTTTTTTTTTAATTTTTGACAGGCAGAGTAGACAGTGAGAGAGAGAGAGACAGAGAGAAAGGTCTTCCTTTGCCATTGGTTCACCCTCCAATTGCCGCCACGGCCGGCGCACTGCGGCTGGCGCACCGCACTCATCCGATGGCAGGAGCCAGGTGCCAGGTGCTTTTCCTGGTCTCCCATGGGGTGCAGGGCCCAAGCACTTGGGCCATCCTCCACTGCACTCCTGGGCCACAGCAGAGAGCTGGCTTGGAAGAGGGGCAACTGGGACAGAATCCGGCGCCCCAACCGGGACTAGAACCCGTTGTGCCGGCGCCACAAGGCGGAGGATTAGCCTGTTGAGCCACGGCGCCGGCCTCACTTTTTCTTTGGAGATACACTCGGAACTCGGCATTGTGACCATGGACATTACAAGCCACCCATGCTTGGGCAGTACTTGGAGGGTCATGGAGAAACTCCTGAGTTGACACCTCGGTGTCCTGCAAGGCCCCTCTCATTCTGGTACTTAGGGTAGGTACTTAAATACCTCTCCCTGGGGCTAACATCCTTCCTCCACAGACTTCCAGTCTTGTGTGTGCTTATTCCTGGGTGTGCGTGTGCACGCACACACACACACACACACACACACACTCTCTCTCACATAACCGGAAGCCTCTCCCCGAGCCCAAGCACTCTTCATTCCCAGTGAGCAAAAAGGATGCAGCAAGACCTTCACTCTTTCACACACACTCTGAAATTCACAGTCCAGGTTGAACTCAGAGCAACAACTGAGTCCCAATGCCAGGAGAGTTCACCCGGAGACTACACAGAGCAAAGAGGATACACCTCACACTCACCAGTTACTGTCTCCCGACTTGATGGAACCACACACAGCCTGCAGGCTTTTGGAGGCGACTGTATACCAAGACAGTTTGGGGCTACAACTCTGTCCCTGGGCAGGGGATGTTGTTTCTGATCTGGACTGCAGGAAATCCAGAGTCACGCAGATCAATCCAGATCAATCAGACTGGCAGCCATGACTAAGCAATCCAGTACAGCCTCCTTCCTAGAACCTAAGCAGATCCACACTCAAAATCCACTGTGAATCCCTTCACTCACCAAATATGTAGGGAACATGTGAGCACTTCTGCACCCCAGGCTCTGTGCTAGGAGCTGGGGCCAGAAAACCAGGTTAGAAATAGTCCCTGCCTGCAGGGAGAGACGGAGAACGAGGAATTACAGGGCAGGGTGAGCTCTGTTCTGGTGCGGGAGCACAGGTGTCCTGGGAAATGCACAACGCTGCAGTG
This sequence comes from Sylvilagus floridanus, assembly GCA_949820135.1. Classification (NCBI taxonomy): domain Eukaryota; kingdom Metazoa; phylum Chordata; class Mammalia; order Lagomorpha; family Leporidae; genus Sylvilagus; species Sylvilagus floridanus. Next base: position 176,357,110 of record OX463236.1, on the reverse strand, counting down.
ACACAGTCTTGCGCTGGGGCTACTGAAGAGTGGAGTGCCGGCTGGGGCATGGCTGGAATCCCTAACAGGTGCTCTCCTCTTAGGCTAAAGCCAGAAGAGGCCCCACCACTCAGCCTGCTCCTAGCTCTCGGATCATAGCAGAGGGAAAGGATTTGTTACTAAAGGAGCAGCCTAGACACAGTCATTGCCCCATGGGTCATCCATGGGCATCTCCAGTGGAAACAGAACTATCACTCATTTCCTGTTCTGCCTCGTATCCGGTAGCAGTTTGTACAATTGCTCTTGCTACTAGACTATAGAGAGAGGCATCTACTGCGTACAGGCAGGGTCTGGGCTCTGGAATCGCTCACACAGGCCCCAGCACATAGTTTTGCAGACAGTAAGCACTGAGCAAGCTCTATGTAGAGGGGACTTCACTCCCTCTTTGTGCTCTGGGCCCTAAATCCAAGCAAGCAAGTGCAGACTCCGGAACATTCCGTCACTATCTCACTATCTCTCAGGTCCCGGTGCATGGTTCAGTTTCAGGGCCCCACCTCCAGCTATCATTTCCCACTCAGCTGCCCCTTGCACTTCCCCTCTCCACTACCACTTCTGACACCTTGGTAAGCAGCTTCCTGGGGCCCAGAGGAAAACTCAGCCTCTGTGGTCCTGGCCTCAGGACTCCCTTCAGAGATCCCCCGTCCACCTGTCCACACTCACTTTCCACCTGTCTCTGCCCTTTACCCTCCCGCCATTCCCAAAGGGTGCTCTGTACTTTCCCCATTACTCTGTTTCCACTGGGCTGTCCCATCGGCTTCTACAGTTCACTGCTTCCTTACCAAGTGCCAAGTTCAGCCACTCAACCTGCTAGCAGCTCTGGTTGTTCTGCTGAGATAACGTGGCCTCTGCAGACCTGTTATCTCTGGTGGTGAAATCATAGAGGGTTCACCGGTTAATCATTTTCCCCTTGGAACTGAGTGACCTCAATTGGTTTATCCAAGCAGAGAATACAGCGGCCGGCAGAGAATAAAGAGAAGCATCAAGAACCTCAGGCGTCAAGAAACGTCAGAAGGAAACCTCATGGTCGCACTACGGTCTTTGCGGGGACGCCGGCTGCGCCTCAGGCTCGCCCGGAGTCGCGTCACGAACACGGCGCACAGGTTCTAACGATCTTGATGCACCAGCAGCTCTCGGGGCTCGGCCAGGGCGTCCGGGGGACCCCCAGGGACGTCCCAGGGCAGTCGTGCAGTCAAACCACTTCCGTAGTAGTGACGCTGAGTCTTCTGATTCTCTAAGTGCACACGGCGTTTCCAAAGGCGCTCGCCAGACTGAAGACAGAGCCAGCGGCTCCCTCCTGCTAAGGCCAGAAGCTGGGGGGACGCCGTTCTCACTGAGAAAGTTACTTCTCACAACAGCGGGCCCTGGATTCACCCGTACTGCTGTCTGCCTGTATCTTTTAAACGGTCGGAGCAGCGACAGAGAACAACCCACATTAACAAAAGCGCAAGAATCCCGCGGACAAACCATGGGCGAACCGGCACCGTGGACAACGGACACGGCTGCCCTTCGACCCAGGCCGGGCTAACCCCACGGCCGCCCCTCCGTCCACGCGGCAGGCCGAGGGGAGAGCAGCCGGACGCACGGCCGCCGCCCCCGGCGCGACGTCACAGGGCGCTTCCGGCCGCGCGGCGCGGGCCCTGCAGCACGGCATTCTGGGATGCGGCGGCCGCCTCGGCCAACGGGACGCGGCCACGTCACAAAGCGCGCCGCTGCCGCACGGCCCGGCGTCGCCTGGCACGCGGGCACCCGGGCCCGCGCCCCCGGACTGCTCGCCTCGCGGGGTCTCCGTGCAGTGGGCGCGGGCCGCGGCGGCCTCCGACATGGTGGACTACTACGAGGTGCTGGGCGTGCCCCGGCACGCCTCGGCCGACGCCATCAAGAAGGCGTACCGCAAGCTGGCGCTGCAGTGGCACCCGGACAAAAACCCCGAGAACAAGGAGGAGGCCGAGAGGCGGTTCAAGCAGGTGGCCGAGGCCTACGAGGTGCTGTCGGACGCCAGGAAGCGCGACGTGTACGACCGCTGCGGCCGGGCCGGGCCGGGCGGCTGCGGCGCGGGCGGCGGGCCCTTCGAGGGCCCCTTCGAGGGGGTCTTCACCTTCCGCGACCCCGCCGACGTCTTCAGGGAGTTCTTCGGCGGCCGGGACCCCTTCTCCTTCGACTTCTTCGGCGCTCGGAGGAGCTCGCGGGCCTGCGGGAGCCGGGCGTCCGCGCCGCTCTTCTCCAGCGTGGGCGACTCCCCGGCGGCGTCCGCGGGCGGCTTCTCCGCCTTCCGCGTGTCCCTGGGCGGTGGAGGCCTGTCTTCCTTCTCCGTGTCGTGTGGGAGCGGGGGCACGGGCAGCTTCAAGTCCATGTCCACCTCCACCGAGATCGTGGACGGCAAGAAGATCACCACCAAGCGGGTCGTGCAGAACGGCCAGGAGAGGGTGGAGGTGGAGGAGGACGGCGAGTTGAAGTCGCTGACGATAAACGGCAAAGAGCAGCTGCTGCACGTCGGCACCCAGTGACCGCGGCCCGGTCAGAGCACAGTGGAGGGCCGGCGGGGACTCTGCGTTTGCCAGTGAACTCTGCTTCGAGAACCAGGGATTCATAAAGGATCATCCCAGTGCCTGTTTTGTTGTTAATTGCTGGGACCACGTGCCGGGGGTCTCTGTCTTTGAAATTGTTATAAATATCTGTATGCACTTTGCTATTTATTAAACTCAATACCAAGGCAAACTGTTACTTTCCTAGAGTTGGACAAAATGTTCACCGCGGTACTTGTCGCTTCAGCGTGGCCGGGTCGCTCGCTCAGTCCGTGTATACTGAGTTGTTTTAGTGCACGGCGTGAACGGTTGAGCGCCACAGACTTGCTGCTGACGTGCAGGGAGAGCTGACTGGGCGTAACTATGTTAGCACCTTCCGGGCTTTATAAAAGCAGGTGAGCCTGGCAGTAGGTGTGTTGGTTTTTTGTGTTGCCATAACCAATCACCACAAACTTGATGACTTGTAACACAAGCATTTGTTAGCTTTCTTGAGGTCAAATAATAAACAAGCATTTATTAGCTTTTGGAGGTCAGAAGTCTGAAATCCATTTCACTGGGCTGGAATCAGTGTTGGCCAGCGCACACATCCTCTGAAAGCTAAGGGCAACATACCTAAGTAACTGCCCCAGGACAGCACGAGTGGTCAGAGGCGTGTTACACTGTGCTCAGCCCTGACTCAGTCTGTGACGATACTTGATCCTAGGAACGCAGGAAAGCATCTCCGTGAGGCTACACAAAATACCACTGTCGTGTACGATGCGTGCATTAGGTTTGTGGAAACCAGGTTTCACCTGAAATGCTGATTAGCTGAGGCGCCATACATATGGCAGAGGAAACGAAATAGTGTTATTTTGGCACGGGTTGTGCCCCAGATGAATTCTTACAGGGACATAGTTGTCTCAAGAATGTTCCTCAGAGAGTGTCCCATCCCCTCGATTATTTCTGAAGAAGATTTGCATGAGTCATGAGAACCAAAGGACAGCTGAACTAGACAGGCTACACGTGCAGCAAGTTCTTAACCCTTTGCCAGGTTATCTGGCCTGCACACGTGGTCAACAAAGTAGGATGATCCAAGAAACCCTTTACTGCCCTTAGAGTGTCATCCTTAGGGAGTGACAGCAGCCAGCACTATCCTGTGAGATCTCAAACCACAGAGGAATTTTCTTCCTGGATACAAGAAGTATCAGAGTAGGAAAGACTACCAGGCTGTTAAAAACTGAGTTCAACGAGACGTATTTGACCTGCTGGTTCAGATGCCTCTATCCCACACTGGAGTGCCTGGGTTCAAGCCCCAGCCCTGGCTCCTGACTTCAGCTTCCTGTTAATGCAGACCCTGGGAGGCAGTGGTGATGACTCAAGTAATTAGGTTCCTGCCACTCACGTGGAAGACCTGGACTGAGTTCCTGACTCCCACCTTTGGCCTTGGCTCAGGCCCAGCGTTGTGGGCATTTGGGATATGAACCAGCTCACTCTCTGCCTTTCAAATTTTTTTTAAAAAATTCATTTACATGCCAAACCAGGGAGCTCAGACTAGTGAAGATATTCACTGAATAGTTTGCTGAGGTGAGTTTGTTTCTGCAGAAGTTGAAGAAGTGATAGAGTATATATATTGGAAACCACCACGCTGGATAGGATAGACCTAGCGTATGTTTTATCTACAGAATTGGTTAAAATAGATAACCATTCATTGGTCAGCAATTTGGTGCACCAAGTTCACTCAGAGGTCATGGGTCATTAACAACCCTGGCTTCTTGTAACAGCTGAGGGCAAAGATTCCAGCTTTGACATATCCTGGATTACTGATGTTGTAAACACCAAGTTCTCATTTTATAGAGGTATACAACATTTAAAGAATTTTCAAAACTGAAAATATCTTTTAAATGTCTTGGTTTCAAAAAATAAAAACAACAAAACCACTCGTCTGGGTCTCTGGGCGTTCGTCCTTTGTGGAGTGGGCTGAGTAGGCTTTCAGAGGGGGGAAGGTGACTGCCTCATGTCCTGTGCAGTGGATTTTCCCCACTGGATCACCGTGAGTTTACCAGGCAGGGAGAGGAACGCCCCTCAGGAGACATGGAGACCAGAGTCCATCTCCTCCTGGTCCAAAACCCCCAAAAGGCACTTCTGCCTGCAGCTCACACACAGCTGCTTTTAGGTCAGCTTACTTCACACGGTGGGAAGCATTCGGAGGCGAAGGTGTTCTTTTCAGAAAACCACTGAGCGATCGATTCGTTTCTCCTCTTTAATTCTACTCTTATCTCCAGAGAGGTGGAGAGACACCTCCTCCACTTTGGGAAATCATCCACCTGACTCTGCTTATCTTTCTAGAAATTCCTGATTCCACTTTCTCAACAAATGCAGATTCATTGTGTCTCGCACTTGGCATCCATTTCAGTATAATTTCACCCACTGTCCAGTGTGGCTCCTCTCTGGGAAGTAGTTGGTGGTCCAGATTGAAGTTCCTAGTCTGTTCTCTACCTTTATCCCACCCAAAGTGGAGTCCACTAAGGGGAGTTCTTATTTTTCTCCTGGGGAGACCTGCTCAGCCTTGGGACCCGAGCTCTGGGGGAAGGCCAAGGTGGAGAACCCTCTGCAACCCTCCCTTCCTCCCAGTTGTAGCCCTTGTCCCCCAGAGATGCGTCCTAGTGCTCCTGTGGCCCTCCCCATTGCTGTCCAAAAATTTCAATGGCATAATAGAGGGGGAAAACCTTCAAGTTTTGAATAAGATCTACACATAACTTTAGACTTCCTGTCTATGGCAGGCAGAATAATGGCCCCCAGAAACTTGTCCACATTCTAATCCTTAGAAACTGACCAGGTTACAGTAAATGGCAAAGGGACCCTGCAGATGTGATTGGATTAAGGCTCTGAAGATGGGCGATGCGCCCAGTGTAATCACTCTTACAAGTCCACATGTAAATGGAAAAGTGCCATACAATTCCAAAACTGAAGCAAAAGGAAGCAGTAATATGAAAAGAATATGCTTACAATAAATAGAAGGAATAAAATTAAACATACACACTATGAATGGACTGAAATCTTACATCAAAACAAGTGTCTGGGCCCTGCCACCTCTATGGAAGACCCAGATCGGGTTTTGGCTCCTGGCCTTGGCCTGGCACAGTCCTGGATGTTGCAGCCTGTTGGGGAGTGAACCTACAGATGAAGATATTCTCTCCCCCTCTCCCATGTATCTCCTCATGTCGATGACTGCTCCTGCCACTGCCTTCTGCCCCCCTCACCAGGCTCCTATCAATGGGACTGCTTGATCTTGGACTTGAAACTCCAAAGCTATGACCTAAAGAAATCTCTCTGTCCTACTTTGTCAGTAGCCTCTGTCAGGTATTTCCTTATAGTAACAAAAATCTAATACATCCTTCTACCAAAAATCTGCAAGCAAAACCCCTGCATCAAGTAGTTCACAACTTAATTGTTCTGACACAGTTGAAGGAAGGAAATCAAACAACCAAGAAGATAGGACCTTGACCAAGCAGACAGAATTAGCAGAGTCACACCAATACTGTCCACTCTATTACAGGGTCTCTCCCCTGACTCTCATCCCTCTTGGGGTCCATTGCAATCCTTAACTACACCATGATGCACCCACAAATATTTGTGCAGATGTGTTCAAAAGTAAACACTTGATTGGATGGATGCAGCAATACAGACCTGAGAGAGAGGCTTCCTGTTGGCACAGTTGATGCCCCCAATGAACACCATGTTGGGCATGATGGGCCTGGGGTAGTCCAGCACAAAGTCTCCTCGGAACAGCCACACGGACGCATGGCTGAGAATATCCACCAACGACACCTCTCTCTGAAAAAGCTCAGATGCGAGGCTCGCATACGGATCATAAGAAATGTGGCAAATGTACTTCAGGGTCAGAGGGTAGAGCACGTTCTTGACCCTTTGCAGGAAGCTCATGTGGTCTGAATTCGTTGTTAGTAGCCTGGGAATGTATGAGGAAGGGTTTGGGCACTGTGTGCCCTCAAAGTCTAGATCACATGGAATCGCACGCAGAAAAAACACAGCAGGAAGCGACAGGTACTTAGCCAGCAGTGCCCCACAGGTGAAGACAGGGTCAGTTAAGACCATATCAAAAGAGCTCTCATTCAAGTGCCCAATTAGAGGTTTGTTGTATAACAGCTCTTTACAAGACTTGTAAAAGAATGTAGAAACATTTTTCATAGTTGCCATAAGTAGCAAAAATGTCTTCAGAGAGTTTTTTCTTTCAAAGATACTTCCAGCGTTGCTGAAGAATAGTTCATTAAATTCCTCCTGGGTGTAAGGAATGGGGTAGGTTTTCAGGGTGAAAGTGTCTTCTCCTTTGATGTGCACATTCAGCGCTGGAGCAAGGACCACAGCCTGGTGGCCTCGGGCATGGAGCTCCCGCACGACCTCTCGCATGCTGAGCCAGTGGCTGCCCTCCACGGGCACCACCAGCACCCTGCCGCCCTCAGCCCAGGGCAGCACACAGAGCAGGAGCAGCAGCCCCGCCCGCCCCAGCAGGGGAACTCGCACTGCCATGGCCGCCTCCACAGAAACCACCCGCAGCTCACTTTCCACACCAGGCTGTGCCACCTATGTTAGCTTTCCTCATTGTTGCTATGCTATCACCAGGCCCCTTATCAAAACAGCATGTCATTGGAAGGCAGAGTTAATCATTGCAGAATCAATCAATTCCTTACTTTAATCACTGCCCTACCCTCCACCTCCACCCAGGAGAGAATAATCTCTTCTCTCCTATCTTGGAAAAAACTTGTCTGAACCCGCTGCAATCTCCAGGGCTACATCCTCGTTCACGTCCTACTGTTCATGCAATTTCCAAAAAAGGCTATGGACACACGTTTCATTTCATCGCCTGCTGCTTCTCTTTTAATCACCTTTTATCAGCTGCAACTGAACTTGGAGAGGCACCGATACCCTTTCTCCCAAATTCACTTCTCTATTGGACGTGATCCTACTTGCAAGCCCTTAAATTCTTTCCTGGCATGAATGAGAAACATGGAACTGATCCAGAAATCAGTTCGAGTCCCGGCTGCTCCTCTTCCACTCCAGCTCTCTGCTATGGCCTAAGAAAGCAGTAGAAGATGGCCCAAGGCCTTGGGCCCCATGTGGGAGACCCGGAAGAAGACCAGGAAGAAGCTCCTGGCTCCTGCCTTCGGATCAGCTCAGCTCTGGCCGTTGTGGTCATTTGGGGAGTGAACCAGTGGATAGAAGACCTCTCTCTCTCTCTCTCTCTCTCTCAAATAAATAAAAATAAATCTAAAAAAAATTACAGAAGAAATCAAAACCAATACAATAGCTGAATTCTGAAAGCTGATACAAATGACATGAATATGCCATAAATGAGAAGACTCTCCTTCCCCTAAAAAGGTAGTTTCCCAATATATTAAGAAATATGCTCTAGCTTTCAAGGGTCCTATTTCAATTAAACTCAAATATTCAGGGTCAAGGTAAGATGCTGCTGGAACTCTTGGTGTAGGAGAAGATCGCGCTTGGGAGGCACAGTGTAAAGTAGTGGGGGTTTGCTGGTGTGGTCAGCCTCTCCCTAGAAGCCCTTCCTTCTTTACCCTCATGTCTCCTCAACACTGACCACACCGTCAATGGATTCCTAGGCTCTCAGTTTTGTCTCCTTCCTAGCCCCTTCCACCATTCCTTGATCAAGTCAGTGTCCCAAGTAGAACCCACTTGACATGCAGCCAGGATGATGCCTCCCAACTCAGGAAATGTCCTCACCTCGCCACTGGACAGCAACTCCTGGACAGAGAGTCTCCTGTCAGCACAGCTCCAGCTCTGGAGAGCAGGACTTGATGATGTCATTCTCTAATGGCAGAGATCACACCTTCATCATCCGGCTTCCTCTTAGCCTACTGGCCTCTAAACTTTCACTTCCTCTGAGAGCTTAGGTCACCTTTGATCTCATCTAAATCCCTTCCAAGACAGGGCCACTAAAAACTGCTATGTCCACAGTTGCAATTTGCTAATTCCTTTATCCTTTGCTAGGGTCCCCCCAAGGCTCATGTGTTAAAGGCTTGGTCTCTGGAGTGGAGCTATTGAGAGGTGGTAGAATAATTAGGAAGTGGGGGCTAGAAGGATGTCCTTAGATTATTGATAACATGCCCTCAGAAGGTAGCTCTCATGGGACTCCTTGACAGGTGTCACACAAGGATTGTCATTATACCTGAGTTTGGTCTCCCTCCATCTTTATCTCTCTCCATCTCTGTGTCTGTCTGTCTGTCTCTCACTCTCGCTCTTGCTCTCTATCCATCATTCTGTTTCTGGTTTGAGACATGACAACTCATTCTAACAAGTGTTCACACCATTGCCTTCTGCTCACTTAATCAGAGATCATGGGCTCACCTGATCTTGGACTTGAATCTACCCAGACTATAAGCTGAAAAACCATGGGTTCACCTTGGACTTGAATCTACCCCGACTATAAGCTGAAAAACCACTCTGTTTTGTAAGTTGCCTGTGTCAGGTGTTTCATTACAGTAACAAAAAGCTAATACAGCTTTGTACTGAAAATCTACAAGCAAGATACTCTTAGGGATCAGTTCACAACTCAGTTTCTCTTCTCCAGCACAGGTAAAGGATATCACACTACCAGGAAGAGGGTGCCTTGGCAAATGGACAGTCTTGGTGGAGTAACACCATCGCTTGTCAGTTCTATTACCCACCCTCTGCCCAGCTTCCCATTCCTGTCAAGGACCACTGAGACCCTTAACTACAATACTATGATCCATCGCTGAAGACTATCAGGACAATTAGAGGTAGACACATTTGGAAACGTGGGGAGATAAGTAAACACTCATAACCAAGTTTTCTTTTAAAATGTTCTGCACATTGATATGAAGGCAGCAATACAGACCTGAGAGAGAGGCTTCCTGTTGGCACAGTTGATGCCCCCAATGAACACCATGTTGGGCATGATGGGCCTGGGGTAGTCCAGCACAAAGTCTCCTCGGAACAGCCACACGGACGCATGGCTGAGAATATCCACCAACGACACCTCTCTCTGAAAAAGCTGACGCGAGGCTTGCATACGGATCATAAGAAATGTGGCAAATGTGCTTCAGGGTCAGAGGGTAGAGCACGTTCTTGACCCTTTGCAGGAAGCTCATGTGGTCTGAATTCATTGTTAGCATCCTAGGAATGTATGAGGAAGGGTTTGGGCACTGTGTGCCCTCAAAGTCCAAGTCACATGGGACAAAATTCAGGGAAAAAGACAGCAGGAATGACAAGTACTTGGCCAGCAGTGCCCCACAGGGGTGAATGGGGTCCATTAAAACCACATCAAGGGAGCTGCCATTCAGGTGCCTGATTAGGGGCTTATTGTGCAAAAACTCTGCACAAGATTTATGACAGAACAAATATACATTTTTCAAACCTATGGAAGTTTTGAAAAATGTCTTCAGAAAATGTTTTGTTTCAAAGAGCCTCCCACTCTGGCCTAGGATGAGGTGATTAAATTCATCCTGGGTGTAAGAAGTGGTGTAGGTTTTCAGGGTGAAAAAGCCCTCTCCTTTGAGGTGCATATTCACCTCTGGAGTGATGACCACAGCTTGGTGGCCCCAGCACGGAGCTCCTGCACGGCCTTCCACACGCTGAGCCAGTGGCTGCCCTCCATGGACAAGACCAGTACCTTGCCACTCTGAGCCCAGGGCAGGGCACACAGCAGGAGCAGCAGCCCCCGCCAGCCCTAGCAGGGGAGACTGCAGCCCCATGCCCATCTCTGCAGAAGCCAACATTACCTTGTTTTTAACACCAGGTTGAACCTCCTGTTATTATGTTATCACCAGGCCATGTTGCAAAACAGTATGTCATTGGAAGGCACAGTGCCCTTGTTAAGTTAATGATTGTGAAATGAATCTACCCTGACCTTCATAACTGCCCTACCCTCGGCCCTCACCCAGGAGAGACAGATGTGATGACTGCATCCTGGAGGAACTCTTCTGACCCTGCAGCTCTCTTTGGGGAGCACACTAGTTCATGTTCTTCTTTTTCTTTTAAGTCCCAAAACAAGACGTTGGATCCTCACTTCATCACGGGCTATCTGCCCTTTAACTACCATTTAGCAGATTGCAATTGAGCGCTGAAGAGTCATCAAGGTTCCGGCCCCCAGTTTCATTTCTCTGCTGGATGTGACACTACTGCTAAGTCTTTATCAACTCTTTCCTTTCTTTGATGGAGAACACACAGCCTCTGGGCGTGCCCAAGCACCAGACACAGACCCTTGGCTCCACATGGATGGACTTGTACTCCATCCCTATATCACCCAGCTGTATGCAGTAGTCTCAGGCCATGAATAGATCATAAAAGCAGGAAGGCCGTAGCTGTCTGAGCCTTGGAAATGCCTCTGTGCTGTGTGGATTTGATGGGTGGTGGGCTTTGCACCCCAGCATGGCAGCAGCTTCAGTAGCCACAGGACTTCCCACCGTATCCATCTCCCAACACCAAACAAAACAACAGAGAAGAGAGTCATTGTCCAGTTGGAGGAAGAAGAGGGAGGCTGATATCAGTTGTTGCTCTGGAGTCAAGGGTGAGACCCACTATGGTGAGGCCCAGTGTCAGGCAGAATCCATAGTACCTGACCCCAGGCCAATGACTGTGGATGAGCTGGGAACCTCCCCAAAACCCAGTTATTGGCTCATAGACTCGGTGGAGAAGTATTACCCTCTTTAGTAACCTACTCACCAAGTGTCCATCCTAAAGAGCATACAAACCCACAAAGCCATAGATTTGCAACAATTCTGGGCTTGGGGCACCCTCTAGTGGCAAAACCATGAAAACACAGAGATGGCCAACTTGCAGCAAAGGTGGACTTAGGGTGTCATCTAGTGCACAGGACATCATCAACAGCCTGCTTAGGATTTCTGGAAGGTGAGGCAAAAATGAAGCCAGACTGCAAAGACCACAAAATTAGCAAATCTTTGCTCAGCAGTAGACAGACACTGCCATTTCTTAATAAGCACCAGTAACTTTCAAGAAATATGGTCTCAACAAATAGCTTTAGAAATCAACCATAAAGTGATGGCTATGTGTGGTCTCTCAGAGAATTCAAACAGCTGTTTTTTTGAAATTTTTATTTATTTATTTATCTAGAAAACAGTATGTCAGGGAGAGGGAGGGATAAAAGAGAGCAAGAGATCTTTCTTCCTCTAGGTCACTCCCCAATGGCTGAAACAGCTGGGGGCCAGAAGCCAGGAACTCCATTTGGATCTCCCACCATGGGCGGTAGGGACCATCTTCCATGGCCTTCCCAACAGCATTAACAGGGAGCTGGATTGGAAGTGAAGTTAGCACTTAAATATGGAATACCAGGATCACAAGCAATGGTTAGCACCCTGAGCCACAGTACCAGTCCCCAGACAGCTATTTTAAGGAAACTCAATGAACTCTAAGAAAGCACAGAGAAGCAAAAATTTTGAACAAAAGACATACAAGCAATGCTAACCCAACTTCACATAAAAAAGATTATTCACCATAATCAAGTGATATTTATCCCAGGGATAGAAGGATGGCTCAACATATACAAATCAATAAACATGATACAGCAGCAAAACAGAATGAAGTTCAAAACCAAACAATCACCTCCACCGATGCAGAAAAAGTTTTCAATAAAATCTCAAACACCTCTTTGTGATGAAAATTCTTAAAAATTAACCAAAGAAGAAACACCTCACCAAGGAAAAGATCATAATATAATAAGTCCAAAGCTAACAGCACAGAAGATGGGGAAAAGATAAAATTTTTCTCTCAGAGTTTTGGATTGAGACAAAGCTGCCAACTTTCGTAATGAGAAGTCCTAGCTAGAGAAATTAATCAAGAAAAAGGACTACGAGACATTAAATTGGAAAGGATAAAGCCAGATTGTAATTATTTGCATATGATGTGATGTGATATGTTCTTATATATAGAAAATCCCAAAGAAACCACCAAAAACTATCAGATTTAATAGATGAGTTTAGTCATATTACAGGATACAAAAGAAGCATACACATATTACAGCAATAGGGCATTATTTGAAAAAAAAGGTCAAGAAAGAAGTCCCATTTATAATAGCCACCAAAGAAAAACCAATAAGCTTAACCAAATAGATAAAAATCATTACAGTAAAAATTACAAAATATTGAGGGAAGAAACTGAAGAGGAATCAAAAATCCAAAAGATATCCCATGTTTATAGAAATATATTATGGATTCATTGTTTGGAAGAATAAATACTCTTAAAATGCCCATACTACCCAAAGCAATCTTCAGATTGTAAATGGGATTGATCTTAGAAGTTCCTTCTTAGCCATGGCATAGTCTGTATATCCAAAGGCTGTTGATTTTTGTGTGTTGATTTTATAGGCTGCCACTTCACCAAACTCTTCTATGAGCCAATAGTGTCTTAGTGGAGTCTAAGAGTCTCTAAGTGAGTCTTCTTCTAGGTTGGCAAGTACGCTGTCTCCCACAAGGCTCTAAGCCAGATGCATGCTAGGCTCTTCCCACTGTGGTGGAATGAGAAGGCCATGCCAAGATGGACGCTGGCAACAGAAACTGCCTGGCAACAGGCTGTGATTGGATGGCTTCGGAAACCACATGACAATGGAGCCTGACTGACAACAGGTCATGATTGGATGGCTTCGGAAACCACATGACAACAGAGCCTGACTGGCAATAGGCTGTAATTGGATGGCTTTGGAAACTGCCTGGCAACAGGCTGTGATTGGTTAGGGCATAGACCGCCCCTTGACTGGATTGGCTGCGGTGGCTATATAAGCTGCTGTACCAAATGAAACAAACAAGTCTGCAGGCTGTTTGCCTCTGTCCCGCTTTCACCCGACTCCCAGGGTCTGTGTGGTGACTCCGCACCTCTTGCCCCCACCACGCTTCTCTTCTCAGAACAAATCAACCACAACATCCCACAGCTTTATTGCCAGTGGCTTGGGCTGCTGCAGTCTGGTCTCATCTCACTCTCCAAAGCTGGTGCTGAGGCTCTAGGCTGCTGGGGTCCTGATTTTGCACATCCACACCCTCCACATAGAACCACAGTGTTCCTAAGTTGTATGGAGTTTCTTCTGCTATTTTCTCCCTGAGACTGTACTCTTTCCTCTTTTTTAAAAATTATCTACTCCTAGACTAGTGCAGAACACTTCCTCCCTATTCTGTCATCTTGGATCTCTCAAGGACAATCTCTTTAAATACTGGTGCTGGTAAAATTGGACACTGACATGCAGAAGAATGAAATAAACCCCTACTTCTCAACATATACAAAAATCAATTCAAATTTGTTAAAAGAATTAAAAGTAAGACTCTAAACTATTAAAAGAAAACATAGGTGAAATTTTTCATAATGGACTAGACAAAGAATTTTTTCATTGAAACCACAAAAGCACAGAACACAAAAGCAAAAACAGACAAAAGGGATTATGCCAAAGCCAACAGCATCAAGGATAACAATCAAGACAGTGAGGAGACAAGCCACAGAATGGGACTATCATCTGCCAAGAGGATAACACCCAGAAGATATAAGGAACTAAAGCAACAGGATGATAAGGAAACTAATAACCTTATTAAAAGAAATGCAAGAGATTGAGTGGCTATTTTTCAAAAGAAGACATAGAGGCATTTGGCACATCACCTAAGATACCACTTAAAATGCCCACATCCTATATCAGAGCATCTATTTTGAGTCCCGACCCCTTGGCTTCTAATCCAATTTCCTGCTAATGTGTACAATGGGTTAAGCTGCCACTTACAACACCAGCTGAGTTGTCCCAGCTGCACCACTTCTGATCCAGCTTCCTGCCAATGCACTTGGGAAGGCAGCAGAAGATGGTCCAAGTGCTTGGTAGACCCAGATAGAGTTTCTGGCTCCTGACTACAGTCTGGCCCAGCCTCAACTAGTGCATATATTTGGGGAGTAAACTAGTGGATGGATGATCTCTCTCTCTCTCTCTCTCTCTCTCTCTCTCTCTCTCCTCCCCCTCCCTTCCTCTATAACTCTGTCTTTCAAATAAATAAATAAATTTTTCAAAAAATATTTAACTAAACAAAAATGATAATGGTTTTCCTATCACATATAATACGTGGTAGAGACTTAAGGGTAAATGATCTTTTATTCAGAAAATTCAGTGGAACTAACAGATTTCCAGGTGACACACACTGTTCTTCTGTTCTCCTGTTAAGATATAGAAATGGTAATGATAATATATAACATTTATCAGGAGCTCACGATGACAGCATCAAAATCAGAGTGGTTAGGACACCTGCACATCATCCAGGGAGAAATAAGAGTGGGCATAAGAGAGGGAGGAAGAAGTTTATAACTGAAAGCTATATATTTCTGCATACATTCCTAAGGAGTAACTTTATTTATTTTTTTTTATTTTTTGACAGGCAGAGTGGACAGTGAGAGAGAGAGACAGAGAGAAAGGTATTCCTTTGCCATTGGTTCACCCTCCAATGGCCGCCGCGGCCAGCGCGCTGCGGCCGGCGCACTGCGCTGATCCAAAGCCAGGTGCTTCTCCTGGTCTCCCATGTGGGTGCAGGGCCCAAGCACTTGGGCCATCCTCCAGTGCACTCCCTGGCCACAGCAGAGAGCTGACCTGGAAGAGGGGCAACCTGGACAGAATCTGGCGCCCTGACTGGGACTAGAACCTAGTCTGCTGCCACCGCAGGTGGAGGATTAGCCTATTGAGCCAAGGTGCCAGCCATTATTATGGATTTGTAAGACATGTCATTTTACTAATTTTCTTCCAGTTGTTTTGAGGATGTGTTATTTCCTGTTTATGGTTTTGGTAGTTTGGTTCTCTGTATTGGTAAAGTTGGATTCACTGATATTTGATGTATTCTTGTGGGTTTTATGATTTTGCATGTTGTGTGATAGTGGTGAACTCACTTTTGCTTTTGTAGGATTCCCTTAAGAGACTCATAAGGCAGTTCTAATGTGATGATTTCCCTCATTTTTTACTATCTTGGAATGTTTCTCTCTCTTCTTCCTTTATGAAGCATAATTGTGTTTATTATAGTATTTTTGGTCAACATTTCTTTTTTGGGGGGAGGAACAAGTATCACATTTAACTCTCATAATACAGCTCATTTAAGATAGTGGTCCTGCATGGGGAATTAGTGCATAGTGACAATTCTTGTTAATTTAACAATTAACACTCTTATGTATGATTTCAGTGACCACCTGAGGCTCTTGACATGAGCTGCCTAGGCTATGGAAGCATTTTGAATCCACAAACTTTATCAATATTTAGATAAGACCATTAGGAAATTGGAAGTTCTCTCCTCCCTTTAGAGAAAAATACATCCTTCTTTGATGGCCACTTGTTTCCGTTGGGATCTCACTCACAGAGATCCTTCATGTAGAATATTATTTTGCCACGATGTCTTGGCTTTCCATGCCTGAAATGCTCTCACGGGATTTTCAGCAGGACCAGGAAGCCTTAAGGGCTGATTCTGAGGTCAGAGTGTTACTTAAAGCTATTGCCATTCTGAGTCTGCTCTGTGGACTGCTTCCCATGTTGGAACATTCTCTCCTTTTTAATTCTATCTACTACAATTACTCCATACTTAATTCTATGTATATGGTCATTTTAACTCTTAATCTTGTCTACATGTTTACTTTAACACTTAATATGATCACTTTAACAGTTAAGATGACATTTTTATCACCCTGATCAATAGGATTTGGGGTCCCATGACAAGTTTTTAAACTGTACACTTAGAAGTTATTCCTGCTGGCACCGCGGCTCAACAGGCTAATCCTCCACCTAGTGGCACCGGCACACCAGGTTCTAGTCCCAGTCAGGGCGCCAGATTCTGTCCCGGTTGCCCCTCTCCCAGGTCAGCTGGAAGATCAATTTTCTGGCAGAAAGTCATCAAACCCAGTTTCTCTCTCTGGGGGCATCCTAGGTAATGCTCTCGTGTTCCCAATTTCCAAACAAGACTTTGGATACTGATATTGATATGTGCTATGCAGGCACATATCAGTTTAGGATCTGTTGAGCTAGAGGTAACAAATCACAAGGTATCTCCCCATGTTTCACTCCATTCTCTTACTGGTCAATCAAAATGTTCCTGGGTCCAGCAAGCAAGATGCTATGGAAATACGGACTGTATGCTCCAGGTCAAATTCATGGAGGGAAACAGATTTCCCAGGGACTTCAGGTCTGCAGAGGCATCTCCCTCACCATATAGAAGGAAGTGTTGGAAGGTACTCTCCTCTCTCTTCTGCCAGAGACAATGAGTGTAGGAGGTGATGGGGTTTTCCTCCCATTTTTACTCCCCTACCTTTTTCCCTCAGGCCCACTGCCCCCTGCTGATGGGTATCTCTCTGTGGAGGACCCCAAGCTCACGGGTGTGTGTTCACTTTCTCACCTTTGAATGAAAACTTTATCATTTTTTTGCTGTCTATATGTGTCTGTATTAGAATGCTTCTCTGGGTACAAGGCAAGAGACTGGGAAAGAAAAGTTAATAATCCACGGATCCACTTCATAATGACGAGTCAGCTAGGTGTCTAGGAAATCTGGACTATATTTGCTGAAATGGCGGTCGGTAAGCGGATTTCCATCTGTCTCTGTCTCAGTGGTACGTGGTGTCTGCTTACATCTTTTTCCCAAGTCTCACTGCTCTCACCATTTTGGGAAGGTATGTTAAGATGTAGGTGTGGGCCCCTTTGTTTCTAACGTGATTAGCTGCAGAGCATAGTGATGAGATGTTAGCCTTAAGGAAATGCTGGTGGAAAAACAGGGAGGGAAGTGGCTGCTTTCACACACCTGCAGATAATTCAGAAACACCCACAGTTCAGACGTAGGCTGCTTTTGGATCTTAGGTCGCTGCCAGTCAGGCTGCTACCACAGAGCATTTAGCTCTTCTGCAGAGGTTCATGCGGTGGGTTAGCAGAGCTCTCAGGGATAGATTTATAGTTTTCCTTGTTTGATGGTGTGGTTTTTTATTTACTATTTCCACCTCTTATTAAATATTTTTATTTATTTGAGAGGTAGAGTTACAGAGAGAGAACTGGAGATACAGAGAGAAAAGTCTTCCAACCTCTGGTTCAGTAGCTAGCCACACACAGCATGCTGGGTCAGCAGGGCTACAATGTATTATGGGCTTGTTGCTGGGATTTCCCAGCTGCAAACTCTGAAGATGTTTGGATACTGGCACTGCCCTGGAGCCCAGACTCCAGGTATGTGGCTCAATGCCTCCTTGGGTTGAAAAACCTTAGGTACACCACTGTAAGGCCGTGAGAATTCTAGAGTGCTAAGCTTTAAGGTCTAAGCAAAACCTTGACAGTTTGACTTTGCTATTTGCTGGTTTCTATCACACAGGAGGCAGCCTCCCCATGTGAGATTCAATGTCCCCTAAGTAAACCCTGCTTTTGTCACCATAAGGCATTTATACTTACTGCAGACATGCTGACTTGACTCTTCTCCCTCTTCAGCAAGTTGCTGTTGGCAGGAAAACTTCATAATGAGTTCTTCCACTCTAATACAAGATCCTGCTATGCCTCAGGAAGCCATTTTAAAGATATGGCTGTTTGGGGCAACTCAGCCTACACGTCAGGCCAGCTTTTACTGCAAGTACTCTAGTCTGAAGATGATCAAAGATACTCAGACACAATGACTAGCCTTACAAAACATGCTGGTGGAACAAAAAGGAGCATGTGCCCTGGATAATGGAATCATCATGTCTATGCCAGCAGCAGTGTGCTCACTTAAACAGACATTGCAGGCCGGCGCCAAGGCTCAATAGGCTAATCCTCTTCTTGCGGCACCGGTACTCCGGGTTCTAGTCCTGTTTCGGGCGCCACTCTGTCCTGGTTGCTCCTCATCCAGTCCAGCTTTCTGCTGTGCCCTGGGAAGGCAGTGGAGGATGGTCCAAGTGTTTGTGCCCTGCACCTGCATGGGAGACCAGGAGGAAGCACCTAGCTACTGCCTTCGGATCACGCAGCGCACTGGCTGTAGCACCCATTTGGGGGGTGAAACAACGAAAGGAAGACCTTTCTATCTGTCTCTCTCTAACTCTGCCTGTCCAAAAAAAATAAATAAATAAACAGACATTGCAAAGCTTTATATCCAGACTGGCAGGTTTTATCATCTTCACAGAGATAATCTATAAGCAGACACTATTGGGAGTCAATAAAATATACCTTCTCCTCACGAAAGAGATTCTACCTACAATCTATCCTTTTCCAATTATGCTCATTCTATTTGATGAATGTATTTCTTTCAGGGTTCAACAGCTTCTCAAACAATGGCCACACGGGGACCAAAGCCACTGAAAGCGAAAATCTTCAGGCTCATGAGATGGAAACAACAGAGGAGAGAAAGAGATTTCCAGACACAGGATAGGCGGGGACAATGCAGCATTGAACAGGTTGAGGCCTGATCAGCACGATATGTGGTTCTGTGACAGCACAGATGAATTTTATACCCACTGTGGCACTGGCATCCTGTGAGGAAAGGAAATGAGCTCAGTCTATACCAACACAGCAGAACAAACCTTCCATCTGAAAAAAAAAATAAATATGAGATTTACTGCGCCCAAGTGGAGTCACCTTAGTCACCGCTTCACTCTAGAGCACTGAACAGAGCTCCCTGGAGACACCCACCACATGCCTCTAGCTATTCACTGAAAAAGTAGACACTTCATCAATCCATACAGACATAACCCAAGAATAAAAGCCACCACAGGAAAAAAAAAAAAAAAAGAAACCAACAAGAATCTCCAAAATGCCAAATAATAAATGAACCAATTCAAGAAACAAGAATAAGGAACACGACATGAACCCACAAAAGACACAACACTTCAAGACTAGAATATGTAAAGAGATTAAAGAAATGCCAGAAATGAAATTCAAAAAACTGATGGTAGCATTACTTAGAAGTAATCAGAAGCAAATGCACAAACTAATGAAATCCATACATGACATGAAAGAAAATTTTTCCCACGAAACAGATCTTAAACAGAAATCAAACTGAAATCTTGGAAATAAAGAATTCAACAGAACAAGTGAAAAACACAGTGGAAAGCCTTAACAACAGAATTGCTGAAGCAGAAGAAAGAATATCTGACTTAGAAAACAAAGTACAGGAAATTACATGCTCAGATCAAACACAAGAAGAAGAAATTAGAAAACTAAAAACACTCTTGGGAATCTACAGGATACTAGCAAACAACCCTACATACAGGTTCTAGGAGTTCCTGAAGGTCTAGAAAGAGAGAAAGGATTATGAGGCCTTTTTAGTGAAATAATAACAGAAAACTTGGAGAAAGAAAGGGACATCTAAGTATAGGAAGCACGTGTCCAGAAAAGGTCTTCACCAAGGCACTTTGTAATCAAACTCTCCATGGTAAAACATAGAGAAAAGATTCTAAAATGTGCATGAGAGAAACACCAGATTACTTTCAGAGGCTCTCCAATTAGACTCACCGCTGACTTCTCATCAGAAATGCTATAGGCAAGGAGACAATGGCGAGATATAGTCCAAGTCTTAAGAGAAAAAAAGCTGTCAACCCAGAAAACTGTACCCTGCAGAGCTCTCATTTCTGAATGAGGGTGAAATAAAGACCTTCCATAACATACAGAAATTGAAAGAATTTATAACTACCTGCCCAGCCCTACAAAAGATGCTAAGCATGTGCTACACACAGAAACATGCAGAAAATCTCCCAGTAAAAGTACAAAGGAAATCCAAAGTAAATAATAAGAATATTTTTGGAAATATGGCTGGGCAAGTTGTTACTTATTGATAGTCACATGAATGTAATGGGCCTCAATACTCCAGTTAAAAGACATGGACTGGCTGAATAGATTAAAAACAAAATTCATTTGGGACCCTGTGCCTGCATGGGAGACCACAAAGAAAATCCTGGTTCTTGGCTTCAGATCAGTGTAGCTCCAGCCGTTTCAGCCATTTGGAGAGTGAACCAACAGAAGGAAGACCTTTCTCTCTCATCTTACCAACAAAGATACATGCAGACTGAAAGTGAAAGGATGGAAAAAGATATTCCATGCTAACAGAAACCAAAAAAGAGCTGGTGTAGCCATCCTAATATTAGATAAAATAGATTTTAACACAGAAACTGTTAAGAGAGACAAAGAAGGACACTATGTAATGATTAAGGGATCAATTCAACAGGAAGATGTAACTATTATAAACATATATGCACCTAATTACAGGGCACCTGGCTATTTAAAAGAAATGTTAAAGGATCTAAAGGGAGACAGAGACTCAAATACAATAGAAATTATGGACTTCAACACCCCAATTTCAGCAATGAACAGATCAACCAGACAGAAAATCAGCAAGGAAACAACAGAGTCAATTGATACTATAGACCAAATGGACCTAACAGATATTACAGAACTTTTCATTCTACTGCCACAGAATACACATTCTTTCTATGAAGCCAGCATCACCTTAATTCCTAACCTGAAAAAGATGCAACAGAGAAAGAGAACTACAGACCAATTTCCCTGATGAACATAGATGCAAAAATCCTCAACAAAATACTATCCAATCAAATCCAACAACACATCAGAAAGATCATTTACCAGGATCAAGTAGGACTTACCCCTGGTAAGCAGGATGGTTCAACATTAGTGAATCAACTGATAGAAACTCAACAAGTGTAAAGCTTTACACATCTGATTGTAAATGGATTTAATGCCCCAATAAAACAATTGACTGACTGGGACAATTTATAAAACCAAGACTCAGTGATATGCTGCCTACAAGAAACTCACTTAACCATTAAAGACATACACACACGTGAAAGATAAGGAAAAGAGAAAGATATTTCCTGAAAATGGATACCAAAAGTCAACAGGAAGAGGTGTAATTATATCAGATAAAACTAACAAAGTCAAAGACCGTAAAACACAAAGAATGTCTCCGTATATAATTAAGGGATCAATTCAATAAGAAGATTTAACATTGGTGAATATATATTCGTCTAATGTTGCAGAACCTAAGTTTATACCACAGAGCAGTAGATGCTATGGGACAGATTGGCTCCAGCATAAATCATAACTGGGGAATTCAATATGCCACTTTCATCAAAGGACAGATCATCCAGACAAAAAAACAATCATTAAGTCCTAAAGCTAAATGACCCGAACTTACTGAAACAGAAAACAAAATAAAAAACAATAAGCAAGTCTAAAAGTTATTCCTTTGAGAAGACCCATAACAGAATTAAATCCATTTTAAATCACAAAGAAGGAGGAGACAGAGAAAAAATATAACTTTCTTGGACTTGGGTCTTTTGCATGAGGAGAATTCCACAAACTCCTCACAGGAGACAAATCTTAGGGTTAAGCAAACCACAGAAGCCAGGGAGACTACACTGAGATAACGGTGGGGCAGAGCCAGGGAGCACATCAGGCCCTCCTGCGACTGTCTCTCCACGGAAATGTCGATTTCAACAACTCTAATCATGGACGCACCCTCACAAGAGCTGAGGAACCACCTGGAAGAGCACAGTACCTGGGGTTACTGTTAGCATGCTAATAAGAAAAGAGGAATTGAAGAAGACATGAGGGAGCTTCCTGTACCAGCCCTCCCCGTAATCCAAGGAGTACAGCTTAGAAAAAGATACCAGCCGCTCAAGGGAGGGAAAGGAAATTAAGACTTGGCCACAGATGGGGTCAGCGCTGTCGCATAGCGGGTAAAGCCACAGCCTGCAGTGCCATCATCCCATATGTGCGACAGTTCAAGTCCTGGTAGCTCCATTTCCCATTAGTTCTCTGCTTATGGCCTGGAAAAGCAGCAAAAGTTGGCCCAAGTCTTTGGGCCCCTGCACCCTGTGGGAGACCTGGAGGAGACTCCTGACTCCTGGCTTCACATTGGCAAAGCTCTCGCTTTTTTGGCCATCTGGGAAGTGAATAAGTGGACGGAAGACCTCTGTCTCTTTCTCTCTCTGTGTGTATATGCCTCTCTGTAATTCTGCCTTCAAATAAATTAAGTAAGTAAACAAACATGGGCCACTGACTTCAAACCCAGGACGAGGCCTGCCAAGATGAATTCCATACCAGGCAGAGCCCCAGGACATTAACTGTGGATGGAGCCTCTTGAACCATCCCAGGGCCCAGTGGAAAGTGCAGATCTCAGCAGAGAGGACTCACACCTGCTCCACAACACCACTAGCCATGGCCTGGGCCTGGCTGGTCAATCTGTGACTTCATTGGTGCTTATAGCCATGAGCTTCAGGTGCAAACCAGCTTGGTGTCAGCCTTAGTAGCCAAGGGACCTCTCCATCATCCCTATCCCACGGAAGGCTCTCAGGGTGTTGAAAGACTCCATCTCCTAGGTTAGAACAGGGAGGGAATTACAAGATTTTGCCTTGGAACTCAGTGCAGGGCCCCCTGTGGAGAATCTGAACTTGAGGAACCCAGCAGCCCCTGGCACTTGCACCCACTCACAGAACCTTTGCATGCCTTTGGGTTGGACTTGTGCTCAAGCCTGTGTCACCCCACTGCACGCAACAGTCTCGGGCCATGAATAGACCTTAACAGCAGGCCACAGCCGTCTGGGCCTTGACACTGAATCTATGCTGCCAGGGTTTGATGGGCAGTGCGCTTTGCACCCCAGCATGGCAGCAGCTTCAGTGGCCGTAGGACTTTCTACCCCATCCTTCTCCCAACACCAAACAAAACAACAGAGAGAAGAGAGTCAGGGTCCAGTTGGAGGAAGAAGAGGGAGGTAGATAGTGGTTATTGCTCTGGTGTCAAGGGTGAGACCCACAATGGTGAGACCCAGTGTCAGGCAGAATCCACAGTACCTGACCCCAGGCCGATGACTATGGGTGGCTCCCTGGACCTACCCCAAACCCTGGCATGGCTCACAATCTGAGGAGAAGGACTATCTGTTTCACTGACACCAAGTTCACCATGAGAAACATGCAAATCCTCAAAGCCATAGATTTTTTTTTTATTTGACATGTAGAGTTATAGACAGTGAGAAAGAAAGAAAGAGAGAAAGGTCTTCCTTACGTTGGTTCACTCCCCAAATGGCCACTATGGCTGGTGCTGTGCCGACCCGAGCCACGAGCCAGGTGCCCTTCCAGGTCTCCCATGGGGTGCAGGGCCCAAGCACTTGGGCCATCCTCCACTGCCTTCCTGGGCCACAGCAGAGGGCTGGACTGGAAGAGAAGCATCCGGGACTAGAACCAGGCGCCTACATGGGATGCAGGCGCTGCAGTGAGTGATTAACCAAGTGAACCATGGTGCAGGCCCTGAAAGCCATAGATTTGCAACAAAGTTTGGAAGGGCTCCCTCTAGTGCCAAAACAATGAAAACTCAAATGGCCGAACCAGAGTAAAAGTGGACTTAGAGTGCCATCTAGTGCTGACACAGCACCAGTGCCCACAGGCACAGAGAACATCTTCCATAGTCCGCTTAGGATTTCTGGAAGGTGAAGCAAAATCAAAGCCAGATTACAAGGAGTGGGAAAAGTGCTTGATACTTGATTGGCAGACATGATCATTGCACAGTAAAAAACAGGAACTATTAGGGAACCATGGCCTCACCATGGTTAGGGAACCACAGCCTCATACACCAGTTGGAATGTGAGCTCTTTGGGTACAGGTCTCCCCTTCTTTCTGTCTCACCAATGATAATAAATTAATTTTAAAAGTTTTTTTTTGTTAAGAAAGGCATACAAAAGGCTAACAGCTTATATGAAAAAACACTTAAAATCAATATTAACTTGGAAAAATGCAAATCCAAAGCATAGTGAGATTTCACCCCATTCCAGTTAGGAGGATGATGATCAAAACAGAAACACAACAGGTGCCTATGCGGAGATGGAGACCAGCGGATGCTTACACACTGATGATGGGAATGTAAATTAGTAAAGCCATTGTGGAAAACAGTTTGGAAGCTTCCCAGGAAAGATAAAAGTAGAACTACAGTATATTCTAGCAATCCCCACTAGGAGTGTGTATGCAAAGCAGAAGAAATCCACATAACAAAGAGACACCAGCACTCCTATGATTACTGCAGCACTCAGGATTCACAATTGCCAAGAGATGGGTCAACCAACGACTCATCTACCGAACATGGATAAAGAAAATGTGACAAGAACGCATAGTGGATATGGGAGCAGACTTCCAAGTCTGCAGAGAATACAAAGGCAAGTGCTTTTGTTGGCAAAATTATGAATTCACACACACTTTTTAATAGGCAATTTCTGTGAATCTTTACACATCTCATTCAGCCACCCAAAAAAGATGAAATTTTGTCATTTGCCACAAAATGGATAGAGCTAGCTGACATTATGTTAAGGGAGCTAAGTCAGGTATAGACAGACAAGTACCCCTTGATCTCACTCATTTGTAAAATGTAAAAAGGTTGATCTATGGGCTGGCGCTGTGACTTTGTGGTAAGCATCTACCTGTAGCACTGACAACCCATATAGTGCCAGTTCTAATCCCAGCTGCTCCTCTTTGTGTGCAGCTCTCTGCTGTGGCCTGGAAAAGCAGCGGAGGTTGGAACAACTATTGGGCTCCTGCACCTATGTGGGATACCTGGAATAAGCTCTTGGCTCCTGGTTTTGGGTTAGCTCAGCTCTAGCCTTTGCAGCCATTTGGGGAGTGAACCAGAGGATGGAAGACCTTTCTCTCTGTCTCCCTCTCTGTCTGTAAGTATACCTCTCTAATAAGTAAATAAGATCTTTTAAAAAAAAGTTGATCTCATAGAAGAGTAGCTACTAAAACTACTGTGAAATGGGGAGGAAGAGACAAGGAAAGGTTGGTCAGTGGGAAAAAGTGACAGGAAAAATAGGTACTGGGCTCCATTGCTCAGTAGCACTTACAGGCAATGATCACGAATGGATCTCCTCAAAGAAAACTAGAGGACAGACTTGGAATCTTGCAGCCACAAAGAAATGATGGAAGTCGGAGGACACAGATATTACATAAGTACCCGGATTTGAACACAACACAATGTACACGTGAATCAGAAATCACATGCTGTTCTATATATTTTATATATTTATATATATTATATGTATGTATGTATAATTCTTAGGTGACAATTTAACAAACAAAAACATAATATAGAACTTCAGAAAACAATAATGATCATCATTTTCCTATCATCTAATACATGGTGAAGATTTAAGAGTAAATGATATCTCTCTCCAAAAAGATGTGCAACCCATAGATTTCCCTTTGACACACATGGTGCTTCTGGGGTCTTGCTAACCTGCAGAAATGACAGTGCGAATACATAATATTTACAAGGTCTTCCACTGAGATACATGGGAGTGAGCACTGCAATCAATGATTCCAGAGAATACAGTAACACAGGCAAACTAAAAGAAAACACAATTAGTTTAACTGCTTCCTTGCTTTTCAACATTTTTACAAATATAACGGACATGTATCAACTATATAATTGATAAGAGGGAAAACAAAGATGGGTCCATGTGGTTTGGTCAACAACAAATTAGATCAATTCTATCACTTTAGTGACAGAAGGAGATAAGCAGGACTACAGAAACTATTTCTCCCACCTCTAGAACGTCCCCACACCACACACTGGGCACCAAGCCCCAGTGAGGAAACCCATCAGCACGGCTCCACTCTGAGAAGTAGGACTCCGGGATTCCACTCTCTGATCACAGGTTCCCCGTCTTCATTGTCTCCCTCCCACTTAACTTACTGACCTCTTTGAAGCTTCTGCCTTCTCAGGTGCCTTAGGTGCCCTGTGATTGCATTTCCATCCCTCCCAGGAGAGGAGGCCTCAACATGGGATAGCAGCCAGCTAAGGTAGGATGTGCTGAGCTGGATGTCACAAGCAAATGCCCCAGGTATAATACTACACTCCTGCTGGTCAATCAAAATGCCCACATTCCAGATTCATCTGTTTCTTCTGGGGCTGGGGGAAGGTGACATCATGAAAGCTTTCTGTCTTCGTCCTGGCACAGCCCTAGCTGTTGTGCACATTTGGGAAGTGAGCCAGAGAAAGGAAAATTTTAAAAACTCATCTCTCTCTCTCTCTCAATCTCCGTTATCTTTCAAATGATGAAACTTCCATTAGACTAACAGCAGATTTTTTAACAAAAACCTTTTAGGCTAGAATGAAATGGAACAACATATTCTAATCATGAGACAAAGAAATGTCAACCAAAAATACTATAATCAACACAATTATGCTTCATAAAGGAAGAAGAGAGAGAAACTTCCAAGATAGTAGAAAATGAGGACAATCATCCCCACTGGACTGCCTTATGAGTCTCTTAAGGGAATCCTACACCTAAAAGCAAAAATGAGTTCACCACTATCATACAACATGCGAAAACATAAAGCCCGCAAGAATAACTACATCACAGGTCAGAGAGTCCAACTTTATCAATACAGAGGACCAAACAAACACCAACACAAACAGGAAACAACACATCTTCAAAACAACTGGATAGAATTAGTAAAATGACATGTCTTACAAATCCATAATAACATGAATGTAAATAGATTAAATGTCTCAATTAAAACACAAGGACGGGCTAACCTGATGGAAAAATCAAGACTCAAGCATATACTGCCTACAAGCAACCCAATTAACCAGTGAAGACATGCACACACTGAAAAAATAAGGAAAGAAGAAAGATATTCCAAGAAAATGGAAAACAGAATTCACAATTCCTCTTACTTCACACTCCCACTAGAATACACAGAACATTCTGGAAAGGTGGGTAGCTAAGGAAGTACTTAGAGGTTTCTCTTGTAATTTCTTTCAAACTAGAGCACTGAGTGGATGGAGGCAGCAATACTGACCTGAGAGAGAGGCTTCCTATTGGCACAGTTGATGCCCCCAATGAACACCATGTTGGGCATGATGGGCCTGGGGTAGTCCAGCACAAAGTCTCCTCAGAACAGCCACACAGATGCATGACTGACAATATCCACCAATGACACCTCTCTCTGAAAAAGCTCAGATGCGAGGCTCGCATACGGATCATAAGAAATGTGGCAAATGTACTTCAGGGTCAGAGGGTAGAGCACGTTCTTGACCCTTTGCAGAAAGCTCATGTGGTCTGAATTCGTTGTTAGCATCCTAGGAATATATGAGGAAGGGTTTGGGCACTGTGTGCCCTCATAGTCTAGGTCACATTGGATAAAACGCAGAAAAAACACAGCAGGAACCGACAGGTACTTAGCCAGCAGTGCCCCACAGGGGTCAAGCGGGTCAGTTAAGACCACATCGAAGGAACTCTCATTCAAGTGCCTGATCAAGGGTTTGTTGTGCAGTAGCTCCCAGCAAGTCCTATTAAACAGCATCGAAAATTTTTTGACATTTTCCAAAGTTTCCAAAAGTATCTGCAGAAAATCTTGTGGTTTAAAAATCCTTTGATAGCTGTGCTGAAGCATGAGGTCAAATTCATCCTGAGTGTAAGAGGTGTAGGTGTGCAGAGTGAAAAAGTCCTCTCCTTTGATGTGCATGGTGACCTCTGGACCTAGGACCACAGCTTGGTGGCCTCTGGCATGGAGCTCCCGCACAACCTCACGCAAACTGAGCCAAGGGCTTCCATCCATGGGCACCACCAGCACCTTGCCGCCCTCAGCCCAGGGCAGCACACACAGCAAGAGCAGCAGTCCCACCAGCCGCCTCAGAGTGATCCACAGTCCCAGCACCATCTCAGCTGAAGGCAGCAGCCTGTACTTTGAACACCAGACTATGCCTTCTAGATCAGCTTTTCCAATCTTTTTTTTTTATTATTGTTATCACCAGGCCACGTATCACAACAGCATGTGATTTGTAGGCACAGTGCCCTACTCAAGTTAATCATTGTGAGAAAAAAAAATCTATCCTTGTCTTTATAACTGCCCTGTGGTCTACCTTTACCCTGGGGAGATGTCCTCATTGCCCATATCTAGCAAATACAGCTGATTAGTCTGCTCTCACTGGGAGCATAGAGTTCATGGCCTATGTTTCATGCAGTTTCGAAAGCAAGACTTTGGACACCCATATCAATTTATCTTTGGCTACTTCTCCTTTAACCACTCTTCAGCAGGTTGCATCTGAGTTCTGAGGAGTCAACAATACCCTGGTCCCAATCCCTTCCCCAAGGATGTTTCCATCTTGGATTGGTCCACAGATTCTTGCGCTCTTGTAACTCAAGATAGCTGATTAGAGGTACCTGAGCACTTCCTAACAGAGAAGGATCAGAAGCAAAGAGCAAAACAACTACCACTGGGTCACTATATCTACAGGAGCATGCTAGAATGCAGTACATATGAAATGGAGAGATTGGCCGCTGCACAGCCAGAGAGATCTCATCCTGCACAGACCCCAGAGAAACAGGTGCATCCTGGGATCAACACCTGCCCTGCTCCTCTTGTTCTGCATGTGCTGAGCTTCACTCAGGCCACTGGAGTGCTGCTGCACAGACCCCAGTGACTGACACCTGCAAGTCGTGCCCCCTAAATTCTCTGCTCCTGCTTCCATGCAAGGTGCACGGCACCTCCTTGGCCACTGCAGTGGACTTGCCCAGTGTTGTCCTCAGAGACTAACTAGTGGACTGCCACCACTGATACATCACCTAGGGCACCCTCCCTCTTTGGGTGGGGGGAGCCCTTCTGCCATGTGGCCTCTGGAGTCTGGCAAGACCAGTGCTGCTGTCATGTGTGCAAAGTACACAGGTGCCCAGGCCCAGGGGAGAGTCCACACTGTGGTCTTCCATCACCATGCTGTGTGTTCCTCAAGCCCTGTGCTTCTGGGATGTCCGCACCCCAGCACAGCCTGTGAGACAGACAGGCCCTCTGCATGGCTGCCACAGTCACCAGGACCACAGCCTCTGATAAAGCTGAAGAAGCTGCTATGCATCAATACTAAGACTTCCAACAGGACCTAAACCCAACACAGCACACAAACAACACGCCAACGCACATCATTTGGAGAAACTCTCTTATCACAGTAGCCATCCAGTAATGTTGCTACACATCCCAGATCTGACACATGCACAAATACCAACTGGGGAGAGAAGTGTGGAGAAGTAAGGGGGCAGGACTCCTGCAAAGGGACACAGTGAAGCACTAGCAACACAGCCCAAAGAAAAGAAATCTGGGAAATCCCTAAAAGGGATTTGAAAGAGCGATTCCAAGGAAATGCAATGAAACACAAGGAAATATAAACAGATACCTACAATACAATTGTAGTATCCAGCTGTGAATATGAAATACAAAAAAAGCAAGAGAGATCATTAAAGGAGTCCATTATAAATCCTAGAGAAAATAACTCAATAAATCAAGATAAACTACTATTTATCACCTCAACAACAGGCTAGATCCAGCAGAATAATTATTTCAAAGGTGAACACAGATCATTTGAAATAAAAGTCAGAAGCAAAAAGAGAATGAAGACAGACTCCCAAACTTATGGGGCATCATTAAACAAGGTCGGCAAAGGCATAGAAGTAACGGTAGGAACAGCTGGAAATGCCCAAAACTTGGCAAAGGCACGAAATTCCAGGCCAAGGATGCTCAAAGGACTCCAGATAGGTTTTGACCAGAAAGATCCTCTCCATTGCATAGCAAACTTATTAAAGAACTAAGGCATAGGAAGACTTATAATGGATACAGGTCGGCAACCACTTGGGACACTTACAGCCCATATTAAAAACCCAATTCCAAGCCCAGTGCCTCTGCTTCCAATACAGCTTCCTGGAAGCCTGCAGCAGAGAACTCACTTCTTAGGCCTGCTCCCTACAGGAGATGCCAATACAGCTTCCTGGAAGCCTGCAGCAGAGAACTCACTTCTTAGGCCTGCTCCCTACAGGAGATACCAATACAGCTTCCTGGAAGCCTGCAGAAGAGAACTCATTTCGTAGGCCTGCTCCCTACAGGAGATACCAATACAGCTTCCTGGAAGCCGGCAGCAGAGAACTCACTTCTTAGGCCTGCTCCCTACAGGAGATACCAATACAGCTTCCTGGAAGCCTGCAGCAGAGAACTCACTTCTTAGGCCTGCTCCCTACAGGAGATGCCAATACAGCTTCCTGGAAGCCTGCAGAAGAGAACTCACTTCTTAGGCCTGCTCCCTACAGGAGATGCCAAGATGTGGTTCCACTTTCTGGCTTTGGTCTGGCACATCCGCGGATGTGGGCATTTGGGGAGTAGCCTGTGAAAGGAAAATAAAAACAAAGCAATCTCTCTCTGACTCCTGTCTATCTCTATCTCCCTCTCTCTTCCTTCCTCCCTCTTACTATCTTTGTATCAGTCTACAATTCAAATGGATAAAACTTTCATTAGACCAAAAGTAGATTTTTCAACAAAAACCACATAGGCCAGGATGAAATGGGACAACATATTCAAATCATGAGACAAAAACAAAAGTCAACCAAAAATACGATTTTCAACATAATCATGCTACATAAAGGAAGAAGAGAGAGAAACTTCCCAAGGTAGCAAACACTGGGAAATCATCACCACCAGATTGCCTTACGAGTCTCTTAAGGGAATCCCATGTCTAATCCTTTATCTAGATATAGCCTAATGCAAATAGATTAAATGTCTCAATTAAAACTAACTAGATCAAAAAATCAAGACTCAAGCATATACTGCCTACAAGCAACCCAATTAACCAGTGAAGACATGCACACACTGAAAAAATAAGGAAAGAAGAAAGATATTCCAAGAAAATGGAAAACAGAATTCACAATTCCTCTTACTTCACACTCCCACTAGAATACACAGAACATTCTGGAAAGGTGGGTAGCTAAGGAAGTACTTAGAGGTTTCTCTTGTAATTTCTTTCAAACTAGAGCACTGAGTGGATGGAGGCAGCAATACTGACCTGAGAGAGAGGCTTCCTATTGGCACAGTTGAGGCCCCCAATGAACACCATGTTGGGCATGATGGGCCTGGGGTAGTCCAGCACAAAGTCTCCTCGGAACAGCCACATGGACGCATGGCTGAGAATATCCACCAATGACACCTCTCTCTGAAAAAGCTCAGATGCGAGGCTCGCATACGGATCATAAGAAATGTGGCAAATGTACTTCAGGGTCAGAGGGTAGAGCACGTTCTTGACCCTTTGCAGAAAGCTCATGTGGTCTGAATTTGTTGTTAGTAGCCTGGGAATGTATGAGGAAGGGTTTGGGCAGAGTGTGCCCTCATTGTCTAGGTCACATGGGACAAAACGCAGAAAAAACACAGCAGGAACCGACAGGTACTTAGCCAGCAGTGCCCCACAGGGGTCAAGCGGGTCAGTTAAGACCACATCGAAGGAACTCTCATTCAAGTGCCTGATCAAGGGTTTGCTGTGCAGTAGTTCCCAGCAAGTCCTATTAAACAGCATCAAAAAATTTTTTGACGTTTTCCAAAGTTTCCAAAAGTATCTGCAGAGAATGTGGTTTAAAGATCAGTTGACTGTTGTGCTGCACCATGTGGTCAAATTCATCCTTGCTGTAAGGGGTGGCGTAGGTGTGCAGAGTGAAAAAGTCCTTTCCTTTGATGTGCATGGTCACCTGGGGACCTAGGACCAGGGCTTGGTGGCCTCTGGCATGGAGCTCCCGCACAACCTCCCGCAAACTGAGCCAAGGGCTTCCATCCACGGGCACCACCAGCACCTTGCCGCCCTCAGCCCAGGGCAGCACACACAGCAAGAGCAGCAGCCTCACCAGCCCTGGCAGGGGAATCCACAGTCCCAGCACCATCACAGCAGAAGCCAACAGCACCTCACTTTCCACACTGGGTTGAGCCTCCTGCACTAGTTTTTGCAATCGTTATAATTTTGTCACTGCCTCTTATCACAACAGCATGTCATTGGAATACACAGTGCCCTCTCAAGTTAATCACTGTGAAAGAACTCTATCCTTGATTTCTTACTACCATAACTTCTGCTTTCACCCAAGAGAGACTGATCTAATGCCCCATATCTAGCAGAAAGTCATCTGACTCCAAAGCTGTCTCTGGGGGCATCCTAGTTCAATATCTTGTGTTTCCAATTTCCAAATAAGACTTTGGACACTGATATTGATATATGCTATGCAGGCAGCCTTTTAGGATCTTTTGGGCTAGAGGTAACAAATCACAAGCTATATCCCTATGTGGCATTCTGTTCTCTTACTGGTCAATCAAAATATCCCCATTCCCAGGATGCATCTGCTACATCTAGGTCCTGTGAACAAGATGCTACGGAAATACGTATTGTGCACTCCAGGTCAAATTCATGGAGGTAAATAGATTTCCCAGGTGACTTCAGGTCTGTAGGGTGTCTGCCTCCCAGCATATAAGGAGCTGGAAGTTGCTCTCTCTCTCTCTCTTCCCTCTCCTCTGCCAGAGATCATGACCGGAGGAGGAGTTAGGGTTTTCTCTCCATTTCTATTCCTCCACGGCTTTTTCCCTTGTGCCCACTGCCCACTGCTGACAGTTATTTCTTGGTGTGGGGCCCCATGCTCATGCGTGTGTTCACTTTCTCACCTTTGAACGAAAACTTTATCACTTTTGTGTTCCTTATATGTGCATGTATTAGAATGTTTCTGTAGGTAGAAGGTAAGAGCCTGGAAAAAAAAGTTAATAATCCACTGACCTATTTCATAATGGCAGGCCAGCTAGCTGCCTGAGAAATCTGGACTATAGCTTCAGAAATGGCCATAGCTAAGTGGATGTGAATCTGTCTCTGTCTCAGCCATACGTGGTGTCTGTTTAAAAGTCTCTTTCCCCTGTCTCACTGTTCTGTTTTGGGCAGGTCTGTTAAGATGTAGGTGTGGGTGTCAGCGCTGTAGTATAGCAGGTAAAGCCACCACCTACAGTGCCAGGATCCCATATGGGCGCTGGTTCAAGTCCTGGCTGCTCCACTTCCAATCCAGCTATCTGCTGTAGCCTGGGAAAGCAGTGGAAGATGGCCCAAGTCCTTGGGCCCCTGCACCCACGTGGGAGACCAGGAAGAAGCACCTGGATCCCAGCTTCAA
Source organism: Sylvilagus floridanus (assembly GCA_949820135.1). Classification (NCBI taxonomy): domain Eukaryota; kingdom Metazoa; phylum Chordata; class Mammalia; order Lagomorpha; family Leporidae; genus Sylvilagus; species Sylvilagus floridanus. Next base: position 176,323,629 of record OX463236.1, on the reverse strand, counting down.
TTGGCACAGCTCCAGCTGTTGCGACCATCTGGGGCATCTGGGGAGTGAACCAGCGAAGACCCCCCTCCCCTTTGCCTCTCCTTCTCTCTCTATGTAACTCTGAATTTCAAATTAATAAATAAATCTTTAAAGAAAAAAAGATGTAGGTGTGGGCCCCTTTGTTTCTAACATGATTAGCTGCAAGAGTAATGTGATGAGCTGTTGGCCTTAGGAGATGCTGGTGGAAAAACAGGGAGAAAACTGGCTGCTTTTGCACACCTGCTGATAATTCATAGACACCCACAGTTCAGACGTAGCCTGTTTTGGATCTCAGCTTGCTGCAAGTCAGGCTGGTACCACGGAGCATTTAGCTCTTTTGGACAGATTCATGTGGTGGGTTAGCAGAGCTTTAAGGGATAGATTTACATTTTTCTTTGTTTATGATGGCACACAAATGGCTTTTAATTTACTAATTTCACTCCCTTTTTATTAAAGAATTTTAATTAATTAATTAATTGAGAGGTAAGTTACAGACAAAGAAAGGGAGAGACAGAGAGAAGGGTCTTCCAACCACTGGTTCACTCTTAAAGCGGTCACAATGAGCAGAGCTGAGTTGATCTGAAGCCAGGAGCCAGGAGCCAGGAGCCAGGAGCCAGGAGCTTCTTCCAGGTCTCCCACACAGATGCAGGGGCCCAAGCACTTGGACCATCTTCCACTGCTTTCCCAGGCCATAGCAGAGAGCTGGGCCATGAATCAGTGCCCACATGGGATGCTAGCACTGCAGGAAGAGGCCTAGCCTACTTCACCACAGCACTGGCCCCTAATTCCACCTCTTCACATGGAGGGAGGCAGAAAGTGGCTGGTGGAACATGTTCTATTGCTTAGGTACCATGTGCTCTGGATAATGGAATCATCACATCCATGCTAACAGCAGTATGCTCACTTAAACAGACATTGCAAAGCTTTCTATCCAGACTGGCCGGTTTTATCATCTTCACAGAGATAATCTATTAGCACCTACTATTGGGAAACAATAAAATATACCTTTTTAGGGGCCAGCGCCGTGGCTCACTTGATTAATCCTCTGATTGCGGCACCAGCATCCCATATGGGTGCCAGGTTCTAGTCCCGGTTGCTCCTCTTCCAGTCTAGCTCTCTGTTGTGGCCAGCATCAGAGGGTGGGACTGTGGGGACCCATGGATAGGCCTGCCATGGGACCCCCCATGCTGGGCTTGGCTTATAGCAGTAATGCGGATGTAGCAGCTGATTGAACTTTCCATCTAGCTGAGGATTGTGGTAAACAACAAGATGGCGCTGATGCCCTGCCTGCTGCGTGACTCCACAGCTGAGCATGATCAAGTGCCGGATTGGAGAACTCTGTGCATGGACTGTGATTGATTGACTGTGATTGGCTGAATTCGGTATATAAGCTGACCGCGGGAGAGGGAAGGGGGCACGCCAGCTTTCCCCCTTAAGGAACGTGCGCGCCATCTCTCCCCCTTCTCCCGGTTCCCCCACTCTCTTTCCTACTCCTTCTAAGTAAAAGTCTTTTGAAGACCGATTAACTGGGAGCAGCGTCGTTCCTTTTGCGGCTGAAGGATTGCCATGGGACCTCCAAACTTGGAGGAGATTCAACATCCAGACACAAGAGGGTGGGCAATCTGCCCCCAACACACTGGCCTCCAAGCTAGCCATGTACACCATGCTGGGTAGGCAGGGCTACAATATATTATCAGTTTGATGCTGGGATTTCTCAGCTCCAATCTCTGAAGATGTTTGGATACTGGCACTGCCCTGGAGCCCAGACTCCAGGTATGTGGCTCAATGTCTCATAAGGTTGAAAAACCGTAGGTATGCCCCTGTAAGCCATTACAAATTTTAGAATGCTAGGCTTTAGCATCCAAGCTAAAACTGTCACTGCTGGTCTTTGCTATTTGCTGGTTCGATCATCCAGGAGGCAGCCTCTCCATGTGAGATTCAGCGTCCCCTGAGTAAACTCTGCTTTTGTCACCGTAAGGTGTTTGTACTATACAGCAGACATGTTTTACCTGCATCTTCTCTTGACTTTCTCAGGAAATTGCTGTTGGCAGGAAAACTTTGTAATGAGTTCTTCCACTCTAATACAAGATCCTGCTATGCCTCAGGAAGCCATTTTTAAAATACAACTGTCATTTGGGGCAACTCGGCCACACGTCAGGCCAGCTTTTACTGCAAGTACTCAAGTCTGTAGATGCTCGAAGGTACTCAACACAATGACTAGCCTTACAAAACATGCTGGTGGAACAAAAAGGAGCATGTGCCCTGGATAATGAATCATCATGTCTATGCCAGCAGCAGTGTGCTCACTAAAACAGACAGTGCAAAGCTTTGTATCCAGACTGGCTGGTTTTATCATCTTCACATAGATAATCTATTAGCACCCACACTTCTGGAAATAATAAAATATACCTTTTAGGGGCCGGCACCATGTCTCACTTGGTTAATCCTCCACCTGCAGTGCCAGCATCCCATATGGGCACCAGGTTCTAGTCCCGGTTGTTGTTCTTCCAGTCCAGCTCTCTGCTGTGGTCTGGAAAGGCAGTGGAGGATGGCCCAAATGCTTGGGCCCTGCACCCGCATGGGAGACCAGGAAGAAGCACCTGGCTCCTGGCTTCCGATCAGCATAGCTTCGGCCATAGTGGCCAATTGGGGGGTGAACCAACGGAAGGAAGACTTTTCTCTCTGTCTCTCTAACTCTGTCAAATAAAATAAAATAAAATATATACCTTTTAATTACTAAAAGAAATTCTACCCACAATCTATCTTTTTCCTGTTATGCTCATCCTATTTGATAAATGTATTTCTTTCAGAGTTTAACAGCTTCTCAAAGTAACAATGACTGTGCAGGGCCCACAGCCAATGACAATGACTGATAAAAATCACTAGGCTCATGGGATGGAACCAAATACATGAGAGAGAAAGAGATTTCTGGACCCAGATAGGCAGGGATAATGCTCCGATCAGCAGGAAGTACATACAGAAAATGGTTCATCATCACTTAGGATCCCTTAAGATTAAGGGTCAGAGAGCTCTGTGAGAGGAATGATAAGGGAGAGGCAAGCAGCTAATTAAGGACCTGCTGAGCTATAGCAAGTCACAAGTCCCCATCCTATGTGTAATTTTATTCGCTACATGTCAATCAAAATGCATCTCTTTCATCTGAGCTCTAGAGGTCTGACTCCAAAGTTATATGGATATTGAACTCCCAATGCCTTCTTCTCTGCAGAGGTATCCAAAACCTCATTAAAGAGAGGCTGGGAGCTGCATACTCTCTCTCTCTGTCTCTGTCTCTCTATTTTCCACCTGGAAGAAAATTAAGAATCTCCCACTTCAGTGTTATATCATTACCTATTATTTCTCTATTAACCACTTTTAGCAGGCTGCAGCTGAGCTCTGAGAGTCACCACTACCCTGGCCACAATTTTGTGCTGTGCTGCAGGGGGCCTGTTTGATGACTGTGCAGAATCTGTGGTCTCAGGTCTCACACGATGGCCAATGAAAGGCACTGGAGGACATCCCAACAGAGAAGGATTAGGAACTAAGAGAAAAATAAACTATCTCTTACCTACAACACTTGGGGGAGTGCAGTGCAGGTGGAATGGAGAGACCTCCCTGGACAGAGACATCGCACCCTACACTGACCCCAGAAGCTCTCAGATGTTGGCTTCACAGCGGCCCACTCCTGCTTGTTCTTCAGGTGCAGAGCTGCACTCGGGCCACTGCAGTGCCACTGCGCAGACTCCAGCGACTGAGGAGTACAAGTCGTGCCACTCAGGTAAGGGTAGCTCCTGCTACCACGCAAGGTGCACTGCACCCTCCTGGCCACTGGACTGCCCCTCCCAGTGCAGCCCGCAGACGCTGCTTCATGCCGTGACACCACGGATACATCACCTTGCTCCACCCACCCTGGTATGGTGGAGCAGCTACTTACCCACATGGCCTTTGCGGTCTGACAGGCCCATGGCCTCTGCTGTGTGTACTGCACACCCTTGAGTGAGCCTGCTGGAGTAGTCACACTGTGGGTACCCACCCCCACTGCTATGTGTTCTATCCCTGCACAACCTGTGTACATGGACAGGCTGTCTTCCCCAGTGGCCACAATGTTCCTGCCCAAAGCCTCTCACAGAGCTGATGCACACTAAGCACACTAAGGCTCCCAACTGGAACCAAAAGTAACACAGCACAGAGCCAACACCCGAAGGCACAACTTGGGAGTAACTCTCTTATTACAAAAGCCAGCCGTAAACTTTAGACAGATATTAGACCAAATGCTCAAACACCAACACAGAGACACAACTGGAAAAGTAAGGTGACATGACTTTTCTAAAAGAACACACTAACATACTGGCAACATACATCAAAAAAATGAAATATTTTGAAATGTCTGAAAAATGATTTGAAGAATGATTCTAAGGAAACTCAACGAGATTGAAGAAAATACAGATATGTCAATAAAATTGTGAATACTATGATACGAATGATAAATTCAGCAAAAACAAAGACAGTAGAGACCATGAAAAGAATCAAACAGAAATCTTAGAGCTGGGGCCGGTGCTGTGGTGCAGCAGGTTAACGATCTGGCCTTAGTGCCAGATTCCATATGGACGCTGGTTCGAGACCCAGTCCTCCACTTCTGATCCAGCTCTCTGCTATGGCCTGGGAAAGCAGTAGAAGATGGCTCGAGTCCTTTGGCCCCTGTGCCCAAGTGGGAGACCAGGAAGAAGGAAGAAGCTCCTGGCTCCTTGCTTCAGATCAGCGCAGCTCTGGCTGTTGATGCCAACTGGGGAGTGAACCAACAGATGGAAGACCTCTATGACTTTCAAATAAATAGATCTTTAAAAAAAAGAAATCTTATAGCTAAAAAACTCAATAAATAAAAAAAATACAATCGAGCACTTCAACAACAGACTAGATCATGCAGAAGAAGAAATAATTCCCAAATTAGAAGACAGACCATTCCAATGAACAGAGTCAGAAAAAAGGAGGACTTCCTGACTTATGGACAACATTAAACAAGATTGGAAAAGCCATGGGAAATCTATTCACTGATACAACAGCTAAAAATGTCCCAAATGGTGGGGACGATGTGGACATCCAGGTCTAGGAGACTCAAAGTCCTCCAAGAGATTTCACCCAGGAAGTCTGCTACATTCCACAGAATAGTCAAACTGTCAAAAGACTAATACTTGAAAAACTTCACTTAACCATTAAAAACATACACACACGTGAAAGATAAGAAAAGGAGAAAGATATTTCCTGAAATGGATACCAAAAGTTAACAGGAAGAGCTGTAATTATATCAGATAAAACTAACAAAGTCAAACAGTGTAAAAACACAAAGAATGTCTCAAATATAATTAAGGGATCAATTCAATAAGATTTAACAATGGTGAATGCATATTCATCTAATGTTGCAGAACCTAAGTTTATACCACAGAGTAGTAGATGCTATGGGACAGATTGGCTCCAGCATGAATCATAACTGGGGAATTCAATATTCTACTTTCATCAATGGACAGATCACCCAGACAATAAAAATAATAATTAAGTCCTAAAGTTAAATGACCTGAACTTACTGAAACAGAAAACAAATAAAAACAATAAGCAAGTATAAAAGTTATTCCTGGCCGGCACCATGGCTCAACAGGCTAATCCTCCGCCTTGCGGCGCCGGCACACCGGGTTCTAGTCCCGGTCGGGGCACCGGATTCTGTCCCTGTTGCCCCTCTTCCTGGCCAGCCCTCTGCTGTGGCCCGGGAGTGCAGTGGAGGATGGCCCAAGTGCTTGGGCCCTGCACCCCATGGGAGACCAGAAAAAAGCACCTAGCACCTGGCTCCTGCCATCGGATGAGCGCGGTGCGCCGGCCGCAGCGCGCCATCCGCGGCAGCCATTGGAGGGTGAACCAATGGCAAAGGAAGACCTTTCTCTCTGTCTCTCTCTCTCACTGTCCACTCTGCCTGAAAAAAAAAAAAAAGTTATTCCTTTGAGAACACCCATAACAGAATTAAATCCATTTTAAATCACAAAGAAGGAGAGGGAGAAAAAATATAACTTTCTTGGACTTGGGTCTTTTGCATGAGGAGAATTCCACAAACTCCTCACAGGAGACAAATCTTAGGGTTAAGCAAACCACAGAAGCCAGGGAGACTACACTGAGATAACGGTAGGGCGGAGCCAGGGACCACATCAGGCCCTCCTGTGACTGTCTCTCCACAGAAATGTCGATTTCAACAACTCTAAGCATGGACGCACCCTCACAAGAGCGGAGGAACCACGTGAGAGAGCACAGTACCTGGGGTTATTGCCAGTATGCTAATAAGAAAAGAGGAATTGGCCGGCGCCATGGCTCGATAGGCTAATCCTCCGCCTATTGGCACCGGCACACTGGGTTCTAGTCCCAGTCGGGGCACCGGATTCTGTCCTGGTTGCCCCTCTTCCAGGCCAGCTCTCTGCTGTGGCCAGGGAGTGCAGTGGAGGATGGCCCAAGTCCTTCGGCCCTGCACCCGCATGGGAGACCAGGAGAAGCACCTGGCTCCCGCCTTTGGATCAGTGCGGTGTGTCGGCCGCAGCGCACCGGCCATTGGAGGGTGAACCAACGGCAAAAGGAAGACCTTTCTCTCTGTCTCTCTCTCTCACTGTGCACTCTTCCTGTCAAAAAAAAAAAAAAAAAAAGAGGAATTGAAGAAGACACGAGGGAGCTTCCTGTATCACCCCTCCCCGAAATCCAAGGAGTACAGCTTAGAAAAAGAGACCAGTCACTTACAGGAGGCAAAGGAAATTAAATATGGGCCACAGACATGGAACACAGTACTGGCCCGCCAAGATGAATTCCATACCAGGCAGAGCCCCAGGACACTAACTGTGGATGGAGCCTCTTGAACCATCCCAGGGCCCAGTGGAAAGTGCAGATCTCAGCAGAGAGGACTCACACCTGCTCCACAACACCACTAGCCATGGCCTGGGCCTGGCTGGTCAATCTGTGACTTCATTGGTGCTTATAGCCATGAGCTTCAGGTGCAAACCAGCTTGGTGTCAGCCTTAGTAGCCAAGGGACCTCTCCATCATCCCTATCCCACGGAAGGCTCTCAGGGTGTTGAAAGACTCCATCTCCTAGGTTAGAACAGGGAGGGAATTACAAGATTTTGCCTTGGAACTCAGTGCAGGGCCCCATGTGGAGAATCTGAACACTTGAGGAACCCAGCAGCCCCTGGCACTTGCACCCACTCACAGAACCTTTGCATGCCTTTGGGTTGGACTTGTGCTCAAGCCTGTGTCACCCCACTGCACGCAACAGTCTCGGGCCATGAATAGACCTTAACAGCAGGCCACAGCCGTCTGGGCCTTGACACTGAATCTATGCTGCCAGGGTTTGATGGGCAGTGCGCTTTGCACCCCAGCATGGCAGCAGCTTCAGTGGCCGTAGGACTTTCTACCCCATCCTTCTCCCAACACCAAACAAAACAACAGAGAGAAGAGAGTCAGGGTCCAGTTGGAGGAAGAAGAGGGAGGTAGATAGTGGTTATTGCTCTGGGGCCAAGGGTGAGACCCAGAATGGTGAGAACCAGTGTCAGGCAGAATCCACAGTACCTGACCCCAGGCCGATGACTATGGGTGGCTCCCTGGACCTGCCCCAAACCCTGGCACTGGTTCACAATCTGAGGAGAACTATCTGTTTCACTGACACCAAGTTCACCATGAGGAACATGCAAATACTCAAAGCCATAGATTTGCAACAATTTGTACCTTGGGCTCCCTCTAGTACCAAAACCATGAAAACACAAAGATGGCCGACCCACAGCAAAGGTGGACTTATAGTGCCATCTAGTGCTGACACAGCACCAGCAAACACAGGCACAGAGAACGTTATCACCTCCTGTTTAGTATTTCTCTTTAATAAAAACAAACCCAGACTACAAGGAGTGGGGAAAGTGCCTGGTCCTTGATTGGCAAATATGGTCATTTTTCAATAAGCAAAAGGAACTTTCAGGGAACCATGGCCTCACCAAACAAACAAACTTCAGACATGAATAGGGGAGTGAGTCTTTGGGATAGGTCTCCCCTTCTTTCATCTGTCTCATCAATGAAAAAAAAATTTTTTTAAGAAAAGCATACAAAGGGCTAACAGCTAAATTTAAAAAGACCTGAAATCACTATTAATTGGGAAAAATGCAAATCCAAAGCATAGTGAGATTTCACCCCATTCAGTTAGAAGGATGATGATCAAAACAGAAACACAACAGGTGCCTATGAGGAGATGGAGACCAGCGGATGCTTACACACTGATGATGGGAATGTAAATTAGTAAAGCCATTGTGGAAAACAGTTTGGAAGCTTCCCAGGAAAGTTAAAAGCAGAACTACAGTATATTCTAGCAATCCCCACTAGGAGTGTGTATGCAAAGCAGAAGAAATCCACATAACAAAGAGACACCAGCACTCTTATGATTACTGCAGCACTCAGGATTCACAATCGCCAAGAGATGGGTCAACCAACGACCCATCTACCGAACATGGATAAAGAAAATGTGATAAGAACGCACAGTGGATATGGGAGCAGACTTCCAAGTCTGCAGAGAATACAAAGGCAAGTGCTTTTGTTGGCAAAATTATGAATTCACACACACTTTTTAATAGGCAATTTCTGTGAATCTTTACACATCTCATTCAGCCACCCAAAAACGATGAAATTTTGTCATTGGCACAGTATGGATGGAAATGGATGACATTATAAGTGATGTAAGTCAAGTATAGACTTGATCTCACTCATTTGTTAAATGTAAAAAAGTTGACCCCTGTGCTGGCGCTGTGACTTTGTGGGCTAAGCATCCACCGGCAGTACTGGCAACCCAGATGGGTACCACTTCTAGTCCCAACTGCTCCTCTGTGTGTGCAGCTCTCTGCTATGACCTGGGAAAGCAGTGGAGGATGGAACAAGTATTGTGTCCCTGTACCCACTTGGGAGACCTGGAAGAAGCTCCTGGCTCCTGGCTTCTGATCAGCACAGCTCCGGCCAATGCAGCCATTTGAAGAGTGAACAAGCAAATGGAAGACCTTTCTCTCTCTCTCCCTTTCTCTGTCTGTAACTCTCTCTAATAAGTAAATAAAATCTTTTTTTTAAAAAAAGTTGATCTCATAGTTATTGAGAGTAGAAGAGTGGCTACTAATGCTACTAATGGCTGGATGAGAAATGGGGAGGAAGAAACAAGGAAAGGTTGGTTGGTGGGAAAAAGTGACAGGAAAAATAAGTGCTGGGCTCCACTGCTCAGCAGGGGGACTACAGGCAATGATCACGTATGGATATCCTCAAAGAAAAGCAGAAGAAAGACTTGGAATCTTGTAGCCACAAAAAAGATAAAAGTCTGAGGAAACAGGTATGACATGAGTACCCTGATTTGAACAGGCCAAATGTATACGTGAATCAAAAATCACACACTATTCTGTATATTTTATATATTTATATGTATATATGTATGTATATACATTTCTTAGGTGACAGTTTAACAAATAAAAATATTTTTATTTCATTGCCAGTATCTGTAGCAAATACATCTGACCCTACTGCTCTCACTGGGAGCATTGTAGTTCATGGCCTGTGTTTCATGTAGTTTCAAAAACAAGACTTTCGACATTCATGTCCATTCACCTCCTGCTACTTCTCCTTTAACCACTCTAGCAGGTTGCACCTGAGCTCTGAGGAGTCACCAATACCCTGGTCTCAACCCCTTCCCTGCTGGATGTTTCCAGCGTTGACTGGTTTATAGAGTCTTTCCTCTACTGTAGTCAAGATGGCTGATAGAGGTACGGGAGCACTTCCTAACAAGACAGATCAGAAGCAAAGAGAAAACAACGGCCACTGCATCACAGTACCTACAGGAGCATGCTAGAATGCAGTACAGATGAAATGGAGAGATTGGCCACTGGACAGAGAGATCTCACCCTGCACAACCACAGAGAACAGGTGCACCCTGGGATCAACACCTGCCCTGCTCCTCCTGTTCTGCATGTGCTGAGCTTGTCTCAGGTCACTGGAGTGCTGCTGCACAGACCCCAGTGACTGACAGGTGCATGTCATGTGACATACTTCCATGTTCCCGCTTCCAATCAGGTGCATTGTACCTCCTTGTATTTCTGGAATAGCCCCCACCCACTGTTGCTCTCAGAGACTAACTGGTGAACTGGTACTACTGATATATCACCTTAGGCCACCCACCATCACAGGGAGTAGGATTCCAAAGACCCCATGGTCTAGGGAGTCTGACAGGCCCCATGTTCCATCAATGTCTGTGCAATGCACACAGGGTCCCAGGTCCTGGGGTGTGGCCACACAATGTGTGTTCTCCTCTCATTGCTATGTGTTCCTCAACCCATGGCCACCAGAGTGTCCCCTTCCTAGCACAGCCTGCGAGACGGACAGGCTTTGTGCCCTAGTTGCCACAGTCACCATGTCCAGAGCCTCTGGCAGAGCTAAAGAAGCTGTTACAAGACAACACTAAGGAAAGCAATAGGAGCTGAATCTAACACAGCACACAAACCAAAACAGTAAGTCACATCTTTGGAAGAAACTCTCTTATTACAAAAAAACTCCTTATAATGTTGGTACACATCCCATATCTGTCCCATGCACAAACACCAACTGTGGAGGGAAGTGGAGAAGTAAGGGGGCAGGACTCCTGCAAAGGGACACAATAATGCACTAGCAACACAGCCCAAAGAGAAGAATCTAAAAAATGCCTGAAAAGAAATGTGAAAGAAATATTCCAAGAAAACTCAATAAAATAGAGGGAAATATAAACAGATGCACAACATAATTGTGAAAACTCCCCATGATACAAATGTGAAATACAAAAAAGCAAGAGAGATCATGACATGAGTCAACCAGAAGTCTTAGAGAAAAATAAGTCAATAAACCAAGAGAAAAATACAAGTGACCACCTCAACAGCAGACTAGATTTAGCAAAGAAAGTATTCCTAACTTGAAGACAGAGCATCTGAAATAACAGTCAGAAGGAAAAACAGAATGAAGAAAAACTTCCAAATTTCTGGGACATCAATAAGTAAAATTTTCAAAGTCATAGAAAACCTATTTACTGAAATAACAGCAGAAAATATCCAAATCTTGATCAAGATTGGACTACCAGATCTAGGAGACTCAAAGGACTCCAAGTAGGTTTCACCAAAAAAGGTCCTGCCCATTACTTAGGACAGTCAAACTAGTAAAGGACCAAGGCACATAAAGATTTCTCAGAATGAAACAGGTTGGCAACACCTTGGGACACTCACATCCCAAATTGCAATGCCAATAGCAGGCCTAGTTCCTCCACTTCCAAGACAGCTTCCTGAAACTCAGCAGATGATAAGCCATTGCTTGAGTCCTGCTACCCACAAGAGATACTAAGATGTGGTTCCAAGTTCCTGGTTTTGGTCAGGCAGAGCCCTAGCTGTTGTGGCATTTGGGGAGTAAGCCAGTGAAAGGAAAATAAACCAATCTCTCTCTTTTTCTCTCTCTCTCTTTCAAATGGATGAAACTTCCATTAGAGTAACAATAGATTTTTCATCAAAAACCTTACAGGCAAAGAGGAAATAGGAGAACAAATTCAACTTCATAAGAGAAAAACAACAACCAAAAATACTACACTCGACATAATTATGCTTCATAACTGAAGACCAAAGAGAAAGCTTCTTAGATAGCAAAGGCTGATGCAAGTCATCACCACTAGACTCAGCTTGCAAGTTTCTTAAGGTTGTGCTCAAAATGAAAGCAAAAGTCAGATCACTACTATCATGACATCATGCCAAAACATAAAATCCACAAGAATAAATACTCCAAAGATCAAAAGAATCAAACCTTATCAAAACAGAAAACCAAACAAGAACCATCAAAATAAGAAACAACCAATATTCAAAACAACTGCCAAAAAGTTAATAAAATGACATGTCTTTAAAAATCAAAAATGACCTGAAGGTAAATGGGTTAAAAGTTTCAATTAAAACATACTGACTGGCCGGCACCGTGGCTCAGTAGGCTAATCCTCCGCCTAGTGGCGCCGGCACACTGGGTTCTAGTCCCAGTCGGGGCACCGGATTCTATCTCGGTTGCCCCTCTTCCAGGCCAGTTCTCTGCTGTGGCCCGGGAGTGCAGTGGAAGATGGCCCAAGTGCTTGGGCCCTGCACCCCATGGGAGACCAGGAGAAGCACCTGGTTCCTGCCATCGGATCAGTGCGGTGCGCCGGCTGCAGCACGCCAGCCATGGCGGCCATTGGAGGGTGAACCGATGGCAAAGGAAGACCTTTTTCTCTGTCTCTCTCTCTCTCTCTCTCACTGTCCATTCTGCCTGTCAAAAATAAAAACAAAACAAAACAAAAAAACATACTGACTGACTAGATGCAAAAAATCAAGAATCAAGAGTTGAAATAAAAATCTAACTCCATTTCTCCCACCTCATACTGAATATTTTCATATCAACATGTACTAATTGTTATTTCCTTTATTATTCTATTGAAAATATGCAATAAAATCCCATGATTCACAGTCTCTGCTCCAGCACAGCTGCAGGAAATCACACACACAGGAGATGGTGCTGTGACGAGTGGACAGCCTTGGTGGAGTCTCAGCTTAGCTTGCCTGTCTTAGGACAGAGCCCCTCCCATGCCTCTCATTCTACTTAAGGACCATTGCAACTTGAATGACATTGCTTGTGGAAACTTTCACAATCTGTCTTACTTCAAGCTCCCAGGACAATACATAGACTCTCTGGAAATATGGGTAGATAAAGACACGCACAAGATATGCTTTTGGTTTCTTTCAAACTAGAGCACTGATTGATCAGAGAAGGTAGCAAACAGACCTGAGAGAGAGGCTTCCTATTGGCACAGTTGATGCCCCCGATGAACACCATGTTGGGCATGATGGGCCTGGGGTAGTCCAGCACAAACTCTCCTCGGAACAGCCACATGGACCCATGGCTGAGAATATCCACCAATGACACCTCTCTCTGAAAAAGCTCAGACGCGAGGCTTGCATACGGATCATAAGAAATGTGGCAAATGTACTTCAGGGTCAGAGGGTAGAGCATGTTCTTGACCCTTTGCAGGAAGCTCATGTGGTCTGAATTCATTGTTAGCATCCTAGGAATATATGAGGAAGGGTTTGGGCACTGTGTGCCCTCAAAGTCCAAGTCACATGGGACAAAATTCAGGGAAAAAGACAGCAGGAATGACAAGTACTTGGCCAGCAGTGCCCCACGGGGTAAAGCAAGCCAGTTAAAACCACATCCAAGGAAGTCACACTCAAGTGCCTGATCAAGGGTTTGCTGTGCAGTAGCTCCCAGCAAGTCCTGAAATACATCATAGAGACATTTTTGATGCTTCCAAAAATTTTCAAACATAGTAGCAGAGAATGTTGTGGTTTAAAGATCATTTGATAGCTGTGCTGAAGCATGAGATCAAATTCAACTGGACTTAGAGGCTTAGGTGTACAGGGTGAAAAACTCCTCTGTTAAGATGTGCATGGTCACCTCGGGACCTAGGACCAGGGCTTGGTGGCCTCTGGCGTGGACCTTCCGCACAATCTGCTGCATGCTGAGCCAGTGGCTTCCATCCATGGGCACCACCAGCACCTTGCCACCCTCAGCCCAGGGCAGCACACACAGCAAGAGCGGCAGCCTCACCAGCCCTGGAAGGGGAATCCACAGTCCCAGCACCAACTCAGCAGAAGGCAGCCCTACCAGGCTGTGTCTTCTACACTAGGTATTCCAATCTTTATATTGTTGTCACCAGGCCACTTAACACAACAGCATGTCTTGGTAGGCACAGTGCCCCCCTCAAGTTAATCATTGTGGAAAAATCAATCCTTGTCATAACTGCCCTACACTCTGCCTCCACCCAGGGGAGACTGATCTGATTGCTGGTATCTGTAGCAAGTATATCTGACCCACTGCTGTCACTGGGAGCATATTAGTTCATGGCCTGTGTTTCATGCAGTTTCGAAAACACCCATATCAATTCATCTGCTGCTTTTTCTATTTAACCACTCTTTAGCAGACTGCAACTGAGCTCTGAGGAATCACCAATACCCTGGTCTCAATTCACTTCTCTGCTCGTTGTTTCCATTTTTAATAGGTCTGCAGATTCTTTGCTCTCTTGTACTCAAGATGGCTGACTAGAGGTACCTGAGCACTTCCCAACAAACAAGTACCACTGGGTCACTCTATCTACAGGAGCATGCTAGAACGTGGAGAGCTTGACCACTGGACCCACAGAGAGATCTCACCCTGCACAACCACAGAGACAACAGATGGACCCTGGATTCAACACCTGACTTGCTTCGGTTTGCCTATTATGTGCAGAACTCCACTCAGGTCACTGTGCAGCTGCACAGATCCCAGTAACTGACACCCGCAAGTCCTGTCACCTAAGTGCTCTGCTCTCACTTCCATGCAAGGTGCACTGTACCTCCTTGGCCACTGGAGTAGCCTCCACTCAGCGTTGTGTAAGGGAATCCTACATCTAAAAGTGTTAAGTAAGGTCACCACTGTCAATGACAACATGCAAACACATAAGTCCCACAATATAAATACTTGAAAGATCCAGAGAATCAAAACTTACCAATACAGAGAACCAAACAACCATATGCATAGACAAGAAACAACAAATATTCAAAACAACTGGAAGAAAATTCATGAAATGGCATGTCTAACAAATCAATAATAATCTAAATGCAAATGGATTAAATATCCCAATTAAAAAAACATGGTCTGGCTAACTGGATAGAAAAAAATCAAGACTCAAGTATATGCTGCCAGCAAGCAACTCACTTAAACAGTAAAGACATACACATGGGGCCCGGGATGTGGCATAGCGGGTAAAGCTGCAGCCTGCAGTGCCGTCATCCCATATGGGCATCAGTTGAAGTCCTGGCTGCTCCAATTCTGATCCAGCTCTCTGCTATGGCCTGGGAAAGCAGTGGAAGATGGCCCAAGTCCTTGGGTTTCTGCACCCACATGGGAAAACCAGAAAAAGCTCCTGGCTCCTGGTTTTGAGTTAGCTCAGCTCGGGCCATTTTGACCATTTGGGGACTGAACCAGTGGATGGAAGACCTCTCTCTCTCTCTCTCTCTCTCTCTCTAACTCTATTTCTCTCTGCAACTCACCTTTCAAATAAATTTTTAAAAAATCTTTTAAAAGGACATATACACAATGAAACATAAGGAAAGGAGAAAGATATTTCAGTAAAATTGAAAACAAAATTCACAATTCCTCTTACTTCATACTCCCACTAGAATAATTAGAACACTTTTAAAAGATAGGAAGAGGCCAGCGCCACGGCTCAATAGGCTAATCCTCCACCTGTCGCACAGCACCCCGGGTTCTAGTCCCGGTCGGGGCACCGGATTCTGTCCCGGTTGCCCCTCTTCCAGGCCAGCTCTCTGCTGTGGCCTGGGAGTGCAGTGGAGAATGGCCCAAGTGTTTGGGCCCTGCACCCACATGGGAGACCAGGAGGAAGCACCTGGCTCCTGGCTTAGGATTGGCACAGCACGCCAGCCACAACATGCCAGCCGTAGTGGCCACTTGGGGGGGGATGAACAAACGGAAAAAGGAAGACCTTTCTGTCTGTGTCTCTCTCACTGTCTAACTCTGCCTGTCCAAAAAAAAAAAAAAAAAAAAAGATAGGTAAAGAAGCAAGAACCAGAACCTAGAAATTTATCTTTCAAGTTTTTTCTACCTAGAGCACTGATAAGAGATGTCAGCAATACAGACCTGAGAGAGAGGCTTCCTATTGGCACAGTTGATGCCCCCAATGAACACCATGTTGGGCATGATGGGCCTGGGATAGTCCAGCACAAAGTCTCCTCGGAACAGCCACACGGACGCATGGCTGAAAATATCCACCAATGACACCTCTCTCTGAAAAAGCTCAGATGCGAGGCTTGCATACGGATCATAAGAAATGTGGCAAATGTACTTCAGGGTCAGAGGGTAGAGCACGTTCTTGACCCTTTGCAGGAAGCTCATGTGGTCTGAATTCATTGTTAGCATCCTAGGAATGTATGAGGAAGGGTTTGGGCACTGTGTGCCCTCAAAGTCCAAGTCACATGGGACAAAATGCAGAAAAAACACAGCAGGAACCGACAGGTACTTAGCCAGCAGTGCCCCACAGGGGTAAACCGGGTCAGTTAAGACCACATCGAAGGAACTCTCATTCAAGTGCCTGATCAAGGGTTTGTTGTGCAGTAGCTCCCAGCAAGTCCTGAAATACAGCATAGAGCCATTTTTCATGCTAGCCATAGTTTCCAAAAATATCTGCAGAGAATGTTGTGGCTTAAAGATCAGTTGACTGTGGCTCTGCAGCATGTGGTCAAATTCATCCTTGCTGTAAGAAGTGGGATAGGTTTGCAGGGTGAAAAAGTCCTCTCCTTTGATGTGCATGGTCACCTCGGGACCTAGGACCAGGGCTTGGTGGCCTCGGGCATGGAGCTCCCGCACAACCTGCTGCATGCTGAGCCAGTGGCTTCCATCCATGGGTACCACCAGCACCTTGCCACCCTCAGCCCAGGGCAGCACACACAGCAAGAGCAGCAACCCAGCCAGCTGCCGCAGGGGAATCCACAGTCCCAGCACCATCACAGAATAATCCAACAGCACTGCACTCTCCACACTGGGTTGTGCCTCCTGCACTAGTTTGTCCAGTCTTTATATGCTATCAACAGGCTGCTTATCACAACAGCATGTCATTGGATGCCATGGTGCCCTCCTCAAGTTAATCATTGTGGAATAAAACTATCCTCCTCTTTATGACTGCCCTACCTACCCTCTGCCTCCACCAAGGAGAGACCGGTCTAATGGCCCAATGTAAGAGAAACTCATCTGACCCTGCTGCTCTCTCTGGGGACATCCTAGTTCAATGTTTCATGTTTCCTATTCTCAAAATAAGACTTTGGACACTGATATTGATATGTGCGCTGCAGGCAACTTTTAGAATCTGTTGGGTTAGAGGTAACATATCACAAGCTATCTACCCGTGTGTCATTCTGTTCTCTTACTGGTCAATCAAAATGTCCCCTTTCGCAGGATGCATCTGCTTCACCTGATCCCTGGAGGAGAGATTGCAAAGAAATATGGACATTAAACTCCACATTCGGGTATAGTTGTGCCATCAACTACCCTAGATGCTTTCTTGTCCATAGGGTACCCCTAACCTATTAAAGAGAGGCTAGGAGCTGCATTCTCTCTCTCTCTCTCTCTCTCTCTCTCTCTCTCTCTCTCTCTCTCTCTCTCTCTCTTCAATAGCCCACTGGGAGGAACTTAAAATTAATAATTTCCCACATCAATAGTATTTCATTGCCTACTACTTCTCTTTTAACCACTTTTAGCAGGCTGCAGCTGAGCTCTGAGAGTCACCACTACCCTGGCCACAATTGTGTGCTGTGCTGCAGGGGGCCCTGTTTGATGACTGTGCAGAATCTGTGGTCTCAGGTCTCGCACGATGGCCAATGAAAGGCACTGGAGGACATCCCAACAGAGAAGGATTAGGAACTAAGAGAAAAATAAACTATCTCTTACCTACAACACTTGGGGGAGTGCAGTGCAGGTGGAATGGAGAGACCTCCCTGGACAGAGACATCGCACCCTACACTGACCCCAGAAGCTCTCAGATGTTGGCTTCACAGCGGCCCACTCCTGCTTGTTCTTCAGGTGCAGAGCTGCACTCGGGCCACTGCAGTGCCACTGCGCAGACTCCAGCGACTGAGGAGTACAAGTCGTGCCACTCAGGTAAGGGTAGCTCCTGCTACCATGCAAGGTGCACTGCACCCTCCTGGCCACTGGACTGCCCCTCCCAGTGCAGCCTGCAGACGCTGCTTCATGCCATGACACCACGGATACATCACCTTGCTCCACCTACCCTTGTATGGTGGAGCAGCTACTTACCCACATGGCCTGTGGGGTCTGACAGGCCCTTGGCCTCTGCTGTGTGTACTGCACACCCTTGACTGAGCCCGCTGGAGTAGTCACACTGTGGGTACCCTGCCCCACTGCTATATGTTCTCTACCTGCACAACCTGTGCACCTGGACAGGCTGTCTGCCCCAGTGGCCACAATGTCCATGCACAAAGCCTCTCACAGAGCTGAAGAAGCTGTATAGAGGCCACACTAAGGTTCCCAACTGGAACCAAAATGACACAGCACAGAGCCAACACCCAAAGGCAAGCTTGGGAGAAACTCTCTTACTACAAAAGCCAGCCATAAACCAGTTATAGATATCAGATACCACCAAATGCTGAAACAATAACACAGAGACAGAAGTATAAAAAGTAAGGTGACAGGACTTTTCCAAAGGAATGCAATAATGCACTAGCAGAACATCGCAAAGCAAAGAAATGTGATGAAATGCCTGAAGAAACATCTGAAAGAATGATATATCTGAAGAAATATCTGAAAGAATGATTCTAAGGAAACTCAGTGAGATTGAAGAAAATACAGATAGGTCTATAAAATTTTGAATGTTATGAAACAGATGATAAATTCAGAAAAAAAAAAAAAACAGAGACCATGAACAGAATCAAATAGAAACATTAGAGCTGAAGAACTCAATACATAAATAGATACAACTGAGCACTTCAACCACAGACTAGAGAAGCAGAGGAATAATTCCCAAATGAGAAGACAGAACATCCCAACCAACAGAGTCAGGAAAAAGAAGGGCTTCCAGACTTATGAACAACATTAAACAAAATTGGAAAAGGCATGAAAAACCTATTCCCTGATATAACAGCTAAAAGTGTCCCAAATCGTAGGGAAGATGTGGACATCCAAGTTTAGGAGACTCAAATTTTTCCAAGTGGATTTCATCAGGAAGGTCCTCTACATTCCATAGAATAGTCAAACTATCAAAAGACCAAAACATACAAAAACTTCCGACAATATCAAGAGAGGAGGATATTGATCCTATCAGATTAGCAACTTGGAAACCCAGACACTGTACCGAAATGCCAATTTGAGGCCCAGTTTCTCTGATTCCGATCCAGCTTCCTGCTAATGCAACATGAGAGGCAGCAGATGAGGGCTCAAGTGCTTGAGGCCCTGCCGCCACCTGAGACACCTGCATGGGGCTGCTTCCTCCTGGATTAGGCCTGGCCCAGCCCTAGCTGGTGTGAGTACCTGGGAGTGAACCAGTAAAGGAAAATCAATCTCTCTCTCCCTCTTTGTCTTTTTCTCTGTCCTTGTGCCTTTCAAATGGATGAAAATAAATTAATAAACCTTAAAAACAGCAAGAAAAAAGCATGAACGTCACATGGAAGGGGTCTCCCACTACACTGACAGCAGATTTCTCCCCCTGATAGGCCAGGAAGAAGTGGGATGACATGTTCTAAGTTGTCAGAGAAAAACCTGCCCATCAAGAACATAGACTCAACAAAACTACCCTGCAGAAATGAAGGAGTAATACAAACTTTCCAAGATAGCAGAAACCAGCGCCACCAGACCCACCTTACAGTTTCTTAATGGAGTCCTACACCCAGAAGCAGAAGGAAGGTCATACTACCATGAATAGATACAAAAATATAAAACCCACAAAATGAACAGATACATAAAAAGTCAAGAGAAAATAATAAAACTCTTCCAACACAGAAAATCATATAACCATGAGGATAAACAATGAGACAGAATATCCAAACCAACTGACAGAAATTCAACAAAATGACACAGATTTATACATAATTATCTGATTGTAAATGGATTAAATTCCCCAATTAAAACAAACCAAGACTCAATGATATGCTGCCTACAAGAAACTCACTTAACCAGTACAGTAATGCACACACTGAAAGATAAGGAAAGAAAAAAGATGTTTACGAAAATGGCAACCAAATGTCAACAGGAATAGCTGTAATTATATCAAATAAACTAAGATAAAAACTGTAAAAAGAGACTGTGTCAGTATATAATTAAGGGATAAATTCAATCAGAAGATTTAACAGTGGTGAATATCTATTCATCTTATACTGAATCATCTAATTTAAACCACAGAGTAGTAGATCTTAAAGGGAGAGATAGGTTCCAGCATCAACCATAACTTGGGAACTCAATATTCCATTTTCATCAGTGGACAGATCATCAAGACAAAAAAAATCAATAAATAAGCCCTAATGTTAGATGAACTGAATTTACTGAAATGGAAAACAAAATGTAAAAAGAATAAGCAAGTCTAAAAGTTATTTCTTTGAGAAGACCCATAACATAATTAAATCCATTTTAAATCACAAAGAAGGAGGAGACGGAAGATAAAAATATAGAGTTCCTGGACTTGGGTCTTTTGTAAGAGGAGAATTCCACAAACTCCTCACAGGAGTCAAATCTTAGGGTTAAGCAAACCACAGAAGCCAGGGAGACTACACTGAGACAACAGTGGGGTGGAGCCAGAGAGCACATCAGGCCCTCCTGCAATTGTCTCTCCACGGAAACATCAATTTCAACAACCCCCTTGGCACTGACCCTATGCTGCATGGGTTTGATGGGTAGTGGGCTTTGCAACTCAGCAAGGCTGCCACTTCAGTGGCCATAGGACTTCCTACTGCATCCTTCTCCCAACACCAAACAAAACAAGAGAGAAGAGAGTCAGGGTCCAGTTGTGGAAGAAGAGGGAGGGAGACAGCGGTTGTTGCTCTGGAGCCAAGGGTAAGACCCGCCATGGTGAGGCCCAGTGTCAGGCAGAATCCACAGTACCTGACCCCAGGTCAATGACTGTGGAAGGCTACCTGACCCTGCCCCAAACCCAGGCACTGGCTCTGAGTGCCTGAGATCTGAGCAGAAGGACTATCTGCTTCAATCACTCATCAAGTTAATCATGCAGAACATGCAAACACACAGTCATATATTTGCAACAAAGTTTGGTTGGGCTCCCTCTAGTGCCAAAACCATGAAAACACAAAGATGGCCGACCCACAGCAAAAGTGGACTTATGGTGCCATCTAGCAGACACAGCACCAGTGCCCACAGGCACAGAGAACATCATCAACAGCCTGCTTAGGATTTCTGGTTAATAAAAACAAAGCCAGACAGGGAAGAATGGAAAGAGTGCCTAAGCCTTTGATTGTCCAATGTGGTCATTGGTCAGTGAACACCAGGATCTTTCAGGGAGCCATAGCTTCACCAAACAGACAAAAATAAAGCTTCTGAAACCAATCAAAAAGTGAAAGCCATGGGTGATCTCTCCAACAGAAAATTCAAAACTGCTGTTTTCAGGAAACTCAATAATTTTTAAAAACCACAGAGAAGCAAAAAATCCTGAACGAAAGACAAACAAGCAAACTGAATACTGCAGAACATGAAAAGGACGATCTACCTTGATCAAACAGAATGCATCCCAGGGATGCAAGGATGGTTCAGCATAGAGAAATCAATAAACACGATGTACCACACCAACAGAATGAAGGAGGAAGACCTTGATGCAGAAAAGTTTTCAATAAAATTCCAACTCCTCTTAATGATGAAAATTCTCAAAAAATTAGCTAAAGAAGAGGCATACCTCAACATGCTAAATGCCATAATATAATAGGCCCAAAGCTAACAGCACACACAATGGGGAAAAGTTGAAAATTTTCTCTGAAAGATGAGAAACAAGACAAGGAATGCAACTTCCACAACTTTTATTCAATACTGTGCTAGAAGTTCTAGCCATTGAAATAAAGCACGAAAAATAATTAAAAGACATCTAAATTGGAAAGTACTCAAAATATCTCCATATGATGTGATCTTACATGTAGAAAACCCTAAAACAGCATAAAAATCTTTCAGAACTAATAAATGCATTTAGCAATGCTGCAGAATACAAAAGAAACGTACAAATATCTGTAGCTTTCTATACAGCAAGAGCATTCTCTAAAATATAAGTCAAGAAAGACATCCCATTTATACCAGCCACAAAAATTCAAGAATAAATTCAACCAAATAGATGAAAGATCACCACACTAAAAATTATAAAAGTTAAAGAGGACATAAAAATTGAAAAGATATTCTATGTTCATGATCTGGAAGAATGGTTGTTGTTAAAGTCAGTACTACCCAAAGCAATTTTCAGATTAAAAGCCAAACTTATCAAAATACCAAGGAAATATTGGGCAGAACTAGAAAAAGAGATATTAAAATTCACAGGAAAACACAAAACCTTGGAGTAATCAAAGCAATCTTGAGCAAAGAACAAAGCAGGAGGCATTATACTATCTGACTTTGAACAACCCTGACAAAGGTTACGCCATCTTAACTACCCCCCGCCTCAGCACTATCTTAGGCGACCTTAACAAGACCTTTCCTGGAATTTGGGTTGAAACCATAAGTCATGGACAGGCAGCTGCGGCTCAAGATAACGCAGTCCGATAAACGGGAACAGGCACGGAAAGCATCCAACTGCCCCTTATCTGTGGATCAGGCCTGACGGCAATGTATCTCCTGCATGCCCCTACCCCATTGTCTTATCGAAACCCTTAACCATGCTTCTTCTGCTTTTTGCAATCCCCCGGGTATATAAGTGCCCCCCAGACACTGCTGGGCACGCTTCTCCTGTCACCTGCTGCGTCGGGTCTGGAGACAGCGTCCACGAGCGCTCGTGAAAATAAAAGCCACCTCTTGCAATTGCATCGTCTGGTCTGAGGATTTTTGGTGAGTCTGGGGTCGCAATCTGAAGGACTTTGAGGGGAACGGGGTCCTTCAACTTCAAGATATTGTGCAAAGTTACAGTAATCAACACAACATGGAACTGACATAAAACAGATAAATACATCACTGACTGGACTATACTGCTCTTTGTCAGCTGCAGGATATGCCCCGTTGCTGACCCATCAAATTTGCCCAGTGGGCACCTGACAGAAATATACGTAACTTTGAAGGACAAGTCTGACCAGCTCTGAAGACAAGGCTCTGGTCAGCGTTAGTTCACAGCATGGTCCAAACCCTACTCAGTAAGGCACCCACGCAGAATACCAAGTGCACTCGTTGTCAGCAGACTCAACTGACAAAAAAAAGCCAAAGGAAGCCTGTCAAGTTGGAGCACATGACCCCATACAGTACGTGAATCCACATAGTAAGGCAAAAGGGAACACCTGCAATTGTAAAGGACATACAAATGCATATTTCCTCTATTTTCTTAACAAAAGAAGTTCTAAGGAGCTGGCACTGTGGCACAGCAGGAAGTCACCGCCTGCAGTGCCGGCAGCCCATATGAATGCCGGTTTGAGTCCCTACTGCTCCACTTCCATCCAGCTCCCTGCTAATGTGCCTGGGAAAGCAAAGGAAGATGACCCAAATACTTGGGCCTCTGACATCGAGATAGGAGACCCAGAAGAAGCTTCTGGCTCCTGGCTTTGGCCTGGCCGCCTTGTCCATTGCAGCCATTTGGGGAGTGAACCAGCAGATGGAAGGCCTCTAACTCTGACTTTCAAATAAATAGACCAATCTTTAAAAAAAAAAAAAAAAAGAAGTTCCAAAAAGCTGTGCACCTAGAATAATGTACTGGGTCCTCTAACAGAGAAGTATAGTGAACCTGACAATGACAGCACAGGCACAAAGGAGGAGGAGCCAGAATGGTGAATAAGGAGAGAATGCAAGGAAACCAGGACGGATACATCTATTTTGGCCCCAAAACAAATTTGTAATTTGCTTATAGCTTTCTCAAAATACATATTTTTCCATAAATTTTTGGAAGGCCCTTTGTGTGCATGGATTTCACATTTTCTCACCAAAATCAACTTGTCTTTTATTCTGTGTCCTTGGATTTTTCTGACTCGTCCTGTAGGGGGCATCCATGGGGAGTGACTAAAAATGTTCCAAAGCTGACTCTGGTAAAGGTGGCACAAACCTTTGAAGACACTTAAGTCTGCAGGATCGTGAAGGACAAATGATGCATTGCACGGCATGTGATCATATCCCAACAAAGCTGCTTTCTTAGAAAAAAAAATCCACATAGGGGCTGGCCCTGTGGTGTAGTAGGTTAAACCTCTGCCTGCAGTACCAGCATCCCATATAAGCACCAGTTCAAGTCCCAGATGCTCCACTTCAGATCCAGCTCCCTGCTAATGGTCTGGAAAGGCAGTGGAAGATGGCCCAAGTCCTTGGGCCCCTGCACCCACATGGGAGACCTGGAAGAAGCTCCTGGCTCCTGGCTGCAGACCAGCCCAGCTCCAGCCATTGCAGCCATCTGGGGAGTGAACCAGCTGATGGAAGAGCTCTCTCCGTCTCTCCCTTTCTTTGTAACTCTGCCTTTCAAATAAATAAATAAAACCTTTTTTAAAAAAAATCCACTTAAAAAGACATCCAAAAACCATTTTTTGGATTTGAAAATCTGACACTCTAAATATACCTGAATTAGGAATCAAATTGTTAAATCATTAATTAGGCCTTAATCATGAATAATTACTTAATAATAGATTATAAATTAAAAACCAAGTTTTGGGGTTTGGGATTCTTTCGTTAAAAATCCTGAATCCTCTAGCATTTAACTACTTTTTATAGTTACTCATTAACAGCAACACTGCTGTCAAAATTTTCCACATCTCTGATAATCTCCAAGAATCAATCATAAAGATAAACATGGGATTTTGAAACAAGGGCAGCGTATCAAAGGCAGTGCAGCCCCTGGCCTGGGCCATGCATTTTTGAAAAGTGCCTGTGAAGGATGACATGGCATTTTGGGGTTTGTTGACATTGTAGCCTGGACCAGCATCACTTGCAGAGACTCCTGCAGGGAATGTGGGCAGAGGGAATTGCTGTCCCCCTCATTACCTGGCTGGGAGCCCTGCTGGGAAGACACGCACCTGGAAGGTCCCCAGATCAGAGTCTCTCCACCTCAGCACCACGGACCTCTTGGGTCAGATTACTTTGCTGGGAGTGGTTAGGTAGGTATTTCTTATGCGCTGTGGTAGGTGGATATCTCTTACGCACTGTACACTTTGTAGCAGCATCCTTGACCTGTGTCTACTAGAGAGCAGTATCACACCTCCAATGGTGACAAAATCACTTTCCCCTCTTCCCCCCACCCTCATTTGAGAACTACTGGTTTAGAAGATTCTGGAACACAAGAGAAGGAAATATGGGCACAAAAGCACTAGTCCTGAGGAGCTGGGACCTAGTTTTCTGGAAAAAATGCTCCTGAAAGAATGTTGCAAGAAACCCACATTGTTTTCATCACCTCCCAAAAGTTTCAGCCCATACTGAGCTAGAATTCTCCATAGAAGAGAGGAATAAGAGCCGTGGCTCCCCAGTCTACAAAGGACTTGCTGTCCTATTTGACCCTGAACCAGTCTGAGAAGGCAATGAAAGTCATCTGCCTCACTTTCAGAGGTAAAGCTGAAGCCACAGCCCTACGTATATTTGTTTAGGCCATACTATTACAGCTTATAGTTACCTAAAAACACTACTTTATCCTAATTTGATAGGCAAAATTGAACTTCATTATTTATTTTAAAAAGATTTATGCAGTTATTTATTTGTGTCAGAGTCACAGAGGGAGAGACAGAGAGAGAGAGAAAGAGATCTTCCATCAGCCAGTTCACTCCCCAAATGGCTGTAACAGCCAGGGAGGGGCCAGGATGAGGCCAGGAGCCAAGAGCTTCTTCCAGGTCCCCCACATGGATGGCAGGGGCCCAAGAACTTGAACCAACTTGTGCTGCTAATCAGGCCATACCAGGGAGCTGGAATGGAAATGGAGCAGCTGGGATTCAAGCTGGCATCCGTACGGGATGCCACGCCACAGGTGGCCACTCTACCTGCTACACCATGACACTGGCCCCTCACTGCTTCTTAACATGAATTTCTTGGGTTGTTTCTGAAGTTAAGTCAAAGTTTAACAGGCCATTTGTGCTGTGTTTGGTATTTATAGCATCTGCTTATGTGATTTGCCTAATGAGGAACCCACTTTAGTTTTATAATATGATGCATGTTTTTTTTTTTTCTTTTGGTAATCTTCTGAGTTGTTGTCATGTAAGGTAACATTAGTCATTTTAATGTGAACAATTCCGTGGCATTTAGCACATCTAAAATGGCATGAACCTCACCTCTACCTGGTTCCAAAACAATTTCCACCACTCCATAGGGAATGCTTTTTCATACTGTTGAAATTGTTTGATTACTTGAAAAGGAAAGTTGATTCTGACCACCTTGATTCAGTTGCTAAGAACTAAATGCCAAGCTAATGATTACCCATTATAATATAGGTCATTTTCTTCAAAGCCATATACGATGACAATGACACCTAGGTGAGGCAGCATGGAGACCACCCCCTGTACTGCACTGGTTTTAATGTCACTGCAGACAACTCTTTTCACAGAATCAGTGTGTGGGACCAAGGTACCGAAGAAGACATTGTTTTCCTTTTTATGTTCCATGTTTCTTTGTGATGAGAAGAAATCCCTTTGAATAGACAATAACGTATGAATCTCTTGTATTCATAAACCTCTGGTTAAATTTTCCTTGCACTCGGAGTTTCTATTTCACATGGGCTCCCTGGAACCCAGCACATTGTGCTCAGCCTCCTACCACTCTGTCTCACGGGACCTGTGTCCAGTGTTCAGTGTGGAAGACACGTGGGAAAGGTCTCTAGGACTGTCTGAGGCTTCTTCCGATGAAAAATGCGTTGAAAAGGAAATTCTGGCATGAAGATGAAAACTATCAAAGGTATAAATACTTAAAAAGAAACAACTCACAGGTTTTGATTTTCCAAAGTGACTCCGGGCACTGTGCCCCACTTCTCAGGGGGGCATCTAGGAACAGTCCCTGAGGTCTGAGGCTCCCACACCTGTCTGCACCGGCCCAGCAGTGAGCAGTCAGCTTTGCAGGCCGCACACAGCTCAGTCACAAGTTCTGTGTGGTGGTGCTGGTGCTGGTTTTTAACCTCCCTTTAAAGCTATGAAAGCCATTCTAAGCTCTGGGCTATTTAAAAACAGGTCTGTGGGTACAAGTGTCTGGCACAGTGGTTGCCATGAAGCTTGGGACACCTGTATCCCACGTCAGACTTCCTGAGTTCAAGCCCCACACCAGCTTCAGCACTTTCTAACTTGGAAGTGCAGGCATGAATGAAGTGAACTCATGGAGGGTGTACAATCTCTCTACCCCAATTTCCTCTCTTTTTCTATAGGAGTACATTTTTAAAAAAAGGACTGTAGGCAGATGTGGCCTGTGAGTTTGCTCACGCCTGCATGCCTTAGGACAAGGGACAAAGCATGGGACAGAGTTGGGAGGGTGGGATCCAAAAGGACACGTTGCCTTGGTCAAGCCTTCACCTCTGTTGGACTGGAAGGCCATTGTTGCAATGATCCTGGGACTGTCCCCAGAACAAAACTAAGTGTAGCTGCGTATCTATGGCTGTCACCAGAAATGAGCCCTGAGTTCATCGCAACACCTGCATGTCACCTTGGCCTCAGGCCACCCACACCCCTGCTGTTCCAGGCCTGGCATCCCCTCCCCACCACCATTTCTTCTCCCAGAGGACAGGACGCACATGAGTGGGAGAAGACACAGCCCAGAAGAGCAGCGTCTGCCTGCAAGAAGCACACCCACCCACCTGAGACAGGACGTCCGGCTTCTTGCAGTTGATCCCGCCAATGAGCACCATGTTGGGCATCACCGGCCTGGGGTACTCAAACACAAAGTCGTATCTTAGCAGCCACACAGGGTCCTTCTGAAATAAGGTGGGCAGGTCCACTTTCCTCTTGAGGAGCTCCAAGGCCAGGTCCTCATACTTTGAATACAGACAGTAAAATAGAGGGACCTCCAGCAAGTTAACGAGGAAGTTGACCACGCGCTGGGGGAAGCTCATCTGGTCCGAGAACTTTGTGTAGCACTGGGGGATGTAGGACACTGGGTTGGGGCTTCCACCAAACCAATGCTCCAGGGAACAGGGGAAGCCCCTGAACAGGTACACAGAGGGCAGGCCCAGGTACTCAGCCAGGATCACACCACAGGGTAAGGCCGGGTCTGTGAAAAGAGCATCGAACTTGCCTGCCTTGAGGAAATTCAAGGTGTCGCTGTGTCTCAGGAGACTCTGGCAGTTGATGAAGTACATGTCAATCACAACCATGACATTCCTGTATTCCATCTGAGGCCCGCTCAGCCAGGACCTGTCAGTAAAGTGCTTTTCTCCAAAGGTGCGATACCGATTCCTCAGCTCCTCATGGTCAAACGGCACTGGGTAGATTCTCCTCGTGTAGAACCTGGATTCTCTCAAGAGCAAGTTGACTTCCGGCACCAGCACCACAATTTCATGGCCCCTCGCCCCAAGAGCCTCAACTATGTCCTGCATGCTAAGCCAGTGGCTTCCATCCTGAGGCACCACTAGCAGCCTATCACCCACAACTGTGCCCCAGAGTGCCAAGATGAGAACCCATGCAGATGCTCTCTGAGCTGCAAGGAGCAGGCAGGCCATCCTGGAGAGAGTTAGAGTGACAACAATAATAAATACTTCACACGCCCTGCCCTGCACCGCAGACCTGGGAGGCTACGTCCCCTGAATCAAACAGTGCTTTCACAGACTGTGTCCTTCTACCTGGCTCGGAACCCTGCCCTTTTATTTGAATGAACCTTATTTAATGATTAATCATTTTTTAAGCAAGATCTCTTGCACCAATTTTGGCCGCAAGTTCTTTCACCTGAGACTTTAGTTTACTTTTTCACCTCCACCCATCTGCTTCTCCCTCTGACATACTCCTAGCAACAGTCTGAGGGCTATTTGGAAAGATCCATGATCCTCCCCACCCACCTTTCTGCCATCTCTGAAACCCCCTGCATTCCTCATCATTGGACTTGTCCATCCATGAATGAATATTAACGCTTCTCCCCATTTTTTTTAAACAACTTTACTCAGAAGAAAAAAGAAGCATTAACAGGTAACAAATTCAAGATTCAAAGCAGAACAATGGAGCTCCCACTCTGCAAGTCTGGTTACCACAGTGATGGTTGGATGAAAAGGTGCCCTACCGAGGGGTGGGGGCACTGAAGAAGCCAAGGTAACTTCCACCCCCAATGACCTGAGCTCCAGGTGCATCCCAGCTCAGTGTCAGCCACAGCATTCAAGTGAGTGCCTTGCCATCCCTACCCCCTCTGTCAGCACAGGTGCAGAAAGACCCACCTCCTGGGGAACAGAACAGAGAGGGAACTGCAGGCCTTGCCTTGGAACTCAGAGCTGGGCCCACCATGGTGAATCTGAATACTGAATAATCCTACAGACTCAGGGAGAGTCTGGTGGACACAGTGGGGATGGACGACCCTCCCCAAGTCCGTGTGGAAGAACCCATGGATTTGCCACAGATCTGGAGTCAGAGCTCTCTCTGATGCTGACAGAGTGAAAACACTCGCACAACAAACCTGCATTCAGCGTGCCACTGAATGCTGAAATAGCACCAGCCACCAAAGCTCAGGGAACAAAATCAACACCATGCTAAAAACTTCTGGAAGGTCAGGAACAAAGTCATATTGCAAACACTGGGAAAATTACCAACTCCTTTAATGTGCAAATGTTGCCACACACCCATAAGTGCCAGGGAACCATGGCCTCACCAATAGACAAAATAAAGCCCCCAGAAGCTGATCATAAAGCAATGGTTGTGCGTGAACTCTCAGAGTATGCAATACAGCTGTTTTAAGGAAATAAAACAACGTTCAGGAAAGCACAGGGACCAAAGTTCTAAACAAAGTAAATTTGAGCAAACTGTTCCAACACCACTTTACAACGAGTATTCACCATGATCCATCGGAATGCTTTCCGGGGATGCAGGGACTGTCCAGCACACATGGAATAATAAATATGATAACCCACACCAATACGGTGAAGGGATGAAAATCCTCTAATCATCCCAGTAGACAGAGAAGTATTCCTCAGAATTCAACACCCTTTCATGCTAAAAGTTCTCAAGCAATTATCTAAAGGAGGAACATACCTCAGCATAAGAAAAGCCACACATGACCGGCGCCATGGCTCAACAGGCTAATCCTCCGCCTTGTGGCGCAGACACACCGGATTCTAATCCCGGTCGGGGCGCCGGAATCTGTCCCGGTTGCCCCTCTTCCAGGCCAGCTGTCTGCTGTGGCCCGGGAGTGCAGTGGAGAATGGCCCAAGTGCTTGGACCCTGCAACCATGGGATACCAGGAGAAGCACCTCGCTCCTGGTTTCAGATCAGCGTGGTGCGCCGGCTGCAGCGCGCCGCCCACGGTGCCCATTGGAGGGTGAACCAAGGACAAAGGAAGACCTTTCTCTGTCTCTCTCTCTCTCACTGTCTACTCAGCCAGTAAAATAAAATAAAATAAAATAAAAAAAACCAAGCCATATACAGCAAGCCTACCAACACCACCATACTGAATGAGGGAAAACTGATCTCTAAAGCTAGAGTGAAAAAGGATGTCGGCTTCATCACTTTTATTCAACATAGCCTGGAATTTCTTTTTTTTTTTTTTTTTTTTTGACAGGCAGAGTGGACAGTGAGAGAGAGAGACAGAGAGAAAGGTCTTCCTTTGCCGTTGGTTCACCCTCCAATGGCTGCCGTGGACAGCGTGCTGCAGCCGGCGCACCGCGCTCATCCGATGGCAGGAGCCAGGTGCTAGGTGCTTCTCCTGGTCTCCCATGGGGTGCAGGGCCCAAGCACTTGGGCCATCCTCCACTGCACTCCTGGGCCACAGCAGAGGGCTGGCCTGGAAGAGGGGCAACCGGGACAGAATCTGGCGCCCCGACCGGGACTAGAACCCGGTGTGCCGGAGCCGCAAGGCGGAGGATTAGCCTGTTGAGCCACGGCGCCGGCCTATAGCCTGGAATTTCTAACCTGGGTAGCAAGCAAAGAAAAAATCTAAAAGACATCCAAATCGGAAAGAAGAGAACTAAATTGTCACTGTTTTCAGATAATGTGATCAAAGATAGAAAACCCCAAAGACACTACCAAAAAACAACCAGAACAAATAAATCAACTCTGCAATGTGGAAGGAGGCATAATCAACATACAAAACTCAGTAGCATTTCCATGTGGTGATAGAGTGTTATCAGCAAAAGTAGTGAAATTAGCAACTCCATTTATAATAGCAACAGTAAGACAATACTTTAGTGAAAATAAGTTTCACTAAAGAAAAAGAACACAATAACGAGAATGAAAAATTGTTGAAAAAATTGAAGAGAATACACACAAGAAAGGAATGATAAATGTGAGTGTACACTGGGACAATCAATATTGTTAAAATGTCCACACTGCCTAGAGCAGTCTATAAATTCAACATAATCCTTATCAAATACCAATGGCATCCTTCACAGAACAAGACAGGGACATGCTAACATTCATAGGAAATCACAAAATCCCCTCAAAAGTTAAAGCAATCTTGAGCAAAAAACAAAGCAACAGGCACTATATTATCTAACTCAAATTATGCTGTAGTTATAGCGATCAAAATACATCATTGATAGAATGATACTTACAAAAATCCATGTGACAAAATAGAAAGCCTAGAAATAAACCCAGGCACTGATAGCCAAGGGATCTCCCACAAAGTGCTGAGATCACACAGTGAAGAAAGGACAGTCTCTTCAATTAGCAGTGCTGGGAAAACTGGATATCCAATGGGGGAGAGGGACATAGACCTACACACGCAAAAGTCCATTCAAAATGGGTCACAGCAGTTCACGTAAGACACAACACTGTGAAAATCAGAAGAAATCGTTGGAGAAATGCTTCACGACATTGCACTGGGAAGCTGCTGCTTCTTTTTTTTTTTTTTTTTTCGAATAAGACCACATTAGGAGGGAATAAGACCAAAAACAGCCCAATGGGATTACATCTAAGTGAAACACTTCAAAGAAGATAATCAACAGAATGGAGAAACAACATACAAAATGGAAGAAAATATTTGGAAACTACACATCTAAAAAGGAAGTAATATCCAGAATATATAAGGAACTCAAGCAACCTACTATCAAGAAACCAATAACATGCCTGTAAGTTGGCCAAGTGACATGAATGGAGATTTCCCAAAAGAAAAGACAAACATCCAAGACACACACACACACACACACACACACAATCAACATCACTAATCACTGGGGAAACATAAATTTAAACCACAATGAATATTGCTTCACTCTAGTTTGAATGACTATTATCAAATTCTGCCAAAGATAAGAGGTACCAGTGAGGATGTGGAAAAGAGAGAATACTTAAACAGTATTCACGAGAGTACAAATTAGTATACCCATCATGGGAAACAGGATGGAATATTCTCAAAACATAGTAAAGGTGGAACTACCATATGATATAACAGTCCTCAGACTGGCACCCTAGACCCAGCTGCTCCACTTCTGATCCTGCTCTCTGCTATGGCCTGGGAAAGCAACAGAAGGTGGCCCAAGCACTTAGGCCCTTGCACTCGCATGGGAGACCCAGAAGAAGCTCCTGCCTCCTGGCTTCAGATCTCAGCAGCTCTGGCCATTTTGGCCTGTTGGGGTGTGAGCATCTCGCCCTCCCTCCCACCCTCCCTCCCTGTCTCCCTCCTTCTCTCTCCCTCTATTCCTCCCTCCCTCCCTCTCTCTCTCCTTCCCTTCCTCTCCATCTTCTCTCTCTTTATAACTCTTTCAAATAAAAAGTAAATCTTTTAAAAAAGAAAAATGTGTGTGTGTTTGAGTATACACACACACACACATGAATACTATGAGGGTTATAAGGAAAAGGGGTGCAGAACTGAGAGGAGATAGGAGATGAACTCACAGCCAAAATGAATTTATTCAAGAAAAATAAATGGCAGAGATCAGTGACCAACTGCCAGTGTGCACACAGACTGAACACATGGTAGAGGGCGCAGACCCCAGCGGGCTGGGGTTTTGTATCTTAGGGTGGATAGAGGTCTGCAGGGGAGGGGAGCGACTGATGGATCTGCGTTGCTCTACACAGATTCTTCCAGCTTGGCTTTGCCTGCGAAACCTGGAGAACAATGTAGGGGGCAGGGTGGAGACCATACAGGTTGTGAGACTGAACTGGGATGCAGGGATAAGAGATACATTCAAAGGATGTATGGATGATATGTAAATTCTGATTTTATCTATTTCAGGGCTAGAACAAGATAGAATGGCTGTGGATTATGTCTTTGTTCCATCTAGGGAACTTCAGGAGGGTTGTAGAAAATGCAATGAAGACAAAAGTTCACTTTGTTACAAAGATTTCTGGAATGCACACATGGTTTTTTCATAACTGACAATTTCCACAAATTGTTTGAAGTCCCCTTGCATTTAGCCATAAAAAAGGACTAATCTTTGTCATGGGTGTGAATGTAAATGGAACTGGAGGTTGTTAATTTTAAGCAAAACAAGACAGGTACAGAAACACAAACACCCCTTGACCTCAGTCATAGGTAGAATATCAAAAATTGACCTCACTGAAATTGAGGGCAGCACAGCAGTCCCTAAGCACCAACAGCAGTAGAGGAGAGGGAGAGTTAGGGAAAGACTGGTCAGCGGGAACAAGTTCCAGTAGGAGGAAAGTGCTGGTATTCATCTGCACAGTTGTGTTACCACAGGTAACGATCACGTGTGATATATTTCAAAACAGCCACAAGAAAAAGATTTTGAATGCTGTCACCACAAAGACATGAAAAAAGTTTGAGGAGAAAAAAGGAACAGAATAGAAACATCCAAAATCAATCCAAGCATCTGTAACCAACTTCTCTTTGACAAAGGAGCTAAAATCAACCCCTGGAGCAAGGACAGTCTCTTCAACAAATGGTGCTGGGAAAACTGGATTGCCACATGCAGAAGCACGAAACAAGACCTTTACCTGACACCTTTCACCCAGATCCACTCAAAATGAACTGAAGACCTAAATCGACAAACCAATACCACCTAATTATTATAGACTATTGGGGAAACTGCAATACATCGGCACAGACAAGGAGTTCCTGGAAAAGACCCAAGAGGCACAGGCAATCAATGCCAAAATCAACCAACGGGATGACATCAAATTGAGAGGCTTCTACACTGCAAAAGAAACAATCAGCAAGGTGAGGAGACAACTGACTAAACGGGAGAAAATATTTGCAAACTATAAAACTGATAAAGGATTAATAACCAGGATATATAAAGAGATCAAGAAACTCAACAACAAAACAATCTGGTTCAGAAATGGGCAAAGGACTTAAGCAGACATTTTTCAAAAGAGGAAATCCAAATGGCCAGCAGACACATGAATATATGCTCAGGACCCCTGGCTGCAAAGAAATGAAAACCAAAACCACAATGAGGTTTCACATCACACCCCCCCCTTCCCTTAGAATGGCGTTCCTAAGGAATCAACCAACAACAATTGCTGGTGAGGATGTGGAGGAAAAGGTCCCCTAATCCACTGTTGGTGGGAATGGAAACTGTGGAAGACAGTAGGAAGATATTTCAGAAATCTGAATATAGACCTGCCATATGACCCAGCCATCCCACTCCTGGGACTCTACCCAAGGGAAATGAAATCAACATATGAAAGAGCTCTCTGTACCTCCATGTTTATCACAGCTCAATTCACATTAGCCAAGACATGGAATCAACCCAAATGCCTATCAAATGAAGACTGGAGAAAGAAATTGTAGGATATCTACAACATAGAACACTGCACAGAAGTTAAAAAATGAACTCCTCTCATTTGCAACCAAATGAATGAGACTGGAAAACATCATACTTAGGGAAACAAGCCAGTCCCAAAGGGACAAATTCTATATGTTCTCCCGGACCTGTGAAAACTAATCGAGTGCCTTAAGGACACCATGTAGAAATGAAATGGACACTCTGAGAAGCAATGATCTGGAACAGCCTTCTTTCAACTGTTGAGAAATAGCTTCTAATTCTAGATTTTGTTTATCTTTTCCTTTCTAATATTTTCCTTATCTTCTCTTTCATATGATTCATTGAACACTACACTTAACATAGTGTTAATCATCTGTATATGTAATTAAATATAAACAGATCTTAGTAAAGAAGAAGAGTGAGAATAAGAAAGGGAAGAGGAAGGGGTGGGAGTGTAGGTGGAAGGGTGGCCACAGTGGGAAGAATCACCAAGACCCTAAAGCTGTAATTGTGAAATGCATGAAGTTTGCAACTGCAAAGCAGTATAGTCCTACATACCTTCCTACGGAAGTACAGCTTAACAAGTAGCCATAGGACCCAAAAATCCCTTAAGCTGGCTGACAAAAATAGCAGCTTAAGTGTTACAAAGATCAAATGGTTAGAAATAAGCAGTAAAGTGACCATATACATAGGATCAAGTGTTACAGTGATCATATAACTAGGGCTATGTGTCTGGAAACAATAACAGGCAGAATTACAAAGCAGTGAATGTCCAACATGGGGAGAAGTCCATAGAGCAGACTCACAGAATGACAATCGCTTGAAGTACCACTCTGACCTCAGAATTAGCCTTAAAGGCATTCCAGTCTGGCTGCAAAGTCAGGAGGGAGCATTTCAGGCATGGAAAGCCAAGATACTCTAGAAAATAAAATGTCCTACATACAAGACCCCTGTGGGTGAGACCCCAGGGGAAAAAAGTGGCCACCAAGGAAGGATGTGCCTTTCTCTGAAGGGAGGAGAGAATGTGCACTTTGCTTATGGCTTTGTTGAGCCAATGGATCAAAAAGGCTTCCACAGCTGAGGCAGCTCATGTCAACAGCCTTGGGTGATCACCGATGCCATTTCCAAGAGTGTTAAATAAACAACAAGGGTCACTGTGCACCAGCTTCCTATGCAGGACTTCTGTCCTCAGAGAGTTGTATTGTGAGATTAATAGTAAAATTGTTCTTAAGAATCACTTCTATTTAGGGTATTAATTGGAGGATAATACTATGTCTCATAAGTTAGTTATGTCTAAGAGCTCACAAGAGATGTACCTTCCTTGGGTTCCTCTTTAAAGGGAATTAAGTTTCTAAAAGGAAAGAAGGAGAAGGAAGGGAAAAGAGGGAGGGGGGAGTGACATCACCTTTGAGAAGCAAAAATGTAGAACAGCCCTGGTCTAGACCACTGAGGACCAGTTCTCTCAGCTTTTATAGTCCACTCTTTCTTTTTTGTTTTCCTTTCTTTCTATCTTTCTCTTTCTTGCACTAAACTGGAGGAGGAGGAGGAAGGGAGAGGAACTGGGAGAGAGGGCAAGTATGGTGGGAAGAATTCTATATTCCTGATCGTGTATTTTTGAGATACATACCAAGAAATTTTTTTAAATTTTTTTAAAAATAAACAAAATTTAGAGTCCTTTGGAATAGTGCACACGTTAGTAACAAGAAGGGAAGAAAGATGCGTACAAAACTATAAAGTCACTGAAGTTAGTATAAGTTAAATGAATCTGACATAAACGGAATGAATCTTCTCTCAAAAAAGAGGATTCACAGGGGTTGACATTGTAGCATAGCAGATAACGCCTGCGATGCTGGCATCCCATATGGACACTGGTTTGTGTCCCAGCTGATCCACTTCATATCCAGCTCCCTGGAAGTGGCCTGGGAAAAGCAGAAGAAGATGAGCCAAGTCTTGGGCCCCTGCACCCATGTGGCAGACCCTCATGAAGCTCCTGGCTTCAGCCTGGCCCAGTGCTGACCATTGAGGCTGTCTAGGGATTGAAACAGTGGATGCAAGTTGGATGTCTGTCTGTCTGTCCCTCTCTCTGTAACTCCTTCAAAAGAAATTAATAAATCTTTTTAAAGGTTTATTTATTTCTTTGTTTGAAAGGCAGTTACAGAAATGCAGAGGCAGAGAGAGAGAGAGAGCGAGAAAGAGAGATAGCTCTTCCATCTGCCAGTTCACTCTCCAAAGGGCTGCAATGGCTGGGACTGAGCCCACCTGAAGCCAGGAGCCAGGAGTTTCCTCCAGATCTCCCATGCAGGGGCCCAAGCACTTGGATCATCTTGTTCTGCTTTCCTAGGCCATAGCAGAGAGTTGGATCAGGAGTGAGGCAGCTGGGACACGAAACGGCCCCCATATGGATGCCTCCACCAAAGGCAGAGGCTTGGCCCAGAAATAAATAAATATTTAAAAAAAGGATTCACCAAGAAATTATGAAACAAAATCCAACTTGCACTCAGGGCCCATGTAGGATATCTCCAAAGTTCTTGGTAAAGGAATACATCCAACTATGGAAACAGTGTCAGGTGAGGAGAGGCAGTTCAAGCGGTCAGCAGACAAAACACAGCAGGAATGAACAGGAGCTTAGCCAGCAGTGCCCCCCAGGGGACCATGGGCCAGCTAAAACCACACACAAGGAGCTGTCATCCAGGAGCCTCACCAGGGCTTTGTTATGCAATAGCTCTGAGCATGACTGGGAACAGTCATGGATGCATGCTTCAGGCTTGCTACATTTTCCAAAATCGCTTCAGAAAACTTTTTGTTTCAAAGATCCTCTGATGGTGCTGCAGGACTTGTGATTAAACTCATCCTGCATGAGAGGAGCGGCATAGGTTCTCGGAGTGACAGGGGCCTCTCACTGACATCCTGATTCGGCTGTAGCACAAGGACCACAGCGGGTGGCCTTGGGCCTGGAGCTCCTGCAGGACCTTCTGCATGCTGAGCCCGTGGCTGCCCTCCAAGGCACCACCACACCCTGCTGCCCTCAGCCCAGGGCACCACACACAGCAGGAGCAGCAGCCCCGCCAGCCCCGGGAGGGCAGCAGCATTGCACTGGCCACACCAGCCTGTGCTCCACCTGAGCTTTTCCAACCTTCATGTTGTCGTCACCAGGACACTTATCAAAACAGCACACCAATGGAAGACACAGCGTGCTCCCTAAGCAAATCATTGTGTAATAAACCTATCCCTCTCTTTTATGATGGCCCTACCCTCTGCCTCCACCCAGGA
Organism: Sylvilagus floridanus; assembly: GCA_949820135.1. Classification (NCBI taxonomy): domain Eukaryota; kingdom Metazoa; phylum Chordata; class Mammalia; order Lagomorpha; family Leporidae; genus Sylvilagus; species Sylvilagus floridanus. The sequence goes on along the minus strand of OX463236.1, from coordinate 176,285,796 downwards.
GAGATGGATCTGATGGCCGGGTCCTGGACAAACGCACCTGCCCTGTGCTGACCCCCGGGAGCATGCTAGTTCATGCTTCCTTCTCCCGACTACTCCCAAAACAAGGTATTCAACACTCACTTTATTTTAACACCTGCCACTTCTCTTATTACTCACTCTTGGACAGACTGTGGTGCTCAGACACTGACCTGGGCCCCCTCCCAGTCGATGGAACAAAGACACAAGTCTCAACCATTGTAGCTCAATGACCAAAAGACAGATAAAAACAGCATTTCTCCCTTGTCCCTGAATCTCATCAGTTTCACACCAGTCTACCTTCCGGACCTGAGTCAGAGTCTGGCTCCAGGGAGATCCCCAGGACTTCACACCTACACAGAACTCCTTTTTCCCTTCCATTCACACTTCATACAGGAATGCACCATCACCCTCTGCTACTCTTTTTAGCCACAGTCCTAGCCCTAACCTTTGCCACAGGCTTGACAGCAATGGTCCCCACAGGCTGGCCTGTCTTAACAAACGGCTCTTAGCACTCTGTTCCTCTTCTGATAGGATGCTTTCTGCTATCTCCTGCTTCTAACCTGGTCCCCTTTTGTGGTTCCAAGCCCCACATACCTCTCACCCACATTGACTCCCAAAAGTCTTACACACCTCTCACCAGTTGTTCTTCTAGCCTATTTTTTAAAGATAAGCCCAAGGTCTCTCATGTTGGATCTGCACACATTCCTCTTCTGAGGGCTGGAAAGCACTCCCCATCCCCATCCTGCTCTGGGAAAGGTCCATGGACTTGTTTATATTTCAAGGACCAGAACCTTCCTGGCAGAACCCTAGGAAATAGATCTCTGTTGGAGCTTCCTGGAAGAAATGCTGGCGTGACTAGAGGACGAAACGCTGATGTTGCATAGAGGATGCACCTGTTAGAGCTGTCCCAGGCATCTGTGTACAGCCTCACTAAGCAGTCAAGCCCCTCTACGCATCACTCACACGTCCTGCCCTTCTTCCCACCATGTGGTTCACTTCCCCACGACACCTGCAACCCAATGTCCCCCTGCCAGGCCCACCCCCTCCTGCCACCACCACTCCTCAACCCAGGAGAAGTGGCTGCCATGGCATTTACTCATCATAGCCCCATAAGGTTGTCTCTCAGCATGTGCTCTCGTGTATAGGACAGAAACAGGGGCATTCTCTCTCCCTGGTAACCAGGCGTGCATCTGCCTCCCCACCACTGCACAGGGACTTGTACACTCGCCATCCTACTTCCTGCTCCGTCCTATACCCTAGACCCATCTCTAGTTTCTGACCCTCTAACCTACCACATCAAGAGATTTCAGACTTAACCTCCTTGATAATCTCGCTGGATATCTTGATAGGAAATGGAACAGGAACGACCAGACTGGACATTTCAGCAGACAGGGCAAATAAAATTGAAGCGTTATCACCCAATCTCAAAGAAAACATAAATGACCTAGCACAGAAACTGTCTGGTCTCCAGGTTCAAGTGGATTCATGGGCAGGAGTAGAAATCCAGAACCACCAGAGGCTAGACCTCCTCAAAGCCAAGAAGGTGGACTTTGCCTCTTTTTGGCTTTTACACCAATTAATTGGGTATGGTAAGAGATGGGATCTAGGTTTTACACCAATAAATTGGGTATGGTAAGACACGGGATCAAACCCATAAAAACCGTGCTAATGAGATGTATTCTCAAGGTCACTCTGCCTTGTTTTGGCCATCTTTCCCACCATGGGCAGTGTCTCTAACATCTCCTTTTATCCTCATACTCATAGTGCTACTATTTCTACCATGCCTAATTAACACATTCCAAAGGTTCTTGCAGGAACAAATGACGGCTCTAGCTCAAGCCATCTACAGGAACAACAGACTTGTCTCCTTCTTCAATCAGTCTCATCCTGAGTCTAGGTTTTGCCCCACATCTACACCCAGAATCAGCAGGAAGCAGCCAGAAAGAATCCAGTGCCACCCCAGTGCCCCCTCTCCTTTTCTATACTCAGAGTCAGGATTGATGGAACGAAGACACGAGTCTCAGTCATTCTAGCTCACTGCCAAAAAGACAGACAAAATCAGAATTGACCCCTTGTCCCTAAATCCCAATTCACTCTCCTACCCTGTTGTTCTCTACCCTACCCCCTTCATTCTCTCCAGGTGTGGAGACATTGGCCTAGGTCATGCATTTATTAAAAGTGCCTGTTAAGGATGACACTGCATTTTTGGATTTGTTTCCCTCTTGGCTTAATCAAGAAACGTGGACATTTCAGCCTGGACCAGCATCACCTTCAGAGACCCCTGTAGGAGGGAGGGTGGGCAGAGGGAACCACAGTCTCCCTCACCACCTAGCTGGGTGCCTCTGTTTGCTCTCCCAAGTGAGGGTCACTCCAAGGATTCTAGCCCAAGTGGCCCTGCCTCCTTTCTGTTGCTTCCATGGCTGCCAGAGTTCTCCCAGGAACTTGCTCTCCCTGCTGCTGGAGGGACAGCAAAAGCAGCCCCCTGCATTCTTTTCCAACAGCTCAGCCCCACCCCCTGCACTCTCCCCCAGCCAACCAACCAGCCAGCAGACAGGAAGGCCAGCTCAGTTTGAAAAGCCTGTGCCCAAGGAAAACCCAAGCAAACCAGCTCACTCCCATGTAATGCCCTCCAGCTCAGGACCCTCAGCTGCCCCAGCCTGTAAGAGAGCTCTGTGTGTCCACTCCCTGCACTGGCCATAGTCACTCCCTGTCAGGTTTGCCCCTGCATAAACCTCTTCTGGCTGTGAGTTCCTGTCTTGCCTCCTCTTGGCCTTGCTCATCTATCCTGACTCTCACCCTTCCACACCTCCCTGGGTGTTCTCATTCTACAGATAGAGAAGTGAAAGCTTGGACCTAAGCCACCATTTGCACCAGTCACAGGGCTGCGTTCAAATTCAAACCTTGGAGCTCTTTAAAAAAAAATAAGAAAAAAGATATGTATTTACTTGAATGTCAGAGTTACACACAGAGAGGAGAAGCAGAGACAGAGAGATAGAGAGAGAGGTCTTCCATCGTCTGGTTCACTTCCTATTTGGCGGCATGGTGAAAGCCAGGAGCTAGGAGCTTCCTCCAGGTCTCCCACGTGGGTGCAGGGGCACAAAGACTTGAGCCAACTTCCACTGCTTTCCCAGCCCACAGCAGAGAGCTGGATCAGAAGTGGAGCAGCCAGGATTCGAACTGGTGCCCATATGGGATGCTGGCACTGCAGGTGGTGTCTTTACCCACTAGGGCACAGACCACACCACTGGCGACCCCAAACCCCAGCCTTGCAGTTCTTAACCAGAGTCTCTTGCTCTACTAACATAATGGGAATGAGGGAGGGCTCCTTGGATCCAGCAGGGGAAGCTCTCCAGCCCCTCCTTCAAAGCAGGCTGGACCAAGAATGTGTGCTCCTTCCCAGAGCTCAGGCTCCTGCCTCCACCTGGCTCCAAGCTCTTCCCAGTCCTAACAGCAAAGACACAGTGTGGGCTTTAAAGGTTTGAGTGGTTCTTTGCACTACAAGCGGAAGAAACTAGGATTTATCTCAATTCATTCGTTCTGAGAAAAATACTCCAGTGGCTCTTCTAGCAATGAAATGTTAGGCTAAATTCTCCTCCAAAAATTGAGATACTTGGAACCTGAGCCACCTAACAGGATGAGAGGTGAGCCATGGGAAAGATGGGGCTCTACCGATGTGCAAATAGAATTCAAGCCTCTGTAGGCAGAGAGCAAGTATCTAAAGACAAATGTTCTTTCTTACACAAACTGTGTGTGATTCTAGGAAAGAAAAAGGACCAGAGAGGCAGATGAAAAGGCTGCAGAGGCAAGGGGAGATTCTTGCACCATCAGACCTCTCCTGGGGCTGCTGAAGGTGCACACGGATGGAGAGTCAGCCCTGGGAAGACCTGGGGGAAGAGGTTTCAGAACACCTAGGGCTGCTCCTTGATTCTGTCTCTCACAGTGGAAGTCACTAGCCAGGAAGCCAACATAGGCAGAAGCAACCAGGCAGTCCTCTGAGATGCCCGAGCTCCTCCCTGGACAGAGGAGGGGGGTTGCATCAGTCACACTCACAGGAGCCTAAGAGGTTTGTCTCACTGTGCTCTCCCACATGGGCAAGGCTGGGAGCTCAGCCATGATCCTGAGAGGGGCCTCTTCCCTGGAGTGAGAGGCACAGCATTACGCAAGGAGATTCTCAAAGCTAGCATTCTCAAAGGCTTTGCTCATTTTTCAGATATGTATGAGTCGTTGTTTAGGCTACACTATCACAGCCAACAGTTACCTAAGTAACAACTGTTTTGCTAATCTGATAGGCAAACTGGGTTTCAATGTTTATTAATGTGAGTTTTTTGGGTTATTTCTGAAATGAGAAGTAATTACAAAGTTTAATTGGCCATTTGTATTTTGTTTGGTTTCTCTGTCGCCTGCTTGTGTTACCCGCCCAATGCGAAATACATTTTAAAGCCATGATCTGTGATGTGTGTTCTTCTTTATTGGGTAATCTACTGAGGTGAAATCACATAACATAACATCAGCTTTTTTTTTTAAATAAAAGGAAAATTCCGTGGCATTTAGTAAATTCACAGTGACAGGAACCATCACCTCCATCTGGTTCCAAAACAATTTCCAGCATTCCAAAGTGCACATGTTTCAGAACCTTGAGAGGGCTGGGTTATTTGACCAAGGAAACTTGATTCTTACAACCACAACTCAGTTGCTAACAAAACATGCAGGCTGAAGACTGCCCATTGCTACAAGGAGGCCATCTGGATGACAATGACACACAGGTGAGGCAGCCCAGAGCCCACCCCCTGCACTGCTCTGGTTTCAATGTCTCTGCAAACAGCACTTTCACAGAAACTGTGCATGGACCAAGCTACCAAAGAAACAGTGTTTTCCTTCTCACACCCCATTTTTCTTTGTGATAAGAAGAAATCCCTTAGAATAGACAATAACAAATGAATCTCTTTTCTTATAAACCTCTGGTTGAATCTTCCTGACACTAAGAGTTTCAATTTCACAATGTGGGCTCCCGGACCCCATCCCATTGTGCTCAGCCTCAAGCCCTTCTGTCTCACAGGACCTGTGTCCAGTATTTGGTGTGGAAGAGACATGGGAAAGGTCTCTGGGACTGTCTGAGGCTTCTTCCAATGAAAAATGCATTGAAAAGGAAATTCTGGCATGAAGATGGAGTGGTCTGACAACTTTCAAAGGTACAAATACTTTACAAAGCAACTCACAGGTTTTGATTTTCCAAAGCGACTCTGGGCACTGTGCCCCACTTCTCAGGGGGGCATCTAGGAACAGTCCCTGAGGTCTGAGACTCCCACTCCTGTCTGCACCGGCAGCGTGAGCATTAAGATTTGCAGGCCACACACAGCTCAGTCACAAGTTCTGTGTGGTGGTGCTGGTGCTGGTTTAAAACTAAGAAAACATGGGGCAGTGTTGTGCACAGTGGGTCAGGCCTCCACGTGCAATGCCTGGATCCAGTATTGGTACCATTTCAAGTCCTGGCTGCTCCACTTCTGATCCAGCTCTCTGCTAATGCATCTGGGAATGCAGCAGAAGGTGGCCTAAGTGCTTGAGATGGAGTTTCAGGCTCCTGGCTCTGGCCTGAACCTGGGGAGTGAATCAGTAGTCTAGATGGAAGATCTCTCTCGCTCTAACCCTCTCTCTGTAATCTTGCCTTTCAAATATAAAAAATAAATGTTAAAAGAAAAACAAGCATGAAAACCATTCTTACTTCTGGGCCATATAAAAACAGGCCTGTGGGGGTAGAGTGGTTAAGCTGCCCATTGGGATACCTGTTCCCAAAGAAGAGCACATGGATTTGGAGACCTGGCTCGGGCTCTGGCTCTGTTCCCTGCTTTAGCCTGGCCAGCCCTGGCTGCCTTTAGCATTTGGGGAGTGAATCCAGGGATGTGAGATCTCTCTCTCTCTCTCGCTCTCGCTCTCGCTCTCTCTTTCTCTTTCTCCTTCCCTCTTCCCCTTCCACCCTCCCTTTCTGCCTCTCCCTCTCTCTTCTTTTTCCCTATGATCAGAAATAATAACAAATGAATAAAAACAAACAAATAAATAAATATTTCCTTAAAACAACTCAAAAAAGAACAGATTTGGCCTGTGGGTTTGCTCACGCCTGCCTGCCTTAGGACAAGGGACAAAGCATGGGACAGATTTGGGAGAGTGGGTTTCAACAAGGACACATTGCCTTGGTCAAGCCTTCACCTCTGTTGGACTGCAATGCCATTGCTGCAATGATCCTGGGACTGTCCCCAGAATAAAGCTACGTGTAGCTGCGTATCTATGGCTGTCACCAGGAATGAGCCCTGAGTTCATCGCAACACCTGCATGTCACCTTGGCCTCAGGCCACCCACACCCCTGCTGTTCCAGGCCTGGCATCCCCTCCCCACCACCATTTCTTCTCCCAGAGGACAGGACGCACATGAGTGGGAGAAGACACAGCCCAGAAGAGCAGTGTCTTCCTGCAAGAAGTACACCCACCCACCTGAGACAGGACGTCCGGCTTCTTGCAGTTGATCCCGCCAATGAGCACCATGTTGGGCATCACCGGCCTGGGGTACTCAAACACAAAGTCGTATCTTAGCAGCCACACAGGGTCCTTCTGAAATAAGGTGGGCAGGTCCACTTTCCTCTTGAGGAGCTCCAAGGCCAGGTCCTCATACTTTGAATACAGACAGTAAAATAGAGGGACCTCCAGCAAGTTAACGAGGAAGTTGACCACGCGCTGGGGGAAGCTCATCTGGTCCGAGAACTTTGTGTAGCACTGGGGGATGTAGGACACTGGGTTGGGGCTTCCACCAAACAAATGCTCCAGGGAACAGGGGAAGCCCCTGAACAGGTACACAGAGGGCAGGCCCAGGTACTCAGCCAGGATCACACCACAGGGTAAGACCGGGTCTGTGAAAAGAGCATCGAACTTGCCTGCCTTGAGGAAATCCAAGGTGTCACTGTGTCTCAGGAGACTCTGGCAGTTGATGAAGTACATGTCAATCACAACCATGACATTCCTGTATTCCGTCTGAGGCCCGCTCAGCCAGGACCTGTCAGTAAAGATCTTTTCTCCAAAGGTGCGATACCGATTCCTCTGCTCCTCCTGGTCAAACGGCACTGGATAGATTCTCCTCGTGTAGAACCTGGATTCTCTCAAGAGCAAGTTGACTTCCGGCACCAGCACCACAATTTCATGGCCCCTTGCCCCAAGAGCCTCAACTATGTCCTGCATGCTAAGCCAGTGGCTTCCATCCTGAGGCACCACTAGCAGCCTATCACCCACCACTGTGCCCCAGAGTGCCAAGATGAGAACCCATGCAGACGCTCTCTGAGCTGCAAGGAGCAGGCAGGCCATCCTGGAGAGAGTTAGAGTGACAACAATAATAAATACTTCACACGCCCTGCCCTGCACCGCAGACCTTGAAGGCTGCGTCCCCTGAATCAAACAGTGCTTTCACAGACTCTGTGTCCTTCTACCTGGCTCGGAACCCTGCCCTTTTATTCGAATGAACGTGTATCAACCATTAATCATGTTTTAAGCAAGCTCTCCTGAACCAATTGTGGCTGCAAGAGCTTTCACCTGAGACTTTAGTTTACTTTTTCACCTCCACCCATCTGCTTCTCCCTCTGACATACTCCTAGCAACAGTCTGAGGGCTATTTGGAAAGATCCATGATCCTCCCCACCCACCTTTCTGCCATCTCTGAAACCCCCTGCATTCCTCATCATTGGACTTGTCCATCCATGAATGAATATTAACGCTTCTCCCCATTTTTTTTAAACAACTTTACTCAGAAGAAAAAAGAAGCATTAACAGGTAACAAATTCAAGATTCAAAGCAGAACAATGGAGCTCCCACTCTGCAAGTCTGGTTACCACAGTGATGGTTGGATGAAAAGGTGCCCTACCGAGGGGTGGGGGCACTGCAGAAGCCAAGGTAACTTCCACCCCCAATGACCTGAGCTCCAGGTGCATCCCAGCTCAGTGTCAGCCACAGCATTCAAGTGACTGCCTTGCCATCCCTACCCCCCTCTGTCAGCACAGGTGCAGAAAGACCCACCTCCTGGGGAACAGAACAGAGAGGGAACTGCAGGCCTTGCCTTGGAACTCAGAGCTGGGCCCACCATGGTGAATCTGAATACTGAATAATCCTACAGACTCAGGGAGAGTCTGGTGGACACAGTGGGGATGGACTACTCTCCCCAAGTCCGTGTGGAAGAACCCATGGATTTGCCACAGATCTGGAGTCAGAGCTCTCTCTGATGCTGACAGAGTGAAAACACTCGCACAACAAACCTGCATTCAGCGTGCCACTGAATGCTGAAATAGCACCAGCCACCAAAGCTCAGGGAACAAAATCAACACCATACTAAGAACTTCTGGAAGGTCAGCACAAAGTCATATTGCAAACACTGGGAAAATTACCAACTCCTTTAATGTGCAAATGTTGCCACACACCCATAAGTGCCAGGGAACCATGGCCTCACCAATAGACAAAATAAAGCTCCCATAAAGCAATGGTTGTGCGTGAACTCTCAGAGTATGCAATACAGCTGTTTTAAGGAAATAAAACAACGTTCAGGAAAGCACAGGGACCAAAATTCTAAACAAAGTGAATTTGTGCAAACTGTTCCAACACCACTTTACAATGAGTATTCACCATGATCCATCGGAATGCTTTCCAGGGATGCAGGGACTGTCCAACACACATGGAATAATAAATATGATACCCCACACCAATATGGTGAAGGGATGAAAATCCTCTAATCATCCCAGTAGACAGAGAAGTATCCATCAGAATTCAACACCCTTTCATGCTAAAAGTTCTCAAGCAATTATCTAAAGGAGGAACATACCTCAACATACACAACAAGCCCACCAACACCACCATACTGAATGAGGGAAAACTGATCTCTAAAGCTAGAGTGAAAAAGGATGTCGGCTTCATCACTTTTATTCAACATAGCCTGGAATTTCTAACCAGGGTAGCAAGCAAAGAAAAAATCTAAAAGACATCCAAATCGGAAAGAAGAGAACTAAATTGTCACTGTTTTCAGATAATGTGATCAAAGATAAAAAACCCCAAAGACACTACCAAAAAACAACCAGAACAAATAAATCAACTCTGCAATGTGGAAGGAGGCATAATCAACATACAAAACTCAGTAGCATGTCCATGTGGCGATAGAGTGTTATCAGCAAAAGTAGTGAATTTAGCAACTCCATTTATAATAGCAACAATAAGACAATACTAATCAATTTCACCAAAGCAACAACAACAAAAAACACAATAAAGAGGATAAAAATTGTTGAAAGAAATTGAAGGGAATACACACAAGAAAGGAATGATAACTGTGACTGTGCGCTGGGAGAAGCAATATTGTTAAAATGTCCACACTGCCTAGAGCAGTCTATAAATTCAACATAATCCTCATCAAATACCAATGGCATCCTTCATAGAACAAGACAGGGCCATGCTAACATTCATAGGAAATCACAAAATCCCCTCAATAGCTAAAGCAATCTTGAGCAAAAAACAAAGCAACAGGCACTATATTATCTAACTCAAATTATGCTGTAGTTATAGCAATCAAAATACATCATTGATAGAATGATACTTACAAAAACCCATGTGACAAAATAGAAAGCCTAGAAATAAACCCAGGCACTGATAGCCAAGGGATCTTCCACAAGGTGCTAAGATCACACAGTGAAGAAAGGACAGTCTCTTCAGTTAGCAGTGCTGGGAAAACTGGATATCCACATGGGGGAGAGGGACATAGACCTACACATGCAGAAGTCCATTCAAAATGGGTCACAGCAGTTCACGTAAGACACAACACTGTGAAAATCAGAAGAAAACATTGGAGAAATGCTTCACGACATTGCACTGGGAAGCTGCTGCTTTTTTTTTTTTTTTCGAATAAGACCACATTAGGAGGGAATAAGACCAAAAACAGCCCAATGGGATTACATCTAAGTGAAACACTTCAAAGAAGATAATCAACAGAATGGAGAAACAACATACAAAATGGAAGAAAATATTTGGAAACTACACATCTAAAAAGGAGTTAATATCCAGAATATATAAGGAACTCAAGCAACCTACTATCAAGAAACCAATAACATGCTTGTAAATTGGCCAAGTGATAAGAATGGAGATTTCTCAAAAGAAAAGACAAACATCCAAGACACACACACACACACACACACACACACAATCAACATCACTAATCACTGGGGAAACATAAATTTAAACCACAATGAATATTGCTTCACTCTAGTTTGAATGACTTATCAAATTCTGCCAAAGATAAGAGGTACCAGTGAGGATGTGGAAAAGAGAGAATACTTAAACAGTATTCACAAGAGTACAAATTAGTATACCCATCATGGAAAACAGGATGGAATATTCTCAAAAAATAGTAATGCTGGAACTACCATATGATATAACAGTCCTCAGACTGGCACCCTAGACCCAGCTGCTCCACTTCTGATCCTGCTCTCTGCTATGGCCTGGGAAAGCAACAGAAGGTGGCCCAAGCACTTAGGCCCTTGCACTCGCATTGGAGACCTGGTAGAAGCTAATGGCTCCTGGCTTCAGATCTCAGCAGCTCTGGCCATTTTGGCCTGTTGGGGTGTGAACATCTCCCCCACCCTCCCTCCCTACCTGTCTCATCCTTCTCTCTCCCTCCATTCCTCCCTCCCCCCCCCCTTCTCTCCTCTCCCTCTTCTCTCTTCGTAACTCTTTCAAATAAAAAGTAAATCTTTTAAAAAAGAAAAATTTGTGTGTGTGTGTGTTTGAGTGAGTATACACACACACACACACACACACACATGAATACTATGAGGGTTATAAGGAAAAGGGGTGCAGAACTGAGAGGAGACAGGAGATGAACTCACAGCCAAAATGAATTTATTCAAGAAAAATAAATGGCAGAGATCAGTGACCAACTGCCAGTGTGCACACAGACTGAACACATGGTAGAGGGCGCAGACCCCAGCGGGCTGGGGTTTTGTATCTTAGGGTGGATAGAGGTCTGCAGGGGAGGGGAGCGACTGATGGATCTGCGTTGCTCTACACAGATTCTTCCAGCTTGGCTTTACCTGCGAAACCTGGAGAACAATGTAGGGGGCAGGGTGGAGACCATACAGGTTGTGAGACTGAACTGGGATGCAGGGATAAGAGATACATTCAAAGGATGTATGGATGATATGTAAATTCTGATTTTATCTATTTCAGGGCTAGAACAAGATAGAATGGCTGTGGATTATGTCTTTGTTCCATCTAGGGAACTTCAGGAGGGTTGTAGAAAATGCAATGAAGACAAAAGTTCACTTTGTTACAAAGATTTCTGGAATGCACACATGGTTTTTTCATAACTGACAATTTCCACAAATTGTTTGAAGTCCCCTTGCATTTAGCCATAAAAAAGGACTAATCCTTGTCATGGGTGAGAATGTAAATGGAACTGGAGGTTGTTAATTTTAAGCAAAACATGACAAGTACAGAAACACAAACACCCCTTGACCTCAGTCATAGGTAGAATATCAAAAATTGACCTCACTGAAATTGAGGGCAGCACAGCAGTCCCTAAGCACCAACAGCAGTAGAGGAGAGGGAGAGTTAGGGAAAGACTGGTCAGCGGGAACAAGTTCCAGTTAGGAGGAAAGTGCTGGTATTCATCTGCACAGTTGTGTGACCACAGGTAACGATCACGTGTGATATATTTCAAAACAGCCACAAGAAAAAGATTTTGAATGCTGTCACCATAAAGACATGAAAAAAGTTTGAGGAGAAAAAAGGAACAGAATAGAAACATCCAAAATCAATCCAAGCATCTGTAACCAACTTCTCTTTGACAAAGGAGCTAAAATCAACCCCTGGAGCAAGGACAGTCTCTTCAACAAATGGTGCTGGGAAAACTGGATTGCCACATGCAGAAGCACGAAACAAGACCTTTACCTGACACCTTTCACCCAGATCCACTCAAAATGAACTGAAGACCTAAATCGACAAACCAACACCACCTAATTATTATAGACTATTGGGGAAACTCTGCAAGACATTGGCACAGACAAGGAGTTCCTGGAAAAGACCCAAGAGGCACAGGCAATCAATGCCAAAAATCAACCAATGGGATGACATCAAATTGAGAGGCTTCTACACTGCAAAAGAAACAATCAGCAAGGTGAGGAGACAACTGACTAAACGGGAGAAAATATTTGCAAACTATGAAACTGATAAAGGATTAATAACCAGGATATATAAAGAGATCAAGAAACTCAACAACAAAACAAACAATCTGGTTAGAAATGGGCAAAGGACTTAAGCAGACATTTTTCTAAAAAGAAATCCAAATGGCCATCAGACACATGAAAATATGCTCAGGACCCCTGGCTGCAAAGAAATGAAAACCAAAACCACAATGAGGTTTCACATCACCCCCCCCCCCCTTCCCTTAGAATGGCGTTCCTAAGGAATCAACCAACAACAATTGCTGGTGAGGATGTGGAGGAAAAGGTCCCCTAATCCACTGTTGGTGGGAATGGAAACTGTGGAAGACAGTAGGAAGATACCTCAGAAATCTGAATATAGACCTGCCATATGACCCAGCCATCCCACTCCTGGGACTCTACCCAAGGGAAATGAAATCAACATATGAAAGAGCTCTCTGTACCTCCATGTTTATCACAGCTCAATTCACATTAGCCAAGACATGGAATCAACCCAAATGCCTATCAAATGAAGACTGGAGAAAGAAATTGTAGGATATCTACACCATAGAACACTGCACAGAAGTTAAAAAATGAACTCCTCTCATTTGCAACCAAATGGATGAGACTGGAAAACATCATACTTAGGGAAACAAGCCAGTCCCAAAGGGACAAATTCTATATGTTCTCCCGGACCTGTGAAAACTAACAGAGTACCTTAAGGACAACATGTAGAAATGAAATGGACACTTTGAGAAGCAATGATCTGGAACAGCCTTCTTTCAACTATTGAGAAGTAGCTTCTAATTCTAGATTTTGTTTATCTTTTCCTTTCTAATATTTTCCTTATCTTCTCTTTCATATGATTCATTGAACACTACAATTAACATAGAGTTAATCATCTATGTATGTAGTTAAATATAAACAGATCTTAGTAAAGAAGAAGAGTGAGAATAGGAAAGGGAAGAGGAAGGGGTGGGAGTGTAGGTGGAAGGGTGGCCACAGTGGGAAGAATCACCAAGACCCTAAAGCTGTAATTGTGAAATGCATGAAGTTTGCAACTGCAAAGCAGTATAGTCCTACATACCTTCCTACAGACTTACTTCCAAGAGTACAGCTTAACAAGTAGCCATAGGACCCAAAAATCCCTTAAGCTGGCTGACAAAAATAGCAGCTTAAGTGTTACAAAGATCAAATGGTTAGAAATAAGCAGTAAAGTGACCATATACATAGGATCAAGTGTTACAGTGATCATATAACTAGGGCTAAGTGTTTGGAAACAATAACAGACAGAATTACAAAGGAGTGAATGTCCAACATGGGGAGAAGTCCATAGAGCAGACTCACAGAATGACAATCGCTTGAAGTACCACTCTGACCTCAGAATTAGCCTTAAAGGCATTCCAGTCTGGCTGCAAAGTCAGGAGGGAGCATTTCAGGCATGGAAAGCCAAGATACTCTGGAAAATAAAATGTCCTACATACAAAACCCCTGTGGATGAGACCCCAGAGGAAAGAAGAGGCCACCAAAGAAGGATGGGCCTTTCTCTGAAGGGAGGAGAGAACATACACTTTGCTTATGGCCTTGTTGAGCCAATGGATCAAAAAGGCTTCCATAGCCAAGGAAGCTCCTGTCAACAGCCTTGGGTGATCACTGATGTCATTACCAAGAGTGTTATTTGTTAAATAAACAACAAGAATCACTGTGCACCAACTTCCCATGCAGGACCTCTGACCTCAAAGAGTTGTATTGTGAGACTTAATAGTAAAATTGTTTGTAAGAATCTCCCCCCCCTATTTTTTTTTTTTTTTTTTTGGCAGGCGGAGTTAGACAGTGAGAGAGAGAGAGAGAAAGAGATAAAGTTCTTCCTTCCATTGGTTCACCCTCTAAATGTCTGGTAAGGCTGGCGTGCTGCGCCGATCTGAAGCCAGGAACCACGTGCTTCTTCCTGGTCTCCAATGCAGGTGTAGGGCCCAAGCACTTGGGCCATCCTCCACTGCCTTCCCGGGCCACACCAGACAGCTGGACTAGAAGAAGAGCAACTGGGACAGAATCCAGCGCCCCAACCGGGACTAGTACCCGGGGTGCCAGCACCGCAGGCTGATAATTAGCCTAGTGAGCTGCTGCGCCGGCCCAAGAATCACTTCTATTTAGGGTATTAATTGGAGGATAATACTATGTCTCATAAGTTAGTTATGTCTAAGAGCTCACAAGAGATGTACCCTCCTTGGATTCCTCTTTAAAGAGAATTAAGTTTCTAGAGGAAAGAAGGAGAAGCAAGAAAGGGGGGGGGGGATGAAATCACCTTTGAGAAGCAAAAGCATAGAACAGCCCTGGTCTAGACCATTGAGGACCAGTTCTCTCAGCTTTTATAGCCCAACTCCTTCTTTTTTGTTTTCCTTTCTTTCTTTCTGTTTCTTTCACTAAACAGGAGAGGGACGAAGAAGAGGGAGGAACTGGGAGAGAGGGCAAGTATGGTGGGAAGAATAACTATGTTCCTGATGGTGTATTTATGAGATACATATCAAGAAATTTAAAAAATTTTTTTAAAACTAAAAGCAACGTTTAGAGTCCTTTGGAATAGTGCACACATTAGTAACAAGAAGGGAAGAAAGATGCGTACAAAACTATAAAGTCATTGGAGTTAGTATAAATTAAATGAGTCTGACATAAACGGAATGAATCTTCTCTCAAAAAAGAGGATTCACAGGGGCTAACACTGTGGCAGAGCAGATAACTGCGATGCTGGCAACCCATATGGACACTGGTGTGTGTCCCAGCTGCTCCACGTCCGATTTAGCCCTCTTTAAGCGGCCTGGGAAAAGCAGAAGACGATGAGCCAAGTGCTTGGGCCCCTGCACCCACGTGGGAGACCCAGATGAAGCTCCTGGCTGATCTAAAGCCAGGAGCCAGGAGCTTCATTCAGGTCTCCCATGTGGGTGCAGGGGACCAAGCACTTGGCTTGACTTCTTCTGCTTTCCTAAGCCATAGCAGAGAGTTGGATCAGAAGTGAGGCAGTGGGGACATGAAACGGTGCCCATATGGCATGCCGGCACCACAGGCAGAGGCTTGGCCCAAAAATAAATAAATGTTTAAAAAAAGGATTCACCACAGAAATTATGAAACAAAATCCAGCTTGCACTCAGGGCCCATGTAGGATATCTCCAAAGTTCTTGGTAAAGGAACACATCCAACTATGGAAACAGTGTCAGGTGAGGAGAGGCAGGTCATGTGGTCAGCAGACAAAACACAGCAGGAATGAACAGGAGCTTAGCCAGCAGTGTCCCCCAGGGGACCATGGGCCAGCTAAAACCACACACAAGGAGCTGTCATCCAGGAGCCTCACCAGGGCTTTGTTATGCAATAGCTCTGAGCATGACTGGGAACAGGTCATGGATGCATGTTTCATGCTTGCTACATTTTTCAAAATCGCTTCAGAAAAGTTTGTGTTTCAAAGATCCTCTGAGGGTGCTGCAGGACTTGTGATTAAACTCATCCTGCGTGAGAGGAGCGGCATAGGTTCTCGGAGTGACAGGGGCCTCTCACTGACATCCTGATTCGCCTGTAGCACAAGGACCACAGGCGGGTGGCCTCGGGCCTGGAGCTCCTGCAGGACCTTCTGCATGCTGAGCCCGTGGCTGCCCTCCAAGGCACCACCACACACTGCTGCCCTCAGCCCAGGGCACCACACACAGCAGGAGCAGCAGCCCCGCCAGCCCCAGGAGGGCAGCAGCATTGCACTGGCCACACCAGCCTGTGCTCCACCTGAGCTTTTCCAACCTTCATGTTGTCGTCACCAGGACACTTATCAAAACAGCACACCAATGGAAGACACAGCGTGCTCCCTAAGCAAATCATTGTGCAATAAACCTATCCCCTCTTTTATGATGGCCCTACCCTCTGCCTCCACCCAGGAGAGATGGATCTGACGGCCGGGTCCTGGACAAATGCACCTGCCCTGTGCTGTCCCCCGGGAGCATGCTAGTTCAGCCTTCCTTTTCCTGACTACTCCCAAAACAAGGTATTCAACACTCACTTTATTTCAACACCTGCCACTTCTCTTTTTACCCACTCTTGGACAGACTGTAACTGACCTACTGCCAATACCCTGGCTGCCAATTCTCTTCTCTGCCAGCTGTGGCCTAATCTGATAAATCTGTTAACTCTTTCTTCTCTGGGGGAGATGGCTGATTATAGGCAACTCAGCAACCGCCTGATAAAGAAGGATCAGAAACAAAAACAACTACTATTTGGCTACAATACTTGTGGGAATGTGCTGGCGAGCAGTGCACACAAAGCGGAGAGCCAGCCCACTGTGCAGCTGGAGAGACCTGACCCCAGACACCCACAGGTTCACGCTGGGCTTCACACCTGACCCAAGACACCCACAGGTGCACACTGGGCTTCACACCTGCCCTGCTCCTGTTGGTGCTTGAGGTGCAGTGCTGCCCTCACACCACTGCAGTCTGCTGCACAGACCCCAGTAACTCAGGGGTGCAGGACACATCACACAGGGCCCCTGCTCCTGCTGCCGTGCCAGGTGCACCACACCACCACGGCCACGGGAGTAGCCCTCTCCCCCAGTGCAGTGCTCAGACTCTGACCTGGGCCCCCCTCCCACTTGATGGAACAAAGACACAAGTCTCAACCATTGTAGCTCAATGACCAAAAGACAGATAAAAACAGCATTTCTCCCTTGTCCCTGAATCTCATCAGTTTCACACCAGTCTACCTTCCAGACCTGAGTCAGAGTCTGGCTCCAGGGAGATCCCCGGGACTTCACACCTACACAGAACTCCTTTTTCCCTTCCGTTCATACTCCTACTGGAATGCACTGTCACCCTCTGCTACTCTATAGCCACAGTCCTAGCCCTAACCTTTGCCACAGGCTTGACAGCAATGGTCCCCACAGGCTGGCCTGTCTTAACAAACGGCTCTTAGCACTCTGTTCCTCTTCTGATAGGATGCTTTCTGCTATCTCCTGCTTCTAACCTGGTCCCCTTTTGTGGTTCCAAGCCCCACATACCTCTCACCCACATTGCCTCCCAAAAGTCTTACACACCTCTCACCAGTAGTTCTTCTAGCCTATTTTTTAAAGATAATTCCAATGTCTCTCATGTTGGATCTGCACACATTCCTCTTCTGAGGGCTGGCAAGCACGCCCCATCCCCACCCTGCTTTGGGGAAGGTCGTCCATGGACTTGTTTATATTTCAAGGACCAGAACCTTCCTGGCAGAACCCCAGGAAACAGATCTCTGTTGGAGCTTCCTGGAAGAAATGCTGGCGTGGCTAGAGGACGAAACGCTGATGTTGCATAGAGGATCCACCTGTTAGACTTGTCCCAGGCATCTGTGTACAGCCTCACTAAGCAGTCAAGCCCCTCTACGCATCACTCACACGTCCTGCCCTTCTTCCCACCATGTGGTTCACTTCCCCATGACACCTGCAACCCAATGTCCCCCTGCCAGGCCCACCCCCTCCTGCCACCACCACTCCTCAACCCAGGAGAAGTGGCTGCCATGGCATTTACTCATCATAGCCCCGTAAGGGTTGTCTCTTAGCATGTGCTCTCATGTATAGGACAGAAACAGGGGCATTCTTTCTCCCTGGTAACCAGGCGTGCATCTGCCTCCCCACCACTGCACAGGGACTTGTACACTCGCCATCCTACTTCCTGCTCCGTCCTATACCCTAGACCCATCTCTAGTTTCTGACCCTCTAACCTACCACATCAAGTGATTTCAGACTTAACCTCCTTGATAATCTCGCTGGTTAAATAGGAAATGGAACAGGAACGACCAGACTGGCCATTTCATCAGACAGGGCAAATAAAATTGAAGCGTTATCACCCAATCTCAAAGAAAACATAAATGACCTAGCACAGAAACTGTCAGGTCTCCAGGTTCAAGTGGATTCATGGGCAGGAGTAGAAATCCAGAACTACCAGAGGCTAGACCTCCTCAAAGCCAAGAAGGTGGACTTTGCCTCTTTTTGGCTTTTACACCAATTAATTGGGTATGGTAAGAGATGGGATCTAAGTTTTACACCAATAAATTGGGTATGGTAAGACACGGGATCAAACCCATAAAAACCGTGCTAATGAGATGTATTCTCAAGGTCACTCTGCCTTATTTTGGCCATCTTTCCCACCATGGGCAGTGTCTCTAACATCTCCTTTTATCCTCATACTCATAGTGCTACTATTTCTACCATGCCTAATTAACATATTCCAAAGGCTCTTGCAGGAACAAATGACGGCTCTAGCTCAAGCCATCTACAGGAACAACAGACTTGTCTCCTTCTTCAATCAGTCTCATCCTGAGTCTAGGTTTTGCCCCACATCTACACCCAGAATCAGCAGGAAGCAGCCAGAAAGAATCCAGTGCCACCCCAGTGCCCCCTCTCCTTTTCTATACTCAGAGTCAGGATTGATGGAACGAAGACACGAGTCTCAGTCATTCTAGCTCACTGCCCAAAAGACAGACAAAATCAGAATTGACCCCTTGTCCCTAAATCCCAATTCACTCTCCTACCCTGTTGTTATCTGCCCTACCCTTTTCATTCTTCTCCAGGTGTGGAGACATTGGCCTAGGTCATGCATTTTTGAAAAGTGCCTGTTAAGGATGACACTGCATTTTTGGATTTGTTTCCTTCTTGGCACATTTTCAGAGCCTTGAGATGGCTTGATTATTTGACAAAGGAAACTTGATTCTTACAACCACAACTCAGTTGCTAAGAACAAAACATGCAGGCTGAAGACTGCCCATTGCTACAAGGAGGCCATCTGGATGACAATGACACACAGGTGAGGCAGCCCAGAGCCCACCCCCTGCACTGCTCTGGTTTCAATGTCTCTGCAAACAGCACTTTCACAGAAACTGTGCGTGGACCAAGCTACCAAAGACGAAAGTGTTTTCCTTCTCACACCCCGTTTTTCTTTGAAGAAGAAATCCCTTAGAATAGACAATAACAAATGAATCTCTTTTCTTATAAACCTCTGGTTGAATCTTCCTGACACTAAGAGTTTCAATTTCACAATGTGGGCTCCCGGACCCCATCCCATTGTGCTCAGCCTCAAGCCCCTCTGTCTCACAGGACCTGTGTCCAGTATTTGGTGTGGAAGAGACATGGGAAAGGTCTCTGGGACTGTCTGAGGCTTCTTCCAATGAAAAATGCATTGAAAAGGAAATTCTGGCATGAAGATGGAGTGGTCTGACAACTTTCAAAGGTACAAATACTTTACAAAGCAACTCACAGGTTTTGATTTTCCAAAGCGACTCTGGGCACTGTGCCCCACTTCTCAGGGGGGCATCTAGGAACAGTCCCTGAGGTCTGAGGCTCCCACTACTGCCTGCACCGGCATAGCGTGAGCATTAAGATTTGCAGGCCGCACACAGCTCAGTCACAAGTTCTGTGTGGTGGTGCTGGTGCTGGTTTAAAACTAAGAAAACATGGGGCAGTGTTGTGCACAGTGGGTCAAGCCTCCACCTGCAATGCCTAGATCCCGTATCGGTGCCATTTCAAGTCTGGCTGCTCCACTTCTGATCCAGCTCTCTGCTAATGCATCTGGGAATGCAGCAGAAGGTGGCCTAAGTGCTTGAGATGGAGTTTCAGGCTCCTGGCTCTGGCCTGATTCTGGGGAGTGAATCAGTAGTCTAGATGGAAGATCTCTCTCTCTCTCTCCCCTCTCTCTGTAATCTTGCCTTTCAAATATAAAAAATAAATGTTAAAAGAAAAACAAGCATGAAAACCATTCTTACTTCTGGCCATATAAAAACAGGCCTGTAGGGGTAGAGTGGTTAAGCTGCCCATTGGGATACCTGTTCCCAAAGAAGAGCACATGGATTTGGAGACCTGGCTCGGGCTCTGGCTCTGTTCCCTGCTTTCGCCGGCCAGGCCAGCCCTGGCTGCCTTTAGCATTTGGGGAGTGAATCCAGGGATGTGAGATCTCTCTCTCTCTCTCTCTCTCTCTCTCTCTGTTTCCCTCTTTCTGTCTCTCACTCTCTTCCTCCCTCTCTCTCTCCCTCTCTTCTTTTTCCCCAGGATCACAAATAAATAAAAACAAACAAATAAATAAATATTTCCTTAAAACAACTCAAAAAAGAACAGATTTGGCCTGTGGGTTTGCTCACGCCTGCCTGCCTTAGGACAAGGGACAAAGCATGGGACAGAGTTGGGAGAGTGGGTTTCAACAAGGACACATTGCCTTGGTCAAGCCTTCACCTCTGTTGGACTGCAATGCCATTGCTGCAATGATCCTGGGACTGTCCCCAGAACAAAGCTACGTGTAGCTGCGTATCTATGGCTGTCACCAGGAATGAGCCCTGAGTTCATCCCAACACCTGCATGTCACCTTGGCCTCAGGTCCCCACACCCCTGCTGTTCCAGGCCTGGCATCCCCTCCCCACCACCATTTCTTCTCCCAGAGGACAGGACGCACATGAGTGGGAGAAGACACAGCCCAGAAGAGCAGTGTCTGCCTGCAAGAAGTACACCTACCCACCTGAGACAGGACGTCCGGCTTCTTGCAGTTGATCCCGCCAATGAGCACCATGTTGGGCATCACCGGCCTGGGGTACTCAAACACAAAGTCGTATCTTAGCAGCCACACGGGGTCCTTCTGAAATAAGGTGGGCAGGTCCACTTTCCTCTTGAGGAGCTCCAAGGCCAGGTCCTCATACTTTGAATACAGACAGTAAAATAGAGGGACCTCCAGCAAGTTAACGAGGAAGTTGACCACGCGCTGGGGGAAGCTCATCTGGTCCGAGAACTTTGTGTAGCACCGGGGGATGTAGGATACCGGGTTGGGGCTTCCACCAAACCCATGCTCCAGGGAACAGGGGAAGCCCCTGAACAGGTACACAGAGGGCAGGCCCAGGTACTCAGCCAGGATCACACCACAGGGTAAGGCCGGGTCTGTGAAAAGAGCATCGAACTTGCCTGCCTTGAGGAAATCCAAGGTGTCACTGTGTCTCAGGAGACTCTGGCAGTTGATGAAGTACATGTCAATCACAACCATGTTATTCCTGTATTCCGTCTGAGGCCCGCTCAGCCAGGACCTATCAGTAAAGTGCTTTTCTCCAAAGGTGTGATACCGATTCCTCTGCTCCTCCTGGTCAAACGGCACTGGATAGATTCTCCTCGTGTAGAACCTGGATTCTCTCAAGAGCAAGTTGACTTCCGGCACCAGCACCACAATTTCATGGCCCCTCGCCCCAAGAGCCTCAACTATGTCCTGCATGCTAAGCCAGTGGCTTCCATCCTGAGGCACCACTAGCAGCCTATCTCCCACCACTGTGCCCCAGAGTGCCACGAAGAGAACCCATGCAGACGCTCTCTGAGCTGCAAGGAGCAGGCAGGCCATCCTGGAGAGAGTTAGAGTGACAACAATAATAAATACTTCACACGCCCTGCCCTGCACCGCAGACCTGGGAGGCTACGTCCCCTGAATCAAACAGTGCTTTCACAGACTCTGTGTCCTTCTACCTGGCTCGGAACCCTGCCCTTTTATTCGAATGAACCTAAATTAATCTTTAACCATGTTTTAAGCAATCTCTCTTGTACCAGTTATGGCTCACGTTTTTAACTGCAATTCTATGTTGATTTCCTTTTGTCTCCAACCAATATGCCTCTCCCTATTAAAGCTTCATAGCAACAGTGTGAGGACAAGTTGGAAAGACCCCTGATGCTACCCTGTCCCCTCTGTCAGCTCTCTATCCTAACTCCTGCATACCTCACCATCAATGATATTCATGAACGAATGAATATTAATGTTTTCTACTTTTTTTGGTCATGTTTTCTCAAAACAAAAGGAAGGCATTAACAGATGATAAAATCAAGATTCAAAACAACACAATGGCAATGCCAGTCTGGTTTCTGGTTACCATGGTGATGCATGGGTTCAAGCCTGTGATTACAGGGAGCCACAAGGGCATTGGACAAGTCTGATATGAATTCCACTTCCAATGCCCTTGGCTAAGCTGCAGTTACTGGAATTTTTTGCACCATGAGCAGCAAATTCTAGCCCAAAGGATGTGAGCTCTACGACACAGTTGCTACCCCCAGTGTGGTTAAGAGCATAATTCTGGAGTCAGCCTGCCCCTGCCTGGCTGGGTGAGCTCATTGCTCTCTGCCAGTCGTTTCATGTTCAGTGAGGATTGCATCAGTGCCCCCTGCAGGACTGTTGCAGGAATTGGCCGAGTGAATTCTCCAGAGGAGACAAGGACTCTGTAGAGGCTCTCCCTCTGGCTCTGATTATGCAATGTGGGTCAATTTGGCACCAATTAAGTACTTTTGAAAAATCTCAGTGAACAAAAGATTCACCCCTGCCCTGTGAACAAGAGACAAGGAAAAGGGGGAGGAAGAGGAGGCAGGGAAAAGAAAAAGGGCAGGCGGCAGGCTGACAGGCCACTCCTACATTCAGGACTTGGCTGGCCAGAGGCTGACCGTATGGGAGCTTCCACGCCTATCTTCTGGGGGTTTGCTGGCAATCTTCAGGGCACCTTGAATCTTCAGCACCCGTTTCCATCTTACTCATCTCATGATATTCTCCCTGTATGCCTAGTCACATGCCAAATTTCCCCTTTCTTTAAGGACAGCGGGCTTGTTAGATTAAGACCCTCCCTAAAAAGCTTGTCTTAATGGATTACAGCCACAACGGCTGTTTCCAATATGGTCACCTTCTGTAGAACTGGGTATGAGAGCTCGGACATATCCTTTGGGGCCACCCTCCAGCCCACAGCACCCTTGGAGGTATTGTGCCATGGTGGGCATGGTGCAGCCGCATCCCAGACAGTCCAAGTCTGGGATGCAGGCATGGCCACCCTTCTATTGGTGAAAAACTGAGGCTTCCTACCAATGCAAAGGATATTTTTTATAACTCCTGGGGCTTTAGAATGAAAAATAAAATTGGCAAACTTTTCCTGTAATGGTCCAGATAGTAAATATTTAAGGTTTTGCCAACCACTCAATCTCTTTGATCATGATCCAACTCTGTCATTGTAGCCAGAGAGCAGCCATGGCCATTACTGGAAAAAAAATGGATGTGGCTGTGTTCCAATAAAACTTTATTTGTAGAAACAGGCAGCCTATTATGTTCGGCCCTGCTGTAGATGATGACGAAAACCAAGATGTCAACTCTACCCAAGATATCCACATGGCTTGATCCCTCCCTTCATTCCAGGTTTGGTCAATGTCATCTCAGACCTTCCGCTGCTCCAATTATCAAAGAACCTGGCCCATCCCTTTGCTCTGAAGTCTCTCCTCCTTATTCCTCAGCCTCTTCCCTACCATATATTTCCTGTGTGTCTCCTGGAAGGAATGGGAGCCCCTTGGGGAAAGGGGCTTTGTTTTCTGCTATATTCCAGTGCCTAGAACGAGGCCTGGTATGCAGTAAGCTCTCAGCAAATGTTTGCTGGATGGACAAACTAGCTTTTGGGGGTGCCTATCCATTTTATTCTCATTTCTCATTTTGTCTTTCACATAGTTAGGATTCACTCAAGAAATCGGAATGATTAAAGAACCACATGATCCTTTCTGAAAAGCTGGTCACTGACTCCATCCACATGTGTTTAAGGAAAAGACTGACTGTTTTTGCTTCTATGCCTGCACTCAACACACGTCCATCTGTGACTAGATGTGTGGGGGTTTCTCTCACACTCACCAACTCTCCAACACCCAGTGGGTGTCTGCAATTCCATCCTATCTGGCCACCGACCAGAGTTAGTGCAGACCCCACAAGGTAAAGGTTCAGCCCTCCAAGACTGCCCTGACTCTGACCCCAACCACAGGAACACTTGCCCAGACTACCCACAAATTCCGTCTGGCTTGGCTGCAAATTAGAGGCCTCCACACCCTCCATCTTGGCTCAGTTACTTGCTAGGATGACTAACAAAACTGTGGATAATGGTTTATTGAGTCAGTTCCTAGTTTATTACAGAGGGTGAAATAAATAAACCCATGAAGAAGCACAAAGGGAAAGATGTGTGGCTAGAGGCACAGGGCTCCATGCTCCCTCCCTGCGAGTGCCCCCTGCAGCCCGCTGCAGCCCGAGAGGTCTCTGTGCCCTGCCCTGTGGGGTTTTAACGGGGACTTCATTAAGGAATCACTGGCCATTGCTGATTAAGTCCCAGGCCCTCCTCTACCACAAAGTCACAAGTTGATTGCCCTGGCCACCAGCCCCGGTCCCCAGGGACTTTCTGAAAGTCACTTGAGTCATAAACTCAGGCATGGTCGAACGGGGCTTGTTTTAGAGAACAGAAGGCACTCAGTTCACCTTTCGCCCTCCCATCCCTTAGGAAATTACAAGGGTGTTAGGAGCTCTGGCCAGGAAACGCAGACCAAGACCCAGACGGGTATTTCCCATTCTATATCACATATCAAAACACGGAACCCATGACTTGCCTTTAGGAAATTCAGTCTTCAGAGTGCAAGTGAGGCCAGCATGGTGAGAGCCCGGAGAAGAACTCAGAAAGCCTGGTGTCTGCTTCCACATCAGCCAGGGGAGGGGCTGAATCTCGGAGTATCAGGTTTTGCAACTCAGAGCCAGAGGGAGGGTCAGATCTGGGGAAGGGCCCACCCTCCATATTATGGAAGAGGGCCCAGAGAATTGTGGATGTGGAAACCAGACCATCTCCATGAGACACAGTTCATAGTACAGCCAGTGTAGGCTTGCCCAGAGCTAGTCACGCACAGGCCTGTCCTGACCCACACCTTTGGCACTGGAGGCGCAGTAGGGCCTGGGAAAGGAGAAGCAGCCTGAAGCATGGGATTGCAAGCGCCAAGGCAAGCTCCAGGCTGGCCCCAGGAACATAGCCAGCATGCAAGCTCATTGCTCAAGTTACGCAAAGATCTGGCTCTATCCAAGCCAGAAGCCCCCTCCCAGGGAGAGAGGCCCAAATAGGGCTTCCTACTTGCAATGATCAGAGTGAGGAGGGTGGCAGGAGGCATCCACCACACAGCAATAAGGCCCCAGAAAGGTATAACAGAGACATGGAGCATGATCCACCCTGCAGACAGTTAAGAGCTAGGCAAGACCCCTCCCCCAAGAATGGTAAGTACAAGTTTACTTGAAAAGGTTCATGGTGAGACCAGCATGGTGGAACAGTGGGCTAAGCTGCCATCTGCAGTGCTGGCATCCCATATGGGCACCAGTTCAAGTCCTGGCTACTGATACAGCTCTCTGCTATGGCCTGGGAAAGCAGTGGAGGATGGCCCAAGTCTTCGGGCCCCTGCACTCAAGCAGGAGACCCAGAGGAAGCTCCTGGTTCCTGGCTTCAGCCTTGCCCAGCCTTGGTCATTGCAGCCATTTTGGGAGTGAACCAAAGGACGAAGGATCTCTCTCTCTTCCTGTCTCTCTGTGTAACTGTCTTTCAAATAAATAAATAAATCTTTTTTTTTTTTTTTTTGGCCAGGCAGAGTTAGACAGTGAGAGAGAGAGAGACAGACAGAGAGAAAGGTCTTCCTTCCATTGGTTCACTCCCCAAATGGTCGCCACGGCCAAGCACTTGGGCCATTCTCCACTGTCCTGCTGGGCCACAGTAGAGAGCTGGACTGGAAGAGGGGCAGCCAGAACTAGAACCCAGCGCCCATATGGGATGCTGGAGCCACAGACAGAGGATTAACCAAGTGAGCCACAGCGCTGGCCCCAATAAATAAATAAATCTTTTAAAGAAGAAGTTCATGGAAAATGGAATGAAAATCCAAGTTTAGGGGCAGGTGTTTGGTATAGTGGTCAAAATGCTCAAGTGCGGCTTACCCAGAAGACATGTGCAGTGGGCAACGGTTCTACTGCAAGGGCTGTGTCTACAAGTCTGCAGCGGGCTGGCAGCAGTATGAGTGCT
Organism: Sylvilagus floridanus; assembly: GCA_949820135.1. Classification (NCBI taxonomy): domain Eukaryota; kingdom Metazoa; phylum Chordata; class Mammalia; order Lagomorpha; family Leporidae; genus Sylvilagus; species Sylvilagus floridanus. The sequence continues at coordinate 176,259,731 of OX463236.1, read as the reverse complement.
GGTCCCAGGAGGAGGGGGAGTGGCACGGGCTATTCCTCCTCCTCGTGAAGGGCCCTCCACGATCAGCTCTTTTTGCACCTCCACTTTGACGTCCAAAGTGTATTTCTCAGTCCGAGCCATGTCTATGTCATCATGGCTACATCCCCAGCACTCAGCAAAGCACAGAGTCTCTCGATAGATTCTTATGAAATGAGAACCTTTCACATTAAATGATGACTAGCAGCCAACTGCAGGTTATTCTGTAACACCACAAGAAACAGCTCAAATCTACCAAGGGTACAGCCGGTGATGTAATTCAAACCCATGCTGGGCAAAGTTCACTGCATGGAACATTCCCAAAAGATCAAAGCAAAACATTTCCCAAGAGCTCTGCTGTCTTCAGGGGGAGGCAATCATGTGCAGAGGCCAGGCACATGGGCTCTGAAATCAGTACAACTGGGCCTGTTGTACATGAATGTTCAGAGCAACATTATTCACTGTGAAACAGTCAAAATGCCCACCAACAGATAAAGGAAAAACAAACTCGCAAATCCATACATGGAATGCAATGCAACCGTACAAAGGGATGGAGTGCAAATCCACATAGACAAAGGCCACTTGGGAGGCAGCATCCCATACTGGAGTGCGGTTCAGCATCTCCGCCTCTGACCCAGCTCCTTGTAATGCTCCTGGGGCAGTGGAGGATGGCCCAAGTGCTTGGCCCCTGAGACCCACATGGAAGAGCTGGATAGAGTTCCGAGCTCCTGAGTTTGGCCCCAGCCCCAGGCATTGCAGCCATTTGCGGAATAAACCAGTAGATGGAAATCTCTCTCCCCTCCCAGACCCCTACTCCTGCAAGGTCTGTCGATCCCTCTCCTTCTCACTCTGCCTTTCAAATAAATAAATAAATCTTTTTTAAAAAAGAGAGAGAAGAAAATGAATTCCCAAGGCTGGGAGAGTGGGGGGAATTGAGAAGTAACTGCCAATGAGCCTGGGGTGTCTTTTTGGACTGAGGCAAAGTTCCTGGAATGAGCTAGTGGTGAATGTTGCCTGTGTCTGTGAATCTGCTGAAGAACACTGAATTGAACAGTCTAAAAGGATGGACTTTAAGGTCTGAGAATTAAACATCAAATTTTTAGAAAGAAGAATGTGTGGGTTGAGTCCTTTGTGGAAGTTTAGAAGAATAGCGACTACGGGTCTGTGTCTCCTAGACAGGAAAACTGACTCCAAGGCTGCTGTGAGGAAACCATGAAGCTGGTGCCTGAGTAGCAAAATAAACCAGAGAAGCCAGACTGCGAGTCCAGAAGCAGATGCAAAAGAGCATAGACGCTCAAAATATGATAAAGAGGCATTTCAATACACTGGATAAAGACTGCATTCTTTGCTAAATGATGTGGGACAATGAACTATTGGTAGAGAAAAAAATAAATTAGATCCTTCTCGTGTACAGTTTAAAGTTCTCATTGTAGAAAATACTACTAATATCAGAGGAATTAAAAACATGATGTGGCAAAAAGATTCCTATGTCTCAGGTTTAGAAAGAGCTAAACAAGTCAAAATCCAGAAAAAAAAAAACTGAGGAAAAATTAACCAATCTAACCCAAACATGAAAATCCTGCAGGAAAAATGATGCAGAAGAGCCCAGGAAATAGTCCTAATACTCAACAGGAGTAGAGCATTTCCTGAAACAAATGACCCTACAAAAATAATTTTAAAATGTGACTATATTATTCACAACACAGAATATAAAGATGGTCAATATATCCATGAAAACAGGAAAATTGACACAGCTACATGGAATTCTTTTGCCCAGAAAATGAACAAAGATTAAAAAGTTTGACAACCACTGGAGCTGCCACAGACATGGACAAACTGGAATTTCCATATACTGCTAACCAAAGTGTGAGGCTGTTCAGAGTTAGGGAAGCAACTTGAGCATTTACTGAAATGCCATCTGAGCATGCCATTTGGCCAAGCAACGCTGTAGCTAGGATGCTTGCCTGCTGAGTTAAGAGTGAGGGGCCAGCACTGTAGCGCAGTTGGTTAATCCTCTGCCTGCAGCGCCGACATCCCATATGGGTGCCGGTTCTAGTCCCGGCTGCTCCTCTTCAAATCCAGCTCTCCGCTGTGGCCTAGGAAAGCAGTAGAAGATGGCCCAAGTCCTTGGGCCCCTGCACCCATATGGGAGACCAGGAGGAAGCTCCTGGCTCCTTGCTTCAGATCGGCGCAGCTCCAGCCATTGCGGCCATTTGGGGAGTGAACCAATGGACGGAAGACATTTCTCTCTGTTTCTCCCTCTCACTGTCTGTAACTCTACCACTCAAATAAATAAATAAATAAATCTTTTAAAAAAAGAGAGAGACAGAATCTAGGAACATTAGAATGTAAATTAGAATGTAGAGAAAATATTAAAGAATGCTTAGTACAGCCTTGTTCACAAAAGTAAAAAGTGGAAAAACCTGAATATCAATATCAGTTGGTTGAAGAGAAAACAGTGGCTCACCCAAAGTAAAGACATTTATGTAATTGTTAAAGTGTGTGCAAAGCTGTATGCATTGGACTGTAACGATGTCTCTGGGGGCTGGAGCTGTGGCCCAGCAAGGTGAAGCTGCCACCTGCGGCACTTGCCATCTGCCTAGTTCAAGTCCCTGCTGCCCCACTCCTGATCCAACTCCCTGCTAATGTGCCTGGGAAAACATCAGAAGATGGCCTAAACTCTTGGGTCCCTGCGCCCACATGGGAGACAAAAAAATTCCTGGCTTCTTGGCTTTGGCCTGACCTAATCCAAGCCATTGTGACCATTTCGAGAATGAACCCGCAGATGGAAGATCTCCATCTCTCCCTCTCTCTCTGTAACTCTGCCTTTGAAGTCAATAAAGCAATCTTTTAAGAAAAAAGTCATCTCTGTTCTATTGGCGAGTGAGAACTGCAAGGTAACAAACAATATGTCCAGCTTGATGCTAGACTTTATTTTAATACAGTAGGTGTGAGAGTTTCCATTAGATACATGTGTACATATATACAAATCCTAAAAAATTGGAAAAGATACTATAGGGGTGCTGAAAGCATTTTTAAGAAAGTCAGCATAGGAATAAAAAAAAAAGGGGACTTTCATCTCTCATTGTGTTTTGCAAAGCCAGTATGAAAATGAAACCTAGATTATACACAATTTTATATGTTGTTTATACATCCATATAAGCTAGAGCAGCAGGATAAAATTTGATAACACATCCTTAAAGGAATTGGCCAAATAACTCATTATACCAGAAAGAAACTCTGACTGCAACAAAGGTAAATGACTAATCAGTGAAATAAGAAATCTTGTGAGTTTTTTTAAGTATCAAAACCTGGATACAGGAAAGACAACTCACCTTCGACAAAGGTCTCCCCTGCTGGCAGTTGATGCCACCAACGTAGATCATGTTAGGCATCACAGGCTTGGGATGTTCCAAAACAAAGTCAGCTCGTAACAACCAAATTGATGTGTGGCTAAAGAGATCGTAGGGTGTGACATGCGTTTTGAGAACTTCAGAAGCAATTTCTAAGGCGCTTTTGAAAAAATAGGAGCATATTAAGCGCTCCTCCAAGTGGATGAGATGGTTCCAAACTCTCTCCTTGAAGGTCATGACATCCGAGAATGCCAACAAACTTCTGGGCACATAAGAGAGAGGATAGGGGCACTGTGTAGCTTCCTCAAGGTAATGGCAAAATACACCCCTTCCAAAGACCACGGAGGGCAGTGAAAAGTATTTGGCAACAATTAAGCCACACATATCAAAAGGGTCCAGGAACACAGCATCAAATGAATTCTGCTTTATGTATTCCACTAATTTTTTGTCATTAAATAAGCTCCTACAATGTGAAAAAATGATTTCAAAAATACCTTTGGAAGAACCTGTTATTAAGTGAAATAAATTATTCTCCCGAGTTTTCCATTGAGTTTTGGCAAAAAACATGAACTCACGGTTGAAGTCCTCCAGAGTGTGAGATGGCGTGTAGGTCTTCACTGTACAATTCAGCGATTGTCCCAGCTGCCAACTCACCTCTGGGATGACTACAACCACCTCATGCCCTCTCTGGATGAGTTTCTCCACGACCAAGCGCATGGTAAACCAGTGGCTCCCATCCATGGGAACCACCAGCAGCTTGCCTGCCTCACCAACACCAGAAGTCAGCAGCAGACACACCCATAGTGGAAGGAGGCCACTCACAACTGCAGGAGCCATGGGTAACCGCAGCCCTGAGCAATGCACCTGCTGGGAGTCCAAGCTCAGTACTACAGTAGGTGGAAGAAACACTGGCACAAAACCTGCCCCAGGGAAGAGCATGTATTCCTCTAGTTTAAAATAAAAAATTACACCCACTGCCAATGATTTACTCGGGAAAACAATAATTAATGAGGAGCATTTGCTGATGTGCTTATTTTTATATTTTCCAGGCAAGAGTAGCTTTGAACTATGCCCGGGGAAGAGATCACATCCTGGATTGAAAGGTGAATTTAGAAAGTGTTATTAAGCAATGCTGTTGGATTTTGGAGACTCAGAAATATAAGACAGAAAATAAATTTGAATAAATTTAATTTGAATTTAATTGAATAAATTTAATTTGAATAAATAAAGCCACTTTTCTGCCACTGGACCCAAAATCAAATGGGGGTTTTATCCTCAAACTACCAAAGGCTCTTTCCCCAGAAAGAAATTGGTTTCTCTCCCAGGCTCCAAGTGGGAAAGGGACTGACTCCTTCCTGGCAGGGAAGTCCTTGTGGACAAGTGACCCTGCTGCTGGGAAGGTCCCTAATTTGGGCATAGATCCCAAAACTCAGGCACACAAAGCACAGTGGCTCTCAAAAAATCCAACTCAAATAGGGGACGTCACGAAACATAGTGATTGAACTATGCAAAATCAAAGTGAAAGGAAGTACTCTGAAAGCAACAAGGTATAAGTAACAACTCATATAAAGGAGTTCCTACAGTTATCGAGATTCTTCCAGTAGAAATTCTGTAGGCTGGAATAGACTGGGCTGATATATTCAGACAAGATCGGGCACGCTCAAGGTGGTATGGCTGTAGACTGGGATGATGTATTCAAAGGACTGAAAACAAAACGCCAACCGGAGCTGGTGTTATAGTGTTGTGGGTAAGGCACCACATGTGGGGGTCAGTTCCTCTTCTGGCTGCTCCACTTTCAATCCACCTCCCTGCTAATGGCCTGGGAAAGTAGTAGAAGATGGCCCATGTGTTGGGCTCCTCCTACCCACGTGGGAGATGCAGGTGAAGTTCCTAGCTCCTGGCTTTGCCTGGCCCTGAACTGGGGAGTACCATCTGGGGAGTGGATGGAGGATCTCTCTCTTTGTCTCTCTCTCTCACTCTCTATGTATCTCTCTGTGTCTCTATTTCTCTGTGTAGCTCTCACTTTCAAAAGAAATCAATTTTAAAAACAAAGAAAAAAATTTTCAGCGAAGAATACTTTACTCAAAAGAGTTTTCATTGAGGATTGAGTGAGACACAAACACTTTGCCAGACAAAAACTTGTGAGTTCATTACCCCTGGGTCTGTCTCCAAGAAATGATAAAGAGACTTCTTTAAACGGAACCAAAACTACTAAATAATAACATGAAATACTCAAAAACAAAAACCCAATGATATAAGTAAAACATAACGACATTAATAATTCAGGACTGTAATAACGCTGTGTAAGGCAATTTTATCCTCAGTATAAGAGTTAAACCCCAAAACTATGCATAACAATTAAGTTGTAGAGGGATCCACATGACAAAATGGTGTATACTTTGACATTAAAAACATAAAAATGTAGGTGGACGAGGAGAACTGTAGTTGCTGAATACAGTCACAGTTAAGTTGTTATTAGATGATAGACTATTGACAGTAAAAGGTGTTCTATATAAGCCTCATAGTGCCCACAGGAAAAATGTTTAGTAGGAACACACAACAAAAATAAGGAACATAAAAATTATACCTCTACAGAAACCATTAAGCCACCTTAGAAGCAAGCAAGAGAGGAAGAAACAAATTATCTACAAATCAACCAGAGAACACCTAACAAAATGGCTGTGCTGGGACAGGCATTTGGCACAGCAGTTGGGACACTCCCTGGGATGCTCACACACCACACTGGAGTGTGGGTTTGATCTCAGCTCCATTCACACTTCCAACTTTCTGCTGATGCACCCCCGGGAGGCAGCAGGTGACACTCAAAGATTGGGTCCCTGCCATCCTTGTGTGAGACCTGAACTGAGTTCCAGGATCCTAGCTTCAGCCTGGATCAGCCTTGGCTATTTTGGGCATTTGGGAAGTGAACCAATGGACAGAAGATCTTCCCCTCCCCCTTCTCCTCTCCACCCCTGCCTTTCAAATAAAATGAAAATAAATAGATAAATTTTAAAATGGCAGTAGTAAGTCCTTGCTAATAGTCATTAACTTTAAATTCCCAATAAATGGCATACAGTAACAAAATGGATTTTAAAAAGAAAGTCTCAACTACATAAACCCCCCACCCAGAAAAGATTCTCCATAATTTTAGTCACATAGAATGAAAGAGAAAGGATAAATAAAATATTCCTCACAAATAAAACAAAAGAGATACAGATATACTTGCATCTGATAAAATTCACATTAAGTCAAAAACTGGTTGAAGAGACAGAAAGAAATGCTATGTAATGATAAATGAGTCTATTCATTAAGAGGACTGAACAAAATGTGTGTGTGTGTGCACGCGTGTGCATGCCAACATGTAGCATCAATATAAATGAAATATTACTTTTCTAAAGGAAAAGTAATAGATACCATGAACCTAACACAGACAGAACCTTCTATTCAACATCAAAGGAATACATACTGTCAAGATCCAGTATGGATCACACAGTGACAAATAGGCCTCAGCTAACTTAGGGGCATTTAAATTATAACAAGTATATTTGCCAGACACAAGGATCTGAAAGTAGAAACCAGTAACAGGAAAAATTCCAGAAAATTCACAAAGACATGAAAATTAAACACACTCCTGAACAATCAATGGGTCAATGAAGTAACTAAATGGAAACTTTAAAACTATCTTGAGATAAATAAGAGCAAAAACACTATAAGCCAAACTTATGGGACAGAGAAAAATAGTTCTAAGAAGAAAATGAACAGCCATAACTGCCTACATTAAAAAAAGGAAAATTTTCAAATATATCCTTAACATTACATCTCAAAGAACTAGAAAAAAAAAAACTAAACCCAAAATTAGCAGAAAGGAATGTTAACAGATCAGAACAGAAATAAATTAAAAAGAGGCTTCAAAATACCAACAAAACTAAGATTTGTTTTTTTAAAAATAAAAAATTAACAAATCTTTAGCCTAACAAATATTAAAAGAGAGAAAACTTAGAATCAGAAATGAAGTAAGAAATGTTATGACCGATGCCACAGTTATAAAAGGATATGACATTACTGTGAACACAAATCAATAACCTACAGAATCTGATACATTCCTACACACATGCAACCTACCAAGACTAAATTATGAAGAAGTAGCAAATATCAACAGAGCAGTAGCAAGTGAGGATACGGAATCAGTAATAAGAAGTCTCCCATCAAAGAAAAGACCAGGACTTGATTGCTTCACAGCTGCATTAAAAGACATTGAAAGTCCTAATACCTGCCCGACTCAAACTCTTCCAAAAAACCAAAGAGGAGGCATATATCCAAATTCTTTGCACAAAGCCCACATTAATCAGATAGCAAAGCCAGGCAAAAATATTATAAGAAAAGAAGATTACAGATAAACATGGATTGATATGTTTAGATAAACACAGATTCCAGGGCCCGACACTTTGGCCTCATGGGTTAAGTGACCACCTGCAGCTGCCAGCATTCCTTATGGTGCTGGTTCAATTCCTGGCTGCTCTACTTCTGATCAGCTCCCTTCCCTGCTGATACATCTGGGAAAGCAGAAGAGAATGGCCCCAGTATTGGGTCCCTGCACCCAGTGGGAGACCTGGATGAAGTTCCTGGGTCCTGGCTTTAGTCTGGCCCAGCTCCAGCCATTGTGGCCATTGGGAGTGAACCAGCGGATGGAAGATCTCTCTCTGTCTCTCTCTGTCTCTCCCTCTCTCTCTCTGTAACACTGCCTTTTAAATCTATCTTTTTGTTAAATATTTATTTATTTATTTATTTATTGGAGAGGTAGAGTTACAGAGAGAGGGAGAGAGAGAGAGAGAGGTCTTCTATCTGCTGGTTCACTCCCCAAATGGCCGCAATGGCTAGAGCTGCACTTATCCAAAGCCAGGAGCCAGGAGTCTCCCACGTGGGTGCAGGGCCCAAAACACTCAGACCATCTTTCACTGCTTTCCATAAGCAGAGAGCTGCATCAGAAGAGGAGCAGACAGGACATGAACTGGAGCCCATAGGGGATGTGGCACTGCAGATGGAAGCTTAGCATACTACACCACAGCACCGACCCCTCAAACAAATCTTTAAAAACAAAAACAAATATAAAAAAAATTTTTAAATAAATAGAATTTAAAAAACTAAGTAGATTCAAAAACCCTCAACAAAATATTAGAGAACCGAACTTTAATTATTTCACATTATCAAGTGGGATTTATCCTTGGGATACAAGGATGGCTCAACACATGCAAATCAATAAATGTCATAGGTCATATGAACAGAATGAAGAACAAAACCATAGTCACTTCATTAGATACATGAAAAGAATTTAATGAAATTCAACGATCTTTCATGGGAAAAATTCTCACCTAAGTAGCTACTGAAGGAATGTATCCAAATACAATAAGGGATATATATGATGTGCCCACAACTAACCTTACACTCAGTGTCAAAAAATTGAAAGCTTTTCCTCTGAGAACTCAAACAACAAGGGTGTCCATTCTTGCTTGTTGTATGCATCCTAGCATTGGATGTCTTTTCCAGTGTAATTACAAAAGAAAGAAGTACCAGCTGGGGCCAGCGCTGTGGCCAGACTAGGGCTGGGCCTGGCTGAAGCCAGGAGCCCAGGAAACTCTACCAGAGCATCAGCAGGGACCTGGATCAGAAGTGGAACAGTGAGGAACTGGAAGAACACTCATATGGAGTCACAGGGAGGTTTAACCTACTGTGCCACAACACCAACCTCTTAAATAGAGCCCTTACAAGAAGTGACTAGCTGGGGCCGAAGCTATGGCAGAGTGGGTAAAGCCACCACCTGCTTTGCTGGCATCCCACAGGGGCACCAGTTCCAGTTCTGGCTGTTTTACTTCCAATTCAGCCCTCTGCTATGGCCTGGGAAAGCAGTAGAAGATGCCCAGGTGCTTGGGCCCCTTCACCTGCGTGGGAGATCCAGAGGAAGCTCCTGGCTCCTGGCTTTGGATCAGTGCAGCTCTGGCCATTGTGGCCAGTTGGGGAGTGAACCAGCAGATGAAGACCTCTCTCTCTGCCTCTCTACCTCTCCTTTTTTCTGTGTAACTCTGACTTTCAAATAAATAAATAAATCTTAAAAAAAAAAAAAAGTAACAGTCATCCAAAAACAAAAGGGAGAAGAGAAACTCTTTTTGCTGATGACATGATCTTCTACAGAAAACACCAAACTCTCCACCAAAAAAAAAAAAAAAAAATGGCTAGAAATAATAAATGAATAGGATAATGCTGTGATGTTGTGGTATATAAAATGTACACATGAACTTCAGTAACAGTCCTATACGTTGATAATAAACTATCCAGTGGAGAAATTAACAAAACAATAAATCAAATACTTAGGAATACATCTAGTCAAAGAACTGAATGATCTACACACCAAAAGCTATAAAATATTGATGAAAGAATAAAGAGACCGGCGCCGTGGCTCAACAGGCTAATCCTCCGCCTTGCAGCGCCGGCACACCGGGTTCTAGTCCCGGTCGGGGCACCAGATTCTGTCCCGGTTGCCCCTCTTCCAGGCCAGCCCTCTGCTGTGGCCCAGGAGTGCAGTGGAGGATGGCCCAGGTGCTTGGGCCCTGCACCCCATGGGAGACCAGGAAAAAGCACCTAGCACCTGGCTCCTGCCATCGGATGAGCCGGCCGCAGCGCGCTGGCCGCGGCAGCCATTGGAGGGTAAATCAACGGCAAAGGAAGACCTTTCTCTCTGTCTCTCTCACTGTCCACTCTGCCTGTCAAAAAAAAAAAAAAAGAAAAAGAAAAGAAAGAATAAAGAAGCACAAACAAATGGAAAGATATACTGTGCTCACAGATTGGAAGAACTGATTTATTTAAAATGTCCACACTACTCAAAACTATCCACAGATTCAAGACAATTCCTAATAAAATAGAAATGACATTCTTGATAGAAATGGAAACGAATTCCTGAAAAGACTCCCAATAGCCGAAAGAACTCATGGCAAAGTCAACAAAGCTGGAGGTATTAACACTACTTTATTTCAAACTATACTAAAAGCTATAGTAACTAAAACAGCATGGCAGCATGGCATTGGCAGACACAGAACCAGAGATAGCAGGCAAAAGAGCAAGTGAGAGAGATCCACCCCCTAATAATTGGAAAATCACAGAGAACCCAGAAAAGAACCCAGGTATCGTGAACCTATGGTCAGTAGACTTTTGACAAAGCCGCTAAGGAGACTCAACGAGGGAAGGACAAGGACAGTCTTTACAATCAATGCAGCTGAGAAATGGGAATGGAAACACAGAAACATAAGACTGGAAACTTCTCTCTTCCATAACAGAGTACACAACTTAAAATGGATTAAGGCTTAAACTTGATTCCAGCAGCTTAAAACTACTCAGGAAAGAACATGGAAAAAGTTTTGTCCTGCAATTTGGATCACTTTTATCTTTTTCTTGCTTGCCCCAGATAGGGCACTGCTGAACAGGAGCAGAGGGAGCAGCCCTCATCGGCTTGTATCACCTGAGTGGGGACATGGTCAATCTTTGACCACTAAGCAGGTTGCCAGCTGTGAGTTTTATGAAGATGCCCTTCCGTCCCTTGAAAAATGTACTTCTTTTTCGTGTTTGCTTTGGTATCAAGAACAGCTTCGGGATTTTGTCAAATACTTTACCTGTGCCTGTTGAAATGATTACATGTTTTTATCTTTTTAGTTCATGTATGTGCTTTATACCTCATTTGATTGACTATACTTTTAAAATTAAAAATATAATAGTGGTTAAATACACATAACATGAAAATTACCATCTTAACCATTTCTATGTGCACAATTTTGTACCAAGAACTCCCACATTGCTGTGTAATCAAAAATCATATATCCATCCTTACGTTAAAATAATTTTCAATAATTTGCTGTGCAGATCCATCTATTCCCTTCTTTCCTTCTTTTCTAAAATGTATGGGCTCTCATTTGTTTACAGGAACTTATCGAAATTTCACTCCATCCCTATTTCAATAAATGTAAGAAAATTTGTTACATATCCACATTATCACATATAACAAAATCAACAATTCTCTAATATTATATCATTTTCAGTCCATAATTAAATTCCCCCAATTGCCTCAAAGTACTATAATATCTTCTTTGTATATGTTTGAAAACTAGATAAATAAAAACAATTAAAAGCTTATATTCTAATCTTGTTGGAAAACCTTGGCCATACCCACTAAAGCTCAGTTTGAATTTGGATTCTGGAATGGAGCCAGAACCCAAAAGAAATGGGGGAAGCTCAGGTCTTTATTGTTGTGTAACTGAATCCCAGTCCCAGTGCTTGAGAGAATTCTCCCAAAAATGTGCAAAGTGAACCCAAATCCCTTCCAGCTGGACTCAGTAGTCAATTCTACTGGAAATCATCAAAATTCTAAAACGTCTAATAGTTGTTGCTCCACCAAAACTATTCTAATCTCCTCCAGCATGATGATCTGCCATCCTTGCTGAAGTACTAGGTACAGCCTTGAGCAGAATCCTGCAGATAAAACCAGGGAGATTTTCTTACAGACCTCAAGAAAGAACAAAAACCCTCTGAGGGGCTTGAGATGCCACACAACACACACACAAGCAAATACACACCCTGTCATCAGCAATGGTTCCTTCTCATCAGACAGGTGCAAATCAGATTACAGCACCTGTTCTCCAGCAAGTGCAGCTACTGCAAGATTTGCACAAGTCAGCACGCAGGTCTGGCCAGGGAAGGGGAAATGCACACTGTGCCTGAGTCTTCTAGTGAGAATTCACACTTGCAAGTGAGCTATGTCCATGCCTCTTTGTCCAAGGGACCTCTTTTACATAAACTATTTCTGTATTTTCATCTTACTTAAAAGGCAAAGAGACAGATATACAGAGAGGGAGAGGTTCAACTCCCCAACTGGCTGCAACGGCCGGAGCTGTGCTGATCCAAAGCCAGGAACCAGGAGCTTCTCAGGGTCTCCCACATGGCTGCAGGGGCCCAAGGACTTGGGCCATCTTCCACTGCTTTCCCAGGCCATAACACAGAGCTGGATCAGAAGTGGAGCAGCCAGGTCTCGAACCGGTGACCACATGTGATGCTGGCACTTCAGGCCAGGGCATTAACCCACTGCACCACAGCACTGGCCCTGACATATTATCTTTTAATTCCATTTTCCATGAACATTGTGAACACTCTTTTATATAACCAAACATACATAATACCATGTACAGTTCAGTATGTTGTATACTTTATAAACACTATTATGGGATCTATAATATGAAATCATATCTACTTGTCTGTACTCTAAACACCTCAGGTGCCCAATAAGTCACACTGAACTCTGATGCTTCAGAAAGTTGCAGGGCCCCAGCGCTGGGAAGAGGGCAAGGGTGAAGGCAACGCCTGGGTGGTACTTGGAGCTGCACTGATAGAGGATAATGGGGAGAGAGCCCTTTGAGTAGGCTCAGCCTCTTGGAGCCCTACAACTTGCATCAGTCACTCTGCCTGATCTTGCAAAGTGCAAACAGTTATGCCTAGCTATGCCTAATGCTGACAGGCCTAAAAGCTATAATCTGACTATTTTTGACAACATGCATGATTTTATTTTTCCATCCATTGGTTCAAGACGCTCTTTCTTCAAGTATCTGCCAATATCTATGAGTCTGTGACTTTGTCACTAAGTCTAATAGACTTGTACAAGGTCAGAACAACTAATAAAATTAATACGCCCATCCTGATAAAATAATCCGCTAAGACATGATATTTCACCTGGGTCTGGCAACTGTGCAATTGCCAAGAAACTTATTCTTGGATTTGTCAAGGTTTTCGCAACTGCAAGTGATTGGATCCCAAGCTCAACTGTCTAGATTGACAATATTATTCCACAATGTTTTTAAGGTTTGTACTGCAGTAAAGTAAAATAAGTGGTATACACACTGGGGTGAGGGAACTGTTTGCAGATGTTGCAATGTTGTATACCTCATAACTCTCACAAAATAACAAGAGAAAGTAATAATATAGCTAGACACAAGTAAATGTGCCAAATCAAAGCTGTACTTTAATTACCAATGGCCAGTTCAAGACACAAATGGAAACTGCCCTATGCATAATAGTTTAAAAAATAATAAAATGTCTAGGAGTATGTTTTAATAAGAAAGATAAAATGCTTACATAGATAAAGAGTGAACTTTTACTGATGGGCACAAAACAAGATCTGAATAAATAAAAAGGAATGCATATTCCTGAATGCAAGACTTACCAGTGAAATCATATCAATCTTTTGCAAATTAACAAAACATTTAATGTAATATTATTATAGCCCTAAAGAACTATTTTTGGTTTTTGGAACTAAACAAAATAATTTAAAATTTGACATAGGATAATACATTATGAAAATTACTGAGAAAATTTAGAAGGAAGAATAGTGCTCCACCAGATGGTAAAACTTACCACAAAGCCACTGTAGTCAAACTATGGTACTATGTTAGTTTTTGTGTGCCCCCCTCCAATCCTGTTTGTAAGGAAATAAAGCCTTACATCAGGTGAACAGCAAAGAGTTCACTACACCTCAAATGCAGAACACCTATGAAGCAGAGGAATATTGGCTTTTTAAACAGACACATATTTAAAAAAAAAAAGATGCAGTTCTTCACTAGTTCTTCACTAGTCTTAGAAAAACTTTCAGAATATTGCTTCACACTCTTCTGCAACAAATATTGTGCATTCTGCATCCAGTCCTGTATTCCTGTAATGGTAATGAGCCCATCTTCAGATCCTTCTAAAGGTTCATCAATTTTGATGGAAGCTCCAGACTCGTGACAGATTTGTTTAATCTGCTGACTTTTATCCTCTGGTTAACTACCCAAATGGCCACAATGGCTGGGCTGGGCCAGATGGAAGCCAGGAACCAAGAACTTCTTTCAGGTCTCCAACATGGGTGCAGGGGCCCAAGCACTTGGGTCATCTTCTGCTACTTTCCCAGGCCATTACCAGGGAGCTGGATCAGAAGTGGAACAGTTAGGACCCATGTGGGATGCTTGCAATGTGGGCAGTGGCTTAACCCATTATGCCAAAGCACCAGCCTCTGTATCATGTATTTTAATAGAATGTTTTGCTTTTTTTTTCTAAGAGATCACTGTGACTTATGCCTCAACATCCTTGGAAAATTCAAAGCTGTGTTTACCACCTGAAAGTCTTTGCATTTCCCTCTGAGCATCATGGAAATAAATTCCATGTATGCTTTTTTTAAGAAAAAAAAAGCTAGTAATTAATAACATTCTGCACACTCTAGGATTGTGATGGGAGGCTAGAAGAGAATTTCACCGCTAGGGCCCAAGAACTCAAAGACAATACTGTGAATACCAGTTAGAGCTCGAGCTTAAATAAACTGTCAAGGGAAACACATGACAAAATTATGTCAACTCTGAAATCAAAAACTTGAAATGCAGTGAGGGGAGTAAAAGTGTAGACTTGTATGCAACCAAAGCTATGCTCTCACAAACTTGAAAGAGACTGCTGTCGGGTGTTTCTGTGGAAGGCTCTTAGCAACCACAGAACAGGAGCCCATAGAACAGAATGAAATGGAAGGGACCCAAAACACACTATGGCAGAAAACCACCAAAGCATGAAGTCTAACAGACACAAACGGAGGCAGAGATAGCACAGCAATAAAACGAATAGAAAATCATAAGCCAAGAGCAGTCAGACACCCTTCCATGCCAACAACTGCCTTGAACAGATTGAATCCTCCACTAGAGAGACAGAGAGACTGGAGGGAGAGGAAAAGTAGAACAGATGGCACTCTTCCTGCAAGACCTCAGCTCAGCTGTAGGCGGGATGGGAGGGGATGGACAAACGGCGTTCTATATGGTGCAAGCCAGAAGATAGTAGGGGGATTACAGGATAAAGGCCACAGATGAGAGGCCCGGAGTTAACATTCGCAAACACCTTGAACAAGAAAAAGATGTCCGTTCTTGCCACTGACATTCAATACAGTATTGGAAGTCCTTGCCAGAGCAAGTACACAAGATGGACAAATGGACGGATCCCAAACAGGGGAAAAAGAAGTGACATTGATCCTGCTTGTCTATGACATGATTTATATAGAAAATTGCACAACCTCAGCAAAAAATTCTTTAATAAACAAATATGGGAAAGGTATAGGACACAAGTCAACATACAAAAATAATTAGCATGACTATACACTAACATTTAACAAAGTATCTGAGAGAGAAATTAAGAGACAAATTCTAGTTAAAATAGCTATGAAAAATAAAATACTCGGGAATAAATTTAACCAAGGAGGTGAAAAAGCTCTATGCCAAAATCTATAAAATGTTAATGAAATTAATAAAAATACAAAAAATGCAAAGCTAGCCTGAAGTCTTTATTTTTTAGCAAATTTTAACAAGCATGTATAAATTGTACATAGTTATAGGGTACTACATGATGTTTTAGTACATGTATATGTTGTCCAATGTCCAATCATGATAAATAGATAGATCTAGATGTATCTTCAAAGATTTAATATTTCTTTATGGTGAAACCATCCAACCCATATCTATTCTATCCAAAGGAATCTACAGATTTAATGCAGTTCCTATTAAAATACCAATGACATTCTTCACAGAAATGACAAAAGCAATCTTAAAATTCTTGGAACCATAAAGACCCATAAATAACCTCAGCAATCACAAGCAAAAAGTACAAAACTGAAGGCATCACATTACCCAACTGCAAATTATGCTGAAAAGCTACAGTGATTAAAGAAGGTACACGACAGAGAACTCAGAAATGAGCTCATGGATCTGCAGCCAACTGCAGATTTTTTGGCAGCAACGATGCCAAAAATACACAATGTGGAAAAAATATTCTTGTTAGTAAATGGTGATGGAAAAATAGATAACTATTCATGCCGAAAAACCAAACTGGATCTTTCTCTCGTGCCATATACAAAACTCAACTCAAAGATGATTAAACACATAAACATGGGGCCATAGTGTAAAACCACTACAAGAAATCACAGTGAAAAATTTTGTAACATTGCTCTTTGCAATGATTTTTTAAAAATTCACCCAGAGAGTGTAGGGAACAAAACAAAAATATTTAAATTAGGTTTATGTCAAAGTAAAAGTTACTGCACAGTGAAAGAAACTAAAGTCTAAAGAGATGAACAATAGATTGGGAAAAAAACATTTGCAAGCCATCCATCTGATAACAGGTTAATATCCAAAATACACTGGGAGTTCTAACGACTCAAGAGCAAGAAATGAAATACTGAGTTTTGAAAAAACTCAGGGATTTGGGATCTGGGGCGGCACCACAGCTCAATAGGCTAATCCTCCACCTTGCGGCGCCGGCACACCGGGTTCTAGTCCCAGTCGGGGCGCCGGATTCTGTCCTGGTTGCCCCTCTTCCAGTCCAGCTCTCTGCTAGGGCCTGGGAGGGCAGTGGAGGATGGCCCAAGTGCTTGGGCCCTGTACCCCATGGGAGACCAGGAGAAGCACCTGGCTCCTGCCTTCGGATCAGCACAGTGCGCCGGCTGAAGCGCGCCGGCCGCAGCGGCCATTGGAGGATGAACCAAGGGCAAAAGTAAGACCTTTCTCTCTGTCTCTCTCTCTCTCTGTCCACTCTACCTGTAAATAAATAAATAAAAACAAACAAAAAGAAAAAAGGAATCTGAATTGTAATTTCTCAAAAGAAGACGTAAAATGGCCCAGGAGATACATTTTGTAAAAATTCAACATTACAAATCAATAGGAAGATGCAGATTAACACCCCAATGAGAAGTCAGAATGCCCATTATTAAAGAGAAAAAGACATAATGAGAATTGGCAAACACAGGAAGTTAAGGGAGCCCTTGTTGATGGGAATGTCATAAGTACAGTCACTGTGGAAAATGTATGCAGATCCCTCAGAAAACTAAAAGGAGCACTGGTTTAGCAATGAAGGTGCTGATCAAGATGCCTGCATCCTATATCCAAGGACCTGGTTTGATCCCTAGCTCCTGTCCCTGACTCTGGGGGCAGCAGTGATGCCTCAAGTGATCAAGTTCCTGACAGCCACATGGGAGACCTGGATGGAGTCCCAGCTCACAGCTTCACACTAGCCCAGGACCGACCACTGCAGGCATTCAAGGAATGAACCAGCAGAGAGAGCCCTCTCTCAAAATATTTTTAAAACTTGTAACTAGAAAATAGAATTGCCACATGATCCAGCAATCCTTCTTATGGGTATTTACCCAAAAAAACCTGAAATTATTTTGTCAAGGATATGGCTGCACTCGCATGTTGATTAAAGCACTATTTGCGATAGCCAAGATATGGAATCAATTAAAGTGTCCATCCATGGATGAATAAATTTTAAAATGTGTTCTTTATATACAGTGGGATACTATTCAGCCTTGAACAAAGAATATTTTTTGAATAGGAAAAAAATCATTTTATCTACCCATTAACACTGTCACATTATTCAAAATGTGTTTCAAAATCCTTACCCAGAAAAACATTGCTATCTCTTTAGTAAATGGCTTGTGTGACACCTCAAGCTTACTCATCATTTTATAGATGGGTTTATTTGATGAAGATTATAATCCAATGATTGTTTAGCAATTTTACCAAACTGTAAATTCTTTTATTAATAAGCATTATAAATAGATAATACTAATCTTATTTTAAAAACCATGAGTGCCACACTGGTGAATATACAGTTCATGAATAACTTAGAGTATTTCCTATTTTAAAAGGCAACACACAGCAATCAAAAACCTGTACTAAACAAAGAAGCTATAAGAGGGATACATGACTGAGGTGTCTAGAATGATGTATACAGTACAGAATTAATGTTAATTATGTGATCAGTACATTTTTATGTATGATTCTCTTCATGCTTTTCTTTCTCCAGCAACTGAATCAGTACAATCGGGTTATCCTTGGACATCAAATTGTATTTCGTCACAAATTAAACCGATGACACAAAAATGTTTCATTTTCATTTCATAGTCATCAAATATCTGCCGGTGATGAAAATAAGCAGGAGAAAGTATTCTGTAAATCCTAGGGCATACTGACCCCAGTTTTGATTCCTTTATGCTAGTCCTGCTAGGAAAATATTTCTTGCTATCCTGAAGACACACAGCACCATCAAGAGCATGTGTAGCACAGTCTAGAGCAGGAGACTCGTTGGGAGTTTTATGAGCTGCACACAGAAAAATCCCTTGTTCAGCTGCTGTCATTTGAGTACAAGTATCTGCATGGCATTCACTCTGAAGATCGACAGCAAGTCCATCTAGCTTGACAGAATTGCCTTAAACGTTCAGACTTCCATACACCTTCATCTTGGCCTCCAGGAGGCTCAAGAATTTTATCACTATTGGAGCAATCTGCTCTCATGTTCTGTTGAATATATTGCTGATACTGTCCATTTCATCAAAGAATTCCTCGGGCCAATTATAGAAATCCCACACCCTGGCACCCGGCCTGGTCCCTCACCACTGCCATTACCATAGGGCCAGAATCTGGGCGGCTGGAGACAGTATCCAGGTGTAAGGCGCCAAATCTCAAACAGAATTATTTTGTTTTTTTCAGATTTGTTGCACAGCATGGTGGCTACAGTTAATAATGAAGTTTGTACATTTCAGAATTGCTAACAGAATGTTTTACATGTCCTCACCACAAAAATTTAAGTATTTGATGTCTTGATGCTATTTGCATGATTAATTTATTTCACACTGTTTTCATGGATCGCATTATCACTTTGTACTCTATAAATATATATACTTGCAAGTTGTCTCCTTGCAGTTTTTAAAAAGAAGTAATTTATTTTTTTAAAAAATATTTATTTATTTATCAAAAAGAGTTACAGAGAGAGAGAAGGCGAGGCAAAGAGGGAGAGAGAGAGGTCTTCCATCTGCTGGTTCACTCCCCAATCGGCCACAATGGCCGGAGCTGTACTGATCTGAAGCCAGGAGCCAAGAGCTTCTTCTGGCTCTCCCATGTGGATGCAGGGGCCCAAGAACTTGGGCCATCTTTCACTGCTTCCTCATGTAGGAGCAGAGAGCTGGATCAGAAGTGGAGCAGCCAGGATTGAACCGGTGCCCATTTGGGATGCTGGCACTGCAGGCAGTGGTCTCATCCACCATGCCAAAGCGCTGGGCCCCAAAGAAGTAATTTCTTAAAGAGAGAAACCTCATTGAGTGTGATCTACCTTGTCAAGAGTAGATCAGAGAGAACTCAGAGAGAACATCGATGAAGTAAAAAACGGGAGCATAACAGAGAAAAGTAATGGAAACGAAAGTTGATTCTTTATGAGAAGATCAGTTATCTTGGTAAAGCTACAGGTAGACTAATTAGAAAAAAGAGAGAGGAGAAATTTATTATTGACATCTGAAATGAGACACATGATATCATTAGAGATTCTACAAATGTTAAAATGATAGTAAAGGAATATCACAAACAAGTTTATGTCAGTAACCTACAACTTAGATGAAATAACCTCACAGAAGAAATAACCTCTATCAAATACATTCAAATTAAATTGATAATTCAAAATTCCCTACAAATAACAATTCAAGCCCAGATGACTTCACTAATGAATTCTAACAAGCTAAAGGAAGAAATAATACCAATTCCCCACAATCTATTACACAATATAAAAGCACAAGGAATTTCTCAATTCAATCTAAGAGATCAGGATTAGCACAATACCAAAACCAAATAAAGTTGCCACAAGAAAGGAAAACTATGAACCCTCATGACTATTGATGCAAATACTCTAAGCAAAGTTTTAGTGAATCACATTCAATAATATATAAAAATATGTAATATGTGAAAAGATAACATACCATAATTAGTGACTATCCCAGGAATGCAAGGCTGGTTTAACAGTAACCAAAAAGAAAGTCAATGAGGTTATACATCATGATCATAGTATTATTGGCATAGTATTATTTTAAAAAAAAGCCAATAAGTCCAAGAAGAAACCCAAGTGTCACCCACAGATGAATGGATGGGCAAAATGTGATACATGCACTGCTATATTAGAATACGATTTGTAGAGACCAGCACTGTGACGCAGCAGGTTAATCTGTTGTCTGCAGCACTGGCATCCTTTATGGATGCCTGTTTGAGTCCCAGCTGTTCGACTTCTGATCCACCTCCCTGATAATGTGCCTGGGAAATCAGCAGAAGAAGGCTCAAGTACCTGGGACCCTGCACCCATGTGGGAGACATGGATGAAGCTCCTGGCTCCTGGTTTGTAGCAGCCATCTGGGGAATGAACTAGCACATGAAAGATCTCTCTCCCTCTCTCTCTCCCTCTCCCTCTCCCTCTCCCTCTTCCTCTTTCTCTCCCTATGCAACTCTACTTTTGAAATAAATAAAGCAATGTTTTAAAAAATGCCATCTCTGTTCTATTGGCAAGTGAGAACTGCAAGGCAAAGAACAGCTTGATGCTAGACGTTAATACAGCAGGTGTGATTTTCCATTGGAAACACATTTTATATATGTATACATACATAAAAATTCTAAAAAATTTGGAAAAGATACTATTGGGGTGCTGAAAGCATTTTTATGAAGGTCAGTATAGGAATAAAAAAGGGAATTTTCAGCTCTCACTGTGGTTTGCAGTGCTTTGCAAAGCCAGTATGAAAATGAAACCTAGATTATACACAATTTTATATGTTGTTTATACATCCCTATAAGCTAGAGCTGCAGGATAAAATTTGATAACACACCCTTAAAGGAATTGGCCAAATAACTCATTATACCAGAAAGAAACTCTGACTGCAACAAAGGTAAATGACTAATCAGTGAAATAAGAAATCTTGTGAGTTCTTTTAAGTATCAAAACCTGGATACAGGAAGACAACTCACCTTCGACAAAGGTTTCCCCTGCTGGCAGTTGATGCCACCAATGTAGATCATGTTGGGCATCACAGGCTTGGGATGTTCCAAAACAAAGTCAGCTCGTAACAACCAAATTGATGTGTGGCTGAAGAGATCGTAGGGTGTGACATGCATTTTGAGAACTTCAGAAGCAATTTCTAAGGCATTTTTTAAAAAATAGGAGCATATTAAGCGCTCCTCCAAGTGGATGAGATGGTTCCAAACTCTTTCTTTGAAGGTCATGACATTTGAGAACGCCAACCAACTTCTGGGCACATAAGAGAGAGGATAGGGGCACTGCGTAGCTTCCTCAAGGTAATGGCAAAATACTCCCCTGGCGAAGACCACGGAGGGCAGTGAAAAGTATTTGGCAACAATTAAGCCACACATATCAAAAGGGTCCAGGAACACAGCATCAAATGAATTCTGCTTTATGTATTCCACTAATTTTCTGTCATTAAATAAGCTCCTACATTTTGAAAACATTATTTCGTAAATTCCTCTGGATGAACCCGTTATTAAATAAAATAAATTATTCTCCCGAGTTTTCCATTGAGTTTTGGCAAAAAACATGAACTCACGATCCAACTCCTCCAGAGTGTAAGATGTCGTGTAGGTCTTCACTGTACAATTCAGAGATTGCATCAGTTGCCATCTCACCTCTGGCATGACTACGACCACCTCGTGCCCTCTCTGGATGAGTTTCTCCACGACTGAGCGCATGGTCAACCAGTGGCTCCCACCCAGGGGAACCACCAGCAGCTTGCCTGCCTTGCCAGCACCAGAAGTCAGCAGCAGATATACACACAGAGGAAGGAGGCCACTCACAACTGCAGGAGCCATGGGTAACCGCAGCCCTGAGCAATGCACCTGCTGGGAGTCCAAGCTCAGTACTACAGCAGGTAGAAGAAATTCCAGCACAAAACCTGCCCCGGGAAAGGGCAAATTTTCCTCCAGGTTAAAACAAAATTACACCACTGCCAATGATTTATTTGTGAATCATATGACAAGCAAGGAGAGGCATTCTTGATACACATTTGTATGCTTTCCAGACAAGAGTAGCTTTTGAACTATGCCCTGGGGAAAGATCAAATCCTGGATTTCAAGGTGAGTTTAGAAAGTGTTATTAAGCAATGCTGTTGGACTTTGGAGACATAGAAAGATTAAATAGAAAATGAATTTGAAAAAAGCTTCCATTTCTGCAACTTGTCCAAAGGCAAATTGGGGGAGGAGGGTCTTCAAATTATCAAAGGTTCTTTCCTCCAAGAAATCAGTTCCTCTCCCAGGTTCCCAGGGGGAGGGGACTGACTCCTCCCTGGCAGGGAAGTTGCTGTGGACAAGCTTCCTTGCCACGCTTGTCCTCTTCTATTTTTAGCAAGATCCTTCTTCTATTTCCATACCCTACAAACCTCCAAAGGACTGAAATAACCATGACCATCCCACCTCCCCTGGCCATCATGGGGTTGATGGAACGTGACTGTCATCTATTTTTTTTATTTTATTTTTATAGAAAGCTTTTATTTAATAAATATAAATTTCCAAAGTACAACTTTTGGATTACAGCAGTTCTTCTTCCCATACCCACCCTCCCATCTGCAAACCATCCCACCTCCTACTCTCTCTCCCATCCCATTCTTAAGATTAATTTTTAAATATCTTTATATACAGAAGATCAACTCTATATAAGTAAAGATTGTAAGTTTGCACCCACACAGACATACAATGTATAAAGTACTGTTTGAAGACTAGTTTTATCATTAAATCTCATAGTACAACACATTAAGGACAGAGGTCCTACATGGGGAGCAAGTGCACAGTGACTCCTGTTGTTGATCTTTAGCAATTGACACTCTTATTGATGGTGACTGTCGTCTGTTTTAAGCCACTTTCCCTAGATAGATATGTGGACACATTAATGGCCACCTGCCTCATGCTTGCCTCTCTCTCGCCTCTGTGTCTGTGTTCTCGACAGTGGTCTAACCTCTGCTGCGGGCACAGCCACACGCACCGCGTGCCCTTCCTCGGGAAGCTCAGTATTTGTCTCCCGTACTCCCTGAGCAACCTTCGGGTCCAAGAATGCGTCTTCCTGTTTTCATCCTCCTTCCGCAGTGCGCAAGCTCTGCCTTGCACAGTGAAAGTTCACGAGGAGTGTTTGTAGCAGGGGCTGAGTTTAACTGGGCAGATTGTGTAGCCCAGAGGTTTAGGTCAGGGAACACGTGAGGAGCGCATTGTGAGGGAGCCTACAGCCACCTAACAGCATCCTCTTCCACAGGTGCACACAACGACTCCTCCTGGGGTACGCTGACTATCCTGGGGCTTTGCTTAGTCAACATCCCCCTGCTTGCTGTGCAACTCTCAGATGATTGTCTTAGAAAAGCCAAAATAGAGAGAACGGCATCGGAAAGACATGGAACAGGAAGTCTCAGGTTCTACTACCTTCTAGGGAAAGTTCACCTGGCAACTAACTATTCACAAACCAGATAATCCTTTGAATAACCACAAGCCCTGCAAACCCAGATGGGGAGGATCGCCCTAGCATTCCTGGGGGGTTCCCAGGAAGCCCACTCTTGTCTCACTTCTTAGGGAGTAATACAAAGGGACTTCAAAGAGTTTGTGGGAAATTAATTAAAACATGCACTTAGTTTGGTATAAACACATTTTAAAATTCTTTCAGACAGGCAGACAAAGGTCCCTTCTACCAGTTCATTGCCCAAATGCTGGCAACAGTTGAGGCCAGAGCAAAGAGGCAGGAATGCAACCCAGGTCACTCTTTAGGTGTGGCAGGTACAAAAACACTTGAGCCTCCCAGGCTCTGCAATAGCAGGAAGTTGGATTCAGCAATCAAGGTGAGGAATGGAATCCAGGCACGCCGATGAGGGATGTAGGCAACACCCACTCCTGCTGTAAAAAATTTTAGAGTTCATGCATGTTTTTTTCTAATATGCATTTTTCATAAACTTTTTGAAGTCCTCTCATATGTATTTTGATGGTTTTCACAACATGATTAACTTATCTTTCATCCCATCTTTCCATTGATATTTTAAAGTATCCTCATAGAATAAGTGTGTGGATGCACCACCTGGTATCGAATGGTAACAATGAAAGGAGACAGCAGTCACACTGAATCTTGGCGGTACCTCCTGGTTCCTGCCAACTATGGCACCTGATCAGATATCAGACAAACTAAGCATACCCAGAAATCTGAGCTGGTCACACTGAGAAGCAAGAGAAGAAATTCAACCTAGCTTGAGTCTCTATACTGTTAGTATCCCAATCCACCCTCAAAGCCCACCCAACCACCCCCTTAGATAGGGAGACGCTTGCCTTTGCCCATTATTTAAAAAAAAAAAAAAAAACTAAAGACTTGTACTGCTTGATCCAGAAAGTCAAGCAGCAGCTCCACTCATCTAAAAATCCCGGCCAACAACCCAGCAGTCAGGGAAACTCCCGTATCTGTGGACCTTAGATACCCAAAAGGGGCAGCCCTTCTGCTCTGCAAAAAGTCCACACAGTGGGGCCAAAATTGTGGCACAGTGAGTTATGCTGCCGCCTCAAAACTGGAAGCTCATATGAGGAACAGTTCCTAGCTCCTCCACCTCAGACCCAGCTCTCTGCGAATGCACCTGGGAAAAGCAGTGGAAGATGGCCCAAATACCTGGGTCCCTGCTACCCATGTAGGAGACCAGGATGGAGTTCCAGACTCCTGGCTCAGCCTAGCCCAGTCCTAGATTTGTGCACATTTGGGAAGAGAACCAGTGGATAGAAGATCGATCTCTCTCTCTCTCTCTTTCTCCTTCTCTCTCTCTCCCTCCTTCCCTCCCCCCATCCATCTCTCCCCCTCCCTACCTCTCTCCTTCTCTCTGTCTCTCTCTCTCTCACACACACACACACACTTGCCCTCTCTGTCTTTAAATTAATTTTTTAAAAGTCTACCAATTGACTCCATTCATGTAGATCAATTCCTATGTGTGCACATTTCAGACCAACATAAGGGCTAGAACTGCTTGATCCAGGACAACAAGCAGCCAGTCAGCTTAGGCAAAGGTCCACCACACAGCTCCACCTGGAAATTCAGGCATTACTCACACATGCATTCCTGAGGACTATCGCCTCTGTGCCTGCTTTCCTGGGAAATGACTCCACCTAACTTTGGACCCAGTCTCCAGGCCTGCCCAACGGCAGATTCTAAATAGGGTAACTTCTTGGACAGAGGAAACATCTTGGAATTACTTGACCAGAAGCCACTGCAGTACGCAGCAAGCACTGCATTTCCACCTGAGAACACAGTCTATTTAGTGATATCAGTGGCTGTGGAGCCCATCCAGGAACCTCACTGCAATCTGATCAAAGGTCCTGGGTCAGCCTACTGAACATCTCAGCACAAGCACTGGTTGGCAGGGTCAACACCAGTGGGCTCTCCCAGAATTGTAGGCTACAGTACAAGATCTGTCGCTGCCAGTAGAGTGGGCCAATTCCACAGAAAGTAATGCAGAGACACTTGTTAGGAAGAATCAGGGAAACGTGACAGCTTCAGCAGAGATGAATCAAGTTCCAATAATGCACCCAAAGAAATGAAAATATGGAGTGACTGGCAAAGAATTCAGGATAATGCTCAAAAAGAAGATCAGAAAACTAAGAATTTACTGATAGAGATTTTAGTGATTCTGAAAGGCAATACACGGCCAGCGCTGCAGCTCACTAGGCTAATCCTCCGCCTGTGGCGTCGGCACACCGGGTTCTAGGCCCGATCGGGGCGCCAGTTCTGTCCCGGTTGCTCCTCTTCCAGTCCAGCCCTCTGCTGTGGCCTGGGAGGGCAGTGGAGTGTCTCTCTCTCTCTCTCTCTCTCTCTCTCTCTCTCTCTCTCTCTCCCACTGTCTAACTCTGCCTGTTAAAAAAAGACAGACAGGAAGGAAGGAAGGAAGGAAGGAAGGAAGGAAGGCAGGAAGGCAGGCAGGCAATACATAAGAAGAGAAGGCAGTTGGACAAATGAAAATAACAAAAACCAGATAAAACGCCTAGATACAAAAGGTACAGTTACTAAAATGAAAAATTCAACAGAAAACTTTAACAGCAAGCTTAATCAAGTAGAGGAAAGAATAAGTTCTGGCAGACAGAACATTTGAAATTATCCACTTAGAACAGGAAAAAGAGAAAAGAATGAAAATGAGTGGAGAGAGCCTGTGGAAAACATGGGACATCCCCTGGAGACCAGATTTCTCCATTACTTGAGTTAGAGAGGAAAAGAAAGAGAAAGGGGGCCAGAAAGCATACTTAAAGAAACAGTGGTTGGCGAGTTCCCTATTTGGAGGCGGATCCCAAAGCTCAGGTACAGAAAACATAGAGGATCTCCACATATTCAGTCCAAACAGGAGTACACCTGAAACACAGTAATTAAACTATCAAAGCTCAAAGTGAAAGAAACATTGTGAGAGCAGGAAGATGCAAGGAACAACCCCCTACAAAGAAGTTCCTTCACAGCTACCAGGATTTTTCCAGGAGAAACACTGTAGTCCAGAACAGAGTGGGATGATACAGTTAAAGGACCGAAAGAAACAAATTGCCAACCGGGGCTGCTGTTGCAGTGCCGTGGGTAAAGCTGCCACCTGCATCGCCAGCATCCCATATGGGTGTCAGTTCACGTCCTGGCTCCTCCCTCTCTGATCCAGCTCCCTGATAACGTCCCTGAGAAATCAATGGAAGATGGCCACGTATTTGGACCCCTACTACCCACATTAGAGATGCTGAAGAAGTTCCTGGTTCCTGACTTTGGTCTAGCTCAGCACTGGGGAGTGCCTTCTGGGGAGTGAACTAGCAGATGGAAGACTCTCTCTCTCTGTCTCTGTCTCTGTCTCTCTCTTTCTCCCTCCCTCCCTCTCTCTCTCTCCCATCTGCCTTTCAAATAATCTTTTTTAAAAGTTGTTTTTACCTAACAGACTATTGACAGTTAAAGATGTTCTATAAGCCTTCCAGTACCCCACAGGAAAAATGTTTAGTAGGAACACACAACAAAAATAAGGAGCATAAAAATTATACCTCTACAGAAACCATTAAGCCACCTTAGAAGCAAACAAGAGAGGAAGAAACAAATTATCTACAAATCAACAAGAGAACACCTAACAAAATGGCTGTACTGGGACAGGCATTTGGCACAGCAGTTGGGACACTCCCTGGGATGCTCACACACCACACTGGAGTGTGGGTTTGATCTCAGCTCCAGTCACACTTCCAACTTTCTGCTGATGCACCCCGGGAGGCAGCAGGTGACAACTCAAAGATCGGGTCCCTGCTATCCTTGTGTGAGACCTGAACTGAGTTCCAGGATCCTAGCTTCAGCCTGCACCAGCGCTGGCTATTTTGGGCATTTGGGAAGTAAACCAATGGACAGAAGGTGTCTATCTCTGTCTCTCTCTCTCCCTCCCTCCTACTCCTTGAAATAAAATGAAAATAAATAAATAAATTTTAAAATGGCAGTAGTAAGTCCTTGCTAACAATCATTACCTTGAATGTAGTTTTATTAAATTCCCAATAAATGGCATAAAGTAACTAAATGAATTTTTAAAAAGTCTCAACAACATATGCCACCGCCCCTCCAGAAAAGACTCCCCATAATTTGAGACACACATGGAATGAAAGAGAAAGGAAGCCATCTTCAGCTTCCTCCCTAGGCATATTATCAAAGAGCTAGATCAGAAGCAGTACTCCAATATGGGATACTGGGATCACAAGTGGTGACTAAATCCACTGTGCCACAACACTAGCTGCCTTTTGATTTTCTTTTAACAAAGGTAATCAAAGTAATAAACCATATAAATAAATGAAAAGTATAAAACTATGAATACACTCCATAGGCACAGAAAAGGTATTTGACAAAAATCCTAAATTCATTCTGAATAAAGACTTGCAGCAATTTAAGAAGAGAAAGGAAGTTTCTCAACCTTATAAAGGTTATCTTGGAAAAACCCACAACAAATACACTTAATGATGGACAACTCAGTATTTTGCTCCTCGACCACAAACAAGTCAAGGAAAATTATTCTAACCACTTTGATTCAACATTATTCTGCAGGTTCTGTCCAGTGCAATCAAGCAAGAAAAAGAAATAAAAGGAATCCAGATTGCAAACAAAAAGAGCTACCATCGGCAACTGAAAACACGACACTATCATGACCCACAAGGTCAGAATGTCTGGGCATTTGAATCTTCATAGCAACATTACTCATTGCCAGATATAGAAACAGCCCAGACGTCCACCAATGGATGAGTGGATGAACAATGTGGTAAATCCATGCATGAAATCGATTCAACCAGAAAAAGGAATGAAGTACTGATTCAGTCTAGAGCAAGCATGAAACTAACTGAAAGCAGTTAATCTTAAGGATCCACATGTGGTGTGATTCCATGTCTGTGAAATCACCAGACTAGTCTAATGCACAGAAAAGAAATTAAACCAATGTCCAGAGCTGGAAGAATGAGAGTAAATGCAGAGTGACTGCCAAAGGTCTGAGGTCTGTTTTGAGTGTGGGGAAAATCATCTTAAATTGGATAGTGGTGATGACTGACCATAACTGTGAAAATACTAACAAACACTGATTTGTGCATTTCATTTATTTTTAAAGATTTTTATTTATTATTTATTTGAAAGAGAGAGAGAGAAGGAGAGGCAGAGAGAGATGTCTTCTATCTGCTGGTTCACTCCCCAGTTGGCCACAATGGCTGGAGCTGCACGGATCCGAAGCCAGGAACCAGGAGATTCCTCCAGGTCTCCCACATGGGTACAGGGGCCCAAGCACTTGGGCCATTCTCTATTGCTTTCCCAAGCCACAGCAGAGAGCTGGATCAGAAGAGGAGCAGCTGGGACTGGAACTGGTGCCCATATGGGATGCCAGCACTGCAGGTGGCGGCTTTACCTACTACACCACAGTGCTGGCCCCGACTTGTACATTTTAAAAGGTAGAACTTTATGGTGTGTGGATCATATCTCAATGTTTTAAAAAAGAATAACTGGGTTAGAATACTGACACACTCACATGGGCAGTCACTCTTCCTCTGGATATCTCCATTTCATCTTCTTCAAATTGCGTATACCATTAGAGCTGATCTACACACAAACCCTTAGGGCAGCACCTGGCATGTGGGAAGCATAGATACTCATATATGCTAGTTTTTCTGGAATATTTCACTTGTAAGTTCTTCCTAATGGGACACACCACATATCTGGAGGTTCAAAAATTTGTGGGAGGCTTGCAACAGCAGGAGAGTATTAATATCTGGCCATGGTGTTTTGAAGACAACCTGAATGCATACTTGGTTTTATTCAACAATATGGAGGTTGGAAATAACTGTGCTAGAAAATGGATATCACCCACCCAATTAGGCTGTTGCTGAATCACTGCTTCCAGGCACAGTATATGCATAACTGCATTCAATCTGAATGTCACCTCTGAGTTGTGGCAC
Organism: Sylvilagus floridanus; assembly: GCA_949820135.1. Lineage (NCBI taxonomy): Eukaryota > Metazoa > Chordata > Mammalia > Lagomorpha > Leporidae > Sylvilagus > Sylvilagus floridanus. The sequence continues at coordinate 176,230,033 of OX463236.1, read as the reverse complement.
AGAGTTCAATCCCCATGTGACTGATTAAGAAGCTAAGTTTCTTACACCAAGGTTATCCAACTGTCAGAGCTTGGGTGTGTATGAACTCAGCTCTGGAATGTGCCAGAATACTCAAATACAAAAAAGGCTCACTAAGTAACTTTCTCCTGTCTCAAAATGTCAAAATCCTGACTCGGAGCAAACTCCTCAGACTTGTCATTGATTACCAACACCTTCTACACACAACTTAGGCAGATAGAAGCTCTTTGGTTCTGAACGCTCCGTGGCAGGATTCACAACAAGGAACTGACAGAAGGACTTGGACCAGCAAGGAGATGAAAAGTGGGAATGGAATAGGGAGGCTGAAAGATGGATGGAGAGTTGCAAGGCAATGAGGTCAGTGGCCATGTCAATGACCTTGACAGGGAATGGTGGAACAGGGCCACACGTGCACACTGTGTGAGATAACATCTTCCTCCCAATTCCTCCTGCCTGGTCACCTGACCCTACTGCCAACAGAGCCAGCAAAGCCAGGGGACAAGACACCTGCTCACCCTGTCACTGGAAGGCCCAACACGGCAACCAAAGACTGGGTTCCAGCACATTCCAAGTAGGACTCAGGTCCTTCATTCCCAACTCCAGTTATTGACATATGGACCAGGAACTGATTCCTTCAGACCCACCTGTGACAATGATTAAGATGGCCAGTATGGCTTTTGGAAGGAAGCTCAAGAATTCCTTCCCCTACTCCCATCCCCTGCCTATTCCTGCCCTCATCCTCCAGCATTGACTAAACATCCAAGAACATAGCTCTACCAAGCACTTCACATTACCTTCCCTTACAGGAAGGATTATGTTCATAGTTTTTATAGTTCTCAATTCAAACTTTCCACAATTCTGACTAAGGGAAAACTACAATTATTCCCAGAGGCATTTTACTCTTCCCTTTAAGCAGACATCACAGCTTCTGCCCATCCTCACCTACGAGATGTATAAGCCATGGATGTATAAGCCTAGGATGAATAAGCCATGGAGTAGGTCCAAGTCTCCAGAGATGGGAACAGACTTCTCCCCTTTCTTTGTTATACATAAGCCTCCTCAAAACCGTGAGGATCCCTCTATTCCATTCCCTGACACCAAGAGGCCTTGGAGGGAAGATCTGAATCTTTGAAAGGCAATGTGTGTAAAATACAGGACACTGGCGAGCATTTCCACGTGTCCTGTGCTGCTGGTCTCTTGTAGTTGTCGGCTGAGAGGCAATGCCTGCAGGCTGCAGGGTGTCACAGGGAGCAGGGGCCTCTCTTCCCCATCAGTGAACCTCGGAGGCCAAAACCCTGTGCCTCACCCTCTGCTCCAGCCATCTGTTCATCCACACAGGGGATGTGCTCCCTGCCCAGGCTGGGTGCTGAAGACAATGAAAAGCCAGATGTGGCCCATGCTCTCATGGAGTTAGAGCTCAGGGAGGCGGAATAGATGCTCCACAGAGAGCTGTGGAAGTGTTAGTTACCCTGTGGTGATTACTAAAAAGGTGCCCAGGTACCATGAGAGCTGCTTGCTGGAGGGAGGGGCTGTATCTGGAGATCATGGAAAGTTTCCGAAAGAAGTTGTCAATGGAGCCCAAATCAAAAGATTAAGGGGGTAGAATTCAGCTGTGAACGGGAGAAGATAATTCCAGAGAGAGAACAGCAGGCAGGGGGTCCCCATATTCAAGAAGATGCGGAAGTCTGAGAGACTAGAAGCAGGCAGTGTGGCTGGAACATAAGAAGAGGAGGTGAAGAGGCTGGAGAACCAGGCAGGGCTACAGGACTCAGAGCCTTGTCAATGGTGCCAAGAATGTCTTGTTTCCCCTTATCCATACCTAGAGAGTATAGGCTAACACTTGTCAACTGCCCCTGTGCTTAGTCATTCTGGTCCTGGTTCCTTAAGGAGTGCTGGTGCCAAAAAAGGTATCTTATGATGTCTCTCTATAATCAGACGAATCTTAGCATCACTAAAATGGGACCCCCAGATGAGGGGCCCCTTGTGATACGATGCAATATCAACTGCACAACATCATCCAGGCAGTGTGCTTGTCAGACAAGTGGAGCCTGAATCTATCAAACCTTCTCTGACTTCCACTTTACAGAAACTGGTTCAACAACTTCCCAAGAACACAATCAGGGAAGCTAGAATCTGGAACATTCTGTAAGACTCAACCCCACTTACAGTAAACATCACAGCTTTGGTCAAATACTTTTTCTAGCTGGTAAGACAGGCTTCATTCAAAGAGCATCTTGGTAATAGATTTTGGGGCCTCTACAATGGGTTCTTGCACTGGGGTAGAGATGTTGGTTTCAACTCCCACAGCATTTTTAAAAGCAAAGTGAATTTCTATAGATTCCTAGAATGTGAGAAGCAATAACACAGTATGGAAGACCCATGCTTATAACCTGATCAAACACATCAACTAGTCAAAGGTATTTTTTTCCTCTTTTTTCAAAATAGTAGTGAAATACATATGACTAAATTCACCATCTGTACCAATTGAGAGGCATTTATGACGTTTAATATGTTGTACAACCATTACCATTCTGCAGTTCAAGAATATTTTCATAATCCCAAAACAAAACCCCTTTCTCATCAGCAGTCACTTCCTTTTGCCCCTCACCTTAACCTCTGCTGCCTCTAACAATTTTTCTATTGTGGATATTTCACATAATCGGCTATTTCTGTTTGCGTTCCTTGACTTCACATATTTTTAAGGCTGGTCCATTTTGTAGCATGTATCAATCCTTCATTGTTTTTCTTTAAAAAAAGATTTTATTCGTTTATTTGAAATGTAGAGTTACAGACAGAGAGAAAGAGAGACAGAGAGAAAGGTCTTCCATTTGCTGGTTCACTCCCCAAATGGCCACATTGGCCAGAGCTGAGCTGATTTGAAGCCAGGGTCCAGGAGGTTCTTACAGGTCTCCCACATGGGTACAGGGGCTCAAGCACTTGGGCCATCTTCCATTACTTTCCAAGGCTATAAGCAGAGAGCTGAATTGGAAGAGGAGCAGCCCGGACTCTAACCAGTTCCCATACAGGATGCCAGCATAGCAGGCAGAGGGTTATCCTAATACGCCACAGCGCTGGCCCCCTTTGTTGTTTTTCATGCCTGGATACTCTTTCAATGTATAGATGTATCACATTTTGTTGGTATATCCATCCATTAATGGGTTTGTGGTTTTCTTTCAACTTTTGGCTATTATAAATAGTGCTTATATGAATATTCACCTAGAAATACTAGTTTTGGTACATGTTCTTAATTTTTTAAATATCTATTTGGAGTAGAATTGTTCAGTCATGTGGTAATCCCATGTTTCATTTTCTAAGGAGACATCAAACTGTTTTCCACAGTGGCTGCACTATTTTACATTCATTTGAGCCAACATATGAGAAGTCTAATTGCTGCACAACCTAGCCAACGTTTGTGGTCCTGGTTTTTAAAGCACAGTCATCTTAGTGCATGTGAATGGTTTCAATTTTCATCTATCTTTTTTTTTTTTTTTTTTTTTTTTTGGACAGGCAGAGTGGACAGTGAGAGAGAGAGACAGAGAGAAAGGTCTTCCTTTGCCGTTGGTTCACCCTCCAATGGCTGCCGCGGATGGTGCGCTGCGGCCGGCTCATCCGATGGCAGGAGCCAGGTGCTAGGTGCTTTTTCCTGGTCTCCCATGGGGTGCAGGGCCCAAGCACTTAGGCCATCCTCCACTGTACTCCCGGGCCACAGCAGAGGGCTGGCCTGGAAGAGGGGCAACCGGGACAGAATCCGGTGCCCCGACCGTAATTTTCATCTATCTAATAACTGATCATCTTGAGTATCTTTTCAAATGTGCGCTGTCTACTTCTAATTCTTATTTGGAGAAACGCCCATTTAAGGCCTTTGCTCATTTTTTGAGTTCTTTATCTCTTTCAGGTACAAGAACCTTCTTCGGTGTTTGGTGTGCATAGATTCCCCCATTTTGTGGGTTGCCTTTTCACTCTTCAGTGTAGCATTTAATGCATAAAGTCCACATTATCATGTTTCTTTTATTTCTTGTGGTTTTGGTGTCATAACAAAGAAACAATTGCCAAAAGTGATGAAGATTTTTTTTTTGACAGGCAGAGTGGACAGTGAGAGAGAGAGACAGAGAGACAGAGAGAGAGAGAGACAGAGAGAGAGAGAGAGAAAGGTCTTCCTTTGCCGTTGGTTCACACTCCAATGGCTGCCACGGCCGGCGCACCGCGCTGATCTGAAGCCAGGAGCCAGGTGCTTCTCCTGGTCTCCCATGGGGTGCAGGGCCCAAGCACTTAGGCCATCCTCCACTGCACTCCGGGGCCACAGCAGAGAGCTGGCCTGGAAGAGAGGCAACCGGGACAGAATCCGGTGCCCCAAACGGGACTAGAACCTGGTGTGCCGGCGCCGCAAGGCGGAGGATTAGCCTGTTGAGCTGTAGCGCCGGCCAGTCATGAAGATTTAACTCAGGGTTTTCCCCTAAGAATTACAGAGTTTCAGCTTTTGTGTTTGTCTTTGATTCATTTTAAGTTAATTTTTTCATATCATGTGGGAAAAGGTTCCAGAGCATTCTTTCTGCATGTCTATTCAGATGCCCTAACCCCGACTGTTGCCACCCCCATAAAAAAAGGTCCCTTGACCAAACATGGATAGCTTTACTCTGGTGTTTCAGCTACATTCCACTGATCTATACACAAAAGGTAATTTCCAGACTTCTTGAAGGAGTCACTGATTTAGCTAGCTGTGATAATGATAGTGTGGTTGGCTTACAAATTTTCTCCAGTTTTATGTTGGGTGATATTTAGGTGGTATCATCAATTTCCTTTGAAAAAGGAATTTCAAAATGTTATTTAGGGGGCTGGTGCTGTGATATGGCAGGTAAAGCCACCGCCTGCAATGCCAGAATCCCATAGAGGAACCTGTTCGTGTCCTGGCTGCTCTACGTCTGATCCAGCTCCCAGCTAATGGCCTGGGAAAGCAGCAGAGATGGCCCAAGTGCTTGGGATCCTGGAACCCATGTGGGAGACCCTGATGAAGCTCCTGGCTCCTGACTTCAGTTTGGCTCAGCCCTGGCTGTTGTGACCATTCGGGGAATAAACTAGCAGGTGGAAGACCGATCTCTCTCTCTCTCTCTCTGTCTCTCTCTTTCCCCACCCCACCCTGTAATTCTGACTTCCAAAAAACATAAATAAATCCTTTTAAAAAGTTTCTTTAAAATAGAAGTTTAAAAGGAAATAGATGAATTTTTTTATGTTTATTTTTTTGACAGGTAGAGTAGACAGTGAGAGAGAGAGAGAGACAGAGAGAAAGGTCTTCCTTTTCCGTTGGTTCACCCTACAATGGCTGCTGCAGCCAGTGCGCTACGGCCGGTGCACTACGCTGATCCAAAGCCAGGAGCCAGGTGCTTCTCCTGATCTCCCTTGCAGGTGCAGGGCCCAAGGACTTGGGCCATCCTCCAGTGCACTCCCAGGCCACAGCAGAGACCTAGACTGGAAGAGGAGCAACCAGTACAGAATCCAGCACCCCGACTGGGACTAGAATCCAGGGTGCCGGCACCGCAGGTGGATGATTAGCCTATTGAGCCACAGCACCAGCGGAAATACATGAATTTATACAACAAACTACTGAAAATTATTTTAAACCAAAGCTGAATACATAGATATTTATTACACTATAGTCTTCCTTTAACTTTTGGTAAGTAAATCTTGAAATAAGTAGTCTTGGCAGAAGTACTTGGGCTTAGCCCCTAACATCCCAATCAGAATCTGAGTTTCGGAATGGAACTGGAATCTGAGAGAAATTGGGGAAGCACAGACCTGTCGTGGTTATGTAACTGCATCCCATCCTCAGGTCTCCAGAATGAAAACTGTCCTGGTTTGTACAAACTGAACACGCATGCCTTCCACCTGGACCACTGTTCAATTCTGTCAGAACTTATCAAAAACTGAGAGAGAAAAAAAAGACTGTTTTTTCATTTTCATATTACACCTATTTTAATGTTCTCAGTGACGATCTGCGCTTTGGTTTGAACAGGATTTGGCTCTCAAACTCACATGGACATAAAATCACAAAGTCCTAAGTGAATGGTACTAAGAATGTAGAAATAATCAAATAACGGGTTAGGAGCTGTACTTGATGGGAGGCCCTGGGGTCCTGGGGTCCTGGGGAACGCCCAGAGAAGGTCATTCTTCTGAGAGTGTTCATCATTGAAGTGAGTTTGGCCCAGTGACGTTTTTGCTTCCTGGCTCACCGTGAGACCCTTCCTCCGCATGCACACCACCATTGCCATCCTCTAGCCCCAATGGCGTGTGTCTGATCTTGGACCAAGAACCTCCAAAACTATGAGCCAGAATAAACCTCCTCCTTTATTAGTAGCTTCTGTCTGATAGTTCCCTCATGGTGACAAAAATCAGATTCAGAAGCTGCTATCTTGTTAAACTATTTCATTACATCCTTGGATATAATTCCCAAGAAAGACTCAAGATGTCTTATAGGAAACGTCAGGAAAAACCACTACCTAAGACTTAAGACCCTTCACAAAAGCATACACCAGCATACATACACACACATGCACACGCACGCTATCATCCAGCAATGTCTCCTTCTGATCAGACAGGTGCAATTCAGATTATGACAACTGCTCCCCAGCAAGATGCACCAACTGCACAATTTTCAAGGGACAATCTGCTGGTCTGATGAGGGAAGGAGACGAAAATCTATCTGTGTAGCTGTGCTTTCTCTAAGAGCCTTTTTTTTTTTTTTTTTTTTGACAGGCAGAATTAGACAGTGAGAGAGAGACAGAGACAAAGGTCTTCCTTTTCTGTTGGTTCACCCCCCAAATGGCTGCTACGGCCAGCGTGCTGCGCCAATCCAAAGCCAGGAGCCAGGTGCTTCCTCTTGGTCTCCCATGCGGGTGCAGGGCCCAAGCACTTGGGCCATCCTCCACTGCCCTCCTGGGCCACAGCAGAGAGCTGGACTGGAAGAGGAACAACCAGGACAGAATCCGGCGCCCCAACTGGGACTAGAACTCAGGGTGCTGGCGCCGCAGGCAGAGGATTAGGAGCCGCGGTGCCAGCTAAGGGCCCTCTTTGAGACCTGAATTTATCTTCAAGAATTTTGCTTGCTTGATGCTTAATGTTTACAAATAAAATATGTAACTATACTGCCTTATAAATATAAAACCTAATAAAAGTATATCCCTTAATAGAGACATAAAACTATATATTCACATGTTTGTAGATATATATGTATGTGTATATATGTGTATATATATATATATATATATATATATATATTTATAAAGCCCAACATTTAAAAGATTCTTTATAGTCTGGTGTATTTCATGTTGAAGGAATAAAAAAATCTAAAATCTGCCCCTTTAATATTAAAAACTGTTTCTCTTGTTTTCCTTTCGCTCCTTTTGTTATGCTTTCTTTAAACTGCTTTCTCTAAACAAAGAACTTTAGCGGGACCCTACCCTGTTCTTTCCCTACCCTGTTTGCTTAGTTAATGGCTTGTACCTGTTTTGTGTCACAAAGGAGTTAAAACACAGACCAGTAACTTTCTTTGTGTAAGCCTTGTGATGTAAACTCCCACCACATCCCTAGACTACTCTCATGACCTAAGTGACCCTCCCCTTAACACTTGTTAGGTGATAGAAAGCCCCTTAATCCTCCCCTTATCACTTGTTATCTTACTGTATGTGCCTGGTACTAGATGCACTCGTAAAACAACTGTCTTGACATGTACTGATTGTTAGCTCTGTAAATCTTGTCAAACTGTAATGTAAATTAAATACCTCAATGTATAAAAACCCACAATGTATTATGGATATCTGTACTGCAGAATCTGCAGTACAAAGTCATACATAAACCTGTGAGCCACACTGAACTCGGTGCTGGGTCAGGAACATGCAGGGCCCGGCCCTTGAGTAGAGGGAAAAGTAGACAACACCCAGGTGGTGCTTAGTGCTGTGTTGATAGAGAATAAGGAAGAGAGAAAGCCTTTGAACAGGCCCAGCCTCCTAGAATCGTGCAACTTACAATTCTTGCCTAGTCATGCCAAGAGCAGAGTCATGCCCTATTTTGACAGATCTAAAAACCACACTCCTAGGGCAGGCATTGTGGCATCGCGAGTAAAATCGCCTCCTGTGTTGCCAGAATCCACAACGGGCTCCACTTTGAGTGCCATCTGCTCCACTTCTCGCCCAGCTCTCTGATACTGCACCTGGGAAAGCAGCAGAAGATGGTCCAAGTATTTGGGCCCCTTCCACCCATGTGGGAGACCTGAAGAAGGTCCTAGCTCCTGGCTTCGGACAAGCCCAGATCCTACTATTACAGCCATTTGGGGAGTGAACCAATGGATGGAAGCTCTCTCTATCTTTGTAACTCTGCCTTTCAAATAAATTTTTTAAAAATCTCAAAAAAAAAAAACAAAAACCTGCAATCTCACTACATTTTTAGAACAAGCATTATTTCATATTCCCATCAGCTGGCTGGGACAACACTGTAACCAAACGTGCAACATCTGAGAGAACATGACTCAGTGATAAGGTGTACTGAACAACCCACAGTGCGTCCTTATAAAATGAGGTACTGATACAACACATCGGATGTTTCACCAGAATTTAACAATGATGCACATGTAAGAATCCAATCAGTGCATCTGTCAGGCCTATTTCAAGGGTGGGAGTCCAGGCACAGCTGGCTGAGCTGCTGCTCCGGCACTTGCATCCCATATTGGCAACGCTGCTCCTGTTGACACATCCTGGAAGGCAGCAGCTGATGGCTCAAATGCTTGGTTCCCCACCACCACCCATGTGGGAGACTCATCTGGAGGCAGCAGGTGATTGCAAGCCTGCCACCCATGGGAGAGACCCGGATTGAGATCTGGGCTTCTGGTTTCGGCCTGGTCCAGCCTCAGCTCTTGTGGACACTTGGGGAGTGAAGCAGAAGATGAAGTGTATCTCACCTCTCTACCTTATAGAAAAAATAAACTTTTAAACCACTAAAAGATTGTCTTTTTTATCATTTTAGAGGCAGCCAGAGACAGAAAGACAGAGAGAGCTCCCAGACATTGGTTCACTCCCTAAATGTCCAACATGACTGGGCCAGACTGAAGCCAGGAACTGTGATCTCAGTCCAAGTCTCTCCCATAGGCAGCAGAGACCCAGTCATGTGTATCATCATCTACTGCCTCCCATGGTCCGCATTAGCAGGAAGCTAGAACCAGGAGAGGGCAAGGATCACAGCCCAAGCATGTGGATCAGAGATGCAGGCGTCCCAACAGGCAACAGAAGATGCAGGCGTCCCAACAGGCAACAGAAGATGCAGGCCTCAAGCCTGCCCTGTAAGAGACTTTTTGATAAGGGGTATCATGGACTTAGAGAAAAGGAAAACTTCGTTTACCCTTTGTTTCTCACTGTTTTTCCCAGACTATTTCAAATAAAATCACTTTAGACACATATAAGGAGGCAGCATTATTAACCCACAAGTAAATGAACTGTCACCAACTAACTCGTTAAGTCATTCCAGATGCAACAAAGGTGACTAACAAATCACAGCTGAGTGAGGAATCTCACATTTCCTCTGCAAAGGGAGATTGTTCTTCAGGACAGAGCTCACCTTGGACAAAGGTTTCCCCTGCTGGCAGTTGATGCCGCCCACGAACACCATGTTGGGCATCACGGGTTTGGGATAGTCCAAAATAAAGTCATTTCGTAACAACCAAATCGATGTGTGGCTGAAGAGATCGTAGGGTGTGACAGGAGCCTGGAGAACTTCAGAAGCAATGTCTAAGGCCTTTTTCAAAAAATAGCGGCAAAATAAATGCTCCTCCACGTGAAATACGTAGTTCTTTATTTTCTCCTTGAAAGTCATGACGTCTGAAAACCCCAACAAATTTCTAGGGACGTAAGAAAGAGGACTGGGGCACTGTGTACCTTCCTCAAGATGATGGCAAAATATTCCCCTGGTGAACACCACGGAAGGGAGTGAAAAATATTTGGCAACAATTAAGCCACACATATCAAAAGGATCCAGAAATACTGCATCAAAAGAACTATCTTTTAAATATTCCACTAACTTCTTATCACTAAACAAGCTACTACAATGTGAAAAATTCAGGTCAAAAAAACTTGTGGTTGAGGTCATAAATGCAAAAATTAAACTTTGCTCTCGAATTTTCCACCCATCTCGGACAAAAACCATGAACTCACGATCCAACTCCTCCAGAGTGTAAGACGTCGCGTAGGTCTTCACTGTACAATTCAGCAATTGTCCCAGTTGCCAACTCACCTCTGGGATGACTACAACCACCTCATGCCCTCTCTGGATGAGTTTCTCCACGACCAAGCGCATGGTAAACCAGTGGCTGCCATCCATGGGAACCACCAGCAGCTTGCCTGCCTCACCAACACCAGAAGTCAGCAGCAGACATGCACACAGAGGAAGGAGACTGGTCATAACTGCAGGAGCCATGGGTAACCGCAGCCCTGAGCAATGCACCTGCTGGGAGTCCAAGCTCAGTACCACAGTAGGTGGAAGAAACACCGGCACAAAACCTGCCCCTGGGAAGGGTGTGTTTTCATACAATAAAAAAAAAAGATACAGTCAATGATTTACTCACAAGAACAATGATAAATGAGCAGCATTTACTGAGATATGTGCTAGGATGTTTTATAGGCAACATTAGCCATGCCCTTTCTTGCAACATGAGTTTAGAAAGATAGAGTAAGGGATGATTTATCCCTCAAGGGGAAATACACACACACACACACACACAGAGAAATATGTAAAAAGGAGACAAAATTTAAACAAAGCTTGTGCATCTGAAATTTGTCTAACTGTAAAATTCAGATTTTATCTTCAGATTATCAAAGGCTCTTTGTTCATAAAGAAATGGGATCCCAAGGACAGACTGGGAGGTCTATGGCCTTGACCATTTCTACAGCAGTGGGATTTTGTCCACAGGAATCTCTCTGCTGGTAAAAAACATTGCCACTTTCCTTGTTCCATTTCCAGAAGCATTTTTCTTCCATTTACAAACTCTTGAGTTGTCTGAAACGCTGAAATAGCATTAAAAACTGTTGTTCCATGGACTATCCCAGGGGTTTGATGACTGTCATCTATTTTAAATTGCTTTATCTCTGCTCTTTCTATGACCATGCTGTCTCTCCCCCTTCCAACATAGCACAACCTCCAACATGGAGGATTCCTCTGGGCCTGCAGTATCTACAGGGGGAAAAGAGGACTAGCAGAAGTCATCCAGCCACCGTAGACCCTGAGATGGTCCCCAAGCAGGCTACTCTAGGCTTACCTCATGGGAAGCAACAGCAGACACAGACACGAGGCAGCAGTCAGCACAGCCAGCTCATGGATCTCAGTCATGCTCCGGTGCTCCTGCCGGCTGCCGCACTTTATCAGAGACCCCACCAACTCCACAGAGCACCTGCTATGCTGAGCTGGTCACGTTTAGAAGCATGGTGGAAAACTCAGCCTCTCCCGTTTGAGTCCCTGGACGATTCTGCTCCCTGCCTGGGCTCAGAGCCCAGCACAGTGATTCTCCCAGGCAGAGAGACTCCCACTCCCGAAGGTTTAGGGGAACCAAAAAACCTAGGTTGGCTTGACCCCGGAAGTCACACAGTGGCTCCACTCTGCAAAAAAGCACAGCCAACAATCCCACCTAGGCAGGGAGTCTCCCAGCTCTGCACACTGCGGAGAAGCATAGGAGAGACACAGGTTTGACCTCCGTTAGAGGAATTGCTGAAGGGAATTCTTTATGCTGAAATCAAAGGCTACTAATAACAAAACATATGAAAGAAAAATCCAACGGTATGATTAAAACAAAGCCATATTCAGAATGCTCTAGGAGGGTGAGGATATGGTTATAAGGGGAATGTCACTCCTACTACAAGGACTTAAAGACAAAACTTACAGCTAAGATAAACTGTCAGAAGGCATACCAGACAAAATCATTTCTTCAAATGGAGGGGGAAGTGAAAGTGTAGGCTTGTTGTACGCAATCAAAGTTGAGCTTTTGCAAACTTGAAAGGGACTGTGACAGGATGTTCTACACAGGCCTCTCAGGAACCACAAAACGGAAATCTGAACAGCGCAAAATGGAAGGGATGGCAGAAAACCACCAAGTCACAAGACAGACAGATGCAGAGGGAGACAGAGAGGCAATGAGTCTATGACACCGGCAATCCTTCCATTTCAACAAGTCCTTTGAATAAAATGGATTAAATTCTCCAATAAAGGAACATAGTGGCTGAGCAGAGAGGAAAACAAGGCTTGATGACATTCTTCCTGCAAGACTCAACTTAATGAAAAGGACACACAGACTGCATCACAGGGGACAGGAGAACAGGTGATCTGCACAGCGGAAACCAAGAGAGCAAGGGCAGCTATTGTCTCTCGGAGAAAACTGGCTGCAATTCAAAAACCATTCAAAGGGACAAATACAAGCATCACATAATGATAAAGGGTCAATTCATCAAGAGGATAAAACAATGTAAAATAACAACCAAATATACCCACAACAGAGCACCCATCTATATAAATTAAATATTGAGGGGCCGGTGCTCTGGTGCAGTGGACTAATGCCTTGGTCTGGAGCGCAGGCATTCCATTTGGGCGCCAGTTTGAGACCCGGCAGCTCCACTTCTGATCCAGCTCTCTGCTATGGCCTTGGAAAGCAGTAGAAGATGGCCTAAGTCTTTGGGTCCCTGCACCTGCATGGGAGACCTGAAAGAAGCTCCTGGATCCTGGCTTCCAATTGGTGCAGCTCTAGCCATTGCAGCCAATTGGGGAGTGAACAATTGGATGGAAGACACCTCTCTCTCTCTCTCTCTCTCTCTCTCTCTCTCTCTCTGTAACTCTTTCAAATAAATAAATAAATATTTTTAAAAATTAATTAATTATTGAAGGATTTGAAAGGAGAGACAAATTGCAATACAGTAATACCAGAGGATAGAATACCCCACTTTTAACAAGGTACATGGGGGCCGGCGCCGTGGCTCAACAGGCTAATCCTCCGCCTTGCGGCGCCGGCACACCGGGTTCTAGTCCCAGTTGGGGCACCGGATTCTGTCCCGGTTGCCCCTCTTCTGGCCAGCCCTCTGCTGTGGCCCGGGAGTGCAGTGGAGGATGGCCCAGGTGCTTGGGCCCTGCACCCCATGGGAGACCAGGAAAAGCACCTGGCTCCTGGCTCCTGCCATCGGACGTGCGCGGTGCGCCGGCTGCAGCGCGCCGGCCACGGTGGCCATTGGAGGGTGAACCAACGGCAAAGGAAGACCTTTCTCTCTGTCTCTCTCTCTCTCTCACTGTCCACTCTGCCTGTCAAAAAAAAATAAATAAATAAATAAATAAAATAATAAATTAAAAAAAAACAAGGTACATGGGGCCAGCGCTGTGGTGCAATGGGTTAAATCCCCAGTCAGCAGTGCTAGCATCCCATTTGGGTGCCGGTTCGAGTCCTGGCTGCTCCACTTCCAATCCAGCTCTTTCTGCTATGGCCTGGGAAAGCAGTAGAAGATGGTCCAAGTGCTTGGGCCCCTGCACCCACATGGGAGACCTGAAAAAGCTCCTAGTTTCTGACTTCAGATCAGCCTAGCCATTGTGGCCATTTAGGGAGTGAACCAGCAGCTGGAAGACCTCCCTCTCTCTCTCTCTGTCTCTCTCTCTCTTTCTCTCCCCCCTGTACCCCTCTCTGTAACTCTGTCAAATAAATAAAACAAATCTTAAAAAAAAAACAAGGTACAGACCATCCAAATGGAAAACTAATATACAACTTGAACTACACGTTAGACCAAATGGAACTGACAGACATACAAAAGACATTCTGTCCAACAGAACAGAATGTGCATTCCTCTCAAGTATGTGGCATTCTCCAGGAGAGGTCACGCTGTAGAGTACAAAGCAAGCTTTGGAAAATTTGAGAACACTGTAATTACTGTAATTATATCAAATACCATCTTTGGGCACAATGATATGAAACTAACAATCAAGAACAGAGGAATTTTGGAAAATTGTCAAAGTCATGAAAATTAAACAACATAATTTTAAACAACAATTGATCAATAATGATATGGAAAGAAAAATTTTAGAATACCTTAAGATGAACAAAAACAGAAACACAACATACCAAAATCTATGGGATAGAGCAAAGCAATTCTAAGACAAAAGTTTATAGCCATAAGAACCTCTATTAAAAGACAGAAAGATCTCAGATTTAAAAAGTTGAACATTACATCTCAAAGAACAAGGAAAAAGACAAAACAAGTCCATAATTAGCAGAAGGAGAGAAATAATAAAGGTGAGAGCAGAAACAAAAGAAATAGGCAAAAGGAAAAACAATACAAACTATAAACACATTTAGTTCCTGAAAAAATACAAAAAATTGAGAAAACCTCAGCTATGTTATCAAAGAAGACAAATAAATGAAATGAAAAAATTAGAGAAGAGATATTATTATGGATAGCAAAGAAATGTGAATCACAATATAGACTATTCTGAATGATTACATGAAAAAAAATTGGGTAGTCTAGCAGAAATTGATAAACCCCCAGACACACAGCCGACCAAAACTGACTCATGAAGGAACACACGATTTCAACAGGTCAATAATCAGCAAGCATCAGGCCAGTAATAAAGTCTCTCATTAAAGAAAACTCCAGGAACTGATCGTTTCATGGTTAAACTCTAAAGAACTAAAACCAATCTTTCAAAAAAAATAAAAAATGATGGAATACTCCCAAACTCTTTCTATGAGAATGGCATTACTCTGATACAAAATTACACAAGGACATTAGAAGAGAAAATTTCAGACCCATATCCTTGATCAACACTGATGCAAAAACCCTATTGAAAGAAGGCTGTGGTAATAGGTGTTGGCCCCAACCACTATAATGGGCTCTTGTGGTAAGAAAGACAGATTGAACTTAAATCCTACAGAATTTTAAAGAAAAGGACATGCTGTAGATTAGTATAACACAGGGCTAGAAGAAATCATTCAACATGACAAAATACATTTGTATCCTTATTCAAACTCATCATCTGCTCAAGTGTTCTTTTATATATGTGTGTGTGTGTGTATAGTAAAGCACATACAACATAAAATTAACTATTTCATGGACCAGCATTGTGGTGTAGCTGGTAAATCACCCCATATGAGTGCCAGTTCATGTCCCGATTACTCCACTTCTAATCCAGCTCCCTGCTAATAGCCCATGAAAAGCAACAGAAGATGCCGCAAGTGTTTGGGTTCCTGACACCCCACATCCTGACCACTGCAGCCATTTGAGGAGTGAACCAGCAAATAAAAGTTCTCTCTCTCTCTCTCTCTCTCTCTCTCTCTCCTTCTGCTCTCCTTCTGTTTAACTTTAACTTTCAAATAAATAAATATTTTAAAAACCATAAAGTCATAAAGCAGATAGATACATACACCAAAGTATTGAAAATTATAAACTAAAGATGGACATATGGGTGTTCCTGTTCCTGACAGTATAGTCTCTCCCCTGTGTGTGTTTGAACAGTTTAGTAATAAAATCTTGAAAAAACAAATCTTGGTTGGGAGGACTTGAGCTTATCCTTTAACAGCTGAATTTGAATTTTGGGTTTTGGAATGGAGCCAGAGTTTGAGGGCAGTGAGGCAGCAGGGGCCTTTTCTGCCATGCACCTGCACCCCACCCCAGCCCTCCAGAGAGAGAACAGCACTGAGCTGTGCAGACAGAACCTAAAGCCTTCCTGCTGGACCCAGTCATCAACACCACCAGCGCGTGCCCGGTAGGGAAAAAGACTGGGAGGGGTTGCTGGTTCTGCTTTCCCATTAAAACAATGTCAGTGTTCTCCAGAGTGGTGATCTCTCATCTTCTTGAAAGTATTTCATGACAGCCTTGGTTGTAATTCCCATACATAGACTCAAAGATATTTTCTTACAGATCTCAAAAAACCCTTGAGGCTGGGCTTGAAACACTATATACAACACATGCCCCCCACACCCCCACACACATTTGGGTAGACACTCAGCAGCATCTGCTTCTCACCGGAGAGATGTCACTCAGGCTGCAAGCCGTGGTCTCTAGCAAGGCGCAGCCAATGCATGGTTTCCAAGAATTAGCTGCCAGGTCTGACCAGTGACAGAGAAACACACACTGTCCACAGGTCTCTCAGGAAAATTTATTTTGTAGGAATACTGTACCCAAGGCCTCTCTTTAAAGGTCCTTCTTTGAGATCTGAATTCCTCTTTCGAGAATTTTTCTTGCTTTTTACTTGTATTAATAAACATATAAATATAATCCTCATCAATCTCTATCACTTACTAGATAAATAATGCCTTTCTCATGTTTTCAAAATATATACAAGAGGTTTTCAAACACTCATGGAAAGGGCACATTATGTTTTATTTCCAGATTTTCACAAACATGTTAAAGTATCCTCCTATATAACTAACATTTATTTAAAACTATATGGTTCGATGTCTCATATTTTATACATATCATTATAGGAGCTGTGATATAAAATCATGCCTATCTTTCTGTACTTCTAACATCTCAGGTGACCCAATGAATCACTCTGAACTCTGCTGGCTCAGGAAGTTGCAGGCCCCACCCTTGGGTAGAGGGCAGTGGTGCACGCAACAACTGGGTGGTGCCTGGTGCTGCTCTGATAGAGGGGAAAGGGGAAAGAAGCCCTTTGAACAGGCTCAGCCTCTCGGAGTGCTACAACCTGCATTCCATAGCTGGTCCTGCCAAGAGCAGAAAGTCACGCCTAACTTTGACAGGCCTCAAATGGCAATCTCATTGCATGTTAGAGCAAACAACACTTCACATTCCCAGTAGTTGGCTGAAAAGACACTCTGGCCAAGCATCTGCCCATATCTGAGAGAATATGACTGTTGCAAGATCTATTGAACTGTGTAAGAAGTCAGAGCAAATGATAATAAGGAACACTCCTTTCCTAATAAAATAATAAGTTGAGATAAGACATCAGATTAGCCTGAATGTGATAGCCCTGCTGTGGCCAAGGATCCTACCCTTGTATTTGTCAAGACTTCTTCAATTGCAAGTGGCTGAATCCCAACTGAGACTCTACAGACCAACGATACTACTCCATGCTGTTTAGAGATATATGCTCGATCAACCAGCCATTAATCCTACGTCAAAGCTACTAACGACGTGGCAGCATGAACATGTAAGTCAGTCAGTGGGACAAAACTGAAGAGTTCAGAAGCAGATGCAAGCAAGCAGAACAGTGTAAAATACAATAAAGCTGCAGTTCAGCTCCACGGATGAAGAGCAGCATTCTTCAATGGTGTGGGACGATGCGACATCTATCAAGAAAAATGTAAAAATAGATCATACACCACAGAGACTGGAGTTCTCGCTGTAAACAATACATAATGCTATCACCATCGGGGGAATAAGACATTTTATAATGCAGGGGAAAAGATTTAGCTCAGGCTGGGAAAGGCCTCAGCAAGTTGAAATCCAACCACTAAGGGAAAAGTTAACCACTCTGACTAACCCAGAAATGAAAACCCTGTTGGGCCCAGGAGAAAGAACCGTTTGCAGCACATATGATGGAGAGCAGACAGGAATTCCTGTTTCTACATAAAGCCACCAGGCTGGCCTGGTCAGCAAGGCCTGCTCCTGGCTTCAGGGTCCAACCACGCTTCCCTCGAGCTTTCTCCACCCTGATGCACAATTTGATGCTGTGGCTTGATGTTTAAGAGGATATGATCAGGGCCAGCACTGTGGTGTAGCAGATAAAGCCTTCACCTGCAGTGTCGGCATCCCATATGGACACTGGTTCAAGTCCCGGCTGCTCCACTTCCGATCCACTTCTCTGCTATGGCTTGGGAAAGCAGTAGAAGATGGCCCAAGTCCTTGGGCTCCTGCACCCACATGGGAAGACCTGGAGGAAGCTCCTGGCTCCTGGCTCTGGATTGGCACAGCTCCAGCTCTTGTGGCCATTTGGGGCGTGAACCAGCAGATGAAAGACCTCTCTCTCTCTCTCTCTCTCTCTGCCCCTCCTTCTCTATCTATGTAACTCTGACTTCCAAATAAATAAATATTTTTAGAAAAGAGGACATGATCATGGATGTTGAGTTCCAGCTGACGCAGAGAAACATCATAGATGAGGACTACCAGGAGTTTAAAGACACTGAAGTGAACAAGCACTCTTCCACATCTTGCTTTATTTTTAAGATATATTTAATTTATTTGAAAGGCAGAATTACTGAGAGCGAGAGCAAGAGAGAGAGAGAGGTCTTCTGTTTGCTGGTTCACTCCCCCAGATGGCCACAATAGCCAGAGTTCAGCTAAGCCAAAGCCAGAGGCCAGGAACTTCTTCCAGGTCTCCACACAGGTGCAGAGACCCAAGCACTTGAGCCATCCTCCACTGCTTTCCCAGGTTCATTAGCAGGGAGCTGGATTGGCAATGGAGCAGTCAGGACTCAAACCTGCTCCCACATGGGATGCCAGCACTGCAGGCTGCGGCTTACCTCCCTGAGCCACAGCACCAGCCCCACACACCTGGCTTTTAATGATTAGGTTTCTTTGGTAGAAAAGAAGCTGAAAGAGCAGCTGTTGGAGTTGATTCCTGTTTTTTTTTTTTTAATATTTATTTATTTTACTTGAAAGTCAGAGTTACACAGAGAGAGAGGGAGAGGAAGAGAGAGAGAGGTCTTCCATCCACTGGTTCACTCCCCAATTGGCCGCACGTCTGGAGCTGCACCAATCTGAAGCCAGGAGCCTAGAGCCAGAAGCCATGAGCTTCCTCCGGATCTCCCAGCCTGGTGCAGTGGCCCAAGGGCTTGGGCCATCTTCTACTGCTTTCCCAGGCCATAGCAGAGAGCTGGATAGGAAGTGGAGCAGCCAGGACTCGAACTGGTGCCCATATGTGATGCTGGCACTGCAGGCGGCAGCTTTACCCACTACACCTCAGTGCCGGCCTGACTCCTGGGTTTAACATGGGCGCTTTCACGTTACATCATCATGAACAGGAAGCGGCTGGTGACACATTCACCAAGACACTCACGTTGATGGATTTTCTGGCTTTTAGAAAAACATTTCCAGACTACAGTGCAGAAAAAGAAGGCTGAGGATTAGACTTGAGCCATGGTTTGGTGGTGCCATCCTTGTCGCCTATGCTGCCTTCTCAGAAAGATTTATGGTTTTAGATCCCACCTCCATGCAATGAATGGGGTCATTTCTTAATGTCATCTGCTCCCACAGGCTCAGAGAGGCTTCAGGTCATGAGTGCATCTTGGAAAGACTGACTCTGTTCATGTCAAGGGCTTATGGGTCCAAAACAAGCCCTGGCCCTCCCTGATCTGCGTCTCCTGAAACAGCGCCTGCACTCAGTAACCACAGGTGCCCTCCCCTCCCCAAGCAGACACCTGCTTCAGGAGCTTTTGTGAGTCAGACCACTCCAGAGTGGTCTGGGACAGCACTACCCAACACACACGCTGGTATCAGCAGTGTGGAGTAACCCCCACCATCACAAACCCTCTGCGTCCCAACAGGCTCTGTGGGAATCTTTCTCCTGCACCCATAGCTCTTTTTCACGTGGGTCAGAGTTTCAACTCCACAGCTTACTGGGATACTTCGTCTAGCAGAGGTGGGGAACTGTGTTCTGCCAAGGGTCATTTGGATATTTATAACATCATTTGCGGGCCACACAAAATTCTCAACTTAAAAATGAGCCTGCTATAGATTCATTGCATTTTGATTCCTGCCTGCAGTTGCCTTGGCAAGGCCAACTGAAATGATTTCATGGGTGTCATACAGCCCACAGGTAGGATGTTCCCTACCCCTGGATTAGGGTGTTACTCAAGCCAGCTGCCTGTCTGAAGATTCCTGAATCTTCTATGATCACAGCTTGTCCAGGCTGTAGAAATCAACTGAGAGACACCTTTAACCTGAGTTGCACGTGCATATCAGCTTACTGTCTTGCATCTGTAGTCCTCATAACTACTTTGTCTTCTACTGGTCCTGATGTAGTCTCACCACTTCTCAAAGTCTCTTCTAAGCATTATTTAAAAATATGTATAGAGAGAGGAACACTCAGGTTCATTTGGTGGAGACAATATTGGAATTTCCATGATTACCCACTTAAAGACCAAACCGTCATATGCCGTGTGCTTCTCAGGTGTCACTGCCATGATGGCGGAAGTGTTCTGATTTGAATGTGTGCTAGAAGTGGACTGAATGCTCTCCTGTTCCTACGGCATGCTCCATGTGTTTGTGCACAGATGCTCACAGTCCTTCCTGTGTAGATCAGTTGGGTTTTCTGTTGGGGTAGGTAGAGACTAATTTCTTCTTGTCAAAATCTCTCCTGCCAACATGGTGTCCCATTAAACTCAACATGAGCAGGGCTAGGAAAAAAAACATTACTTGTAATCCATCTGCTTGGGTTTAGTACAATCTTTGGTAGAAGATTACTAACTAGAAAGCATATGCCATACCTCTGGAAAAAGAAAAGAAGTTCAATTCCTACTTTTTTTGAGTAAAAATAAGAACCTGGACTGACTTTAATAATGTAGGCCATTAAAGGATGTGCTATACAATTCCAGATCTAAATCTAAGACCTCATACCATCAAATTAATAGAGGATAACATTGGGGAACCTCTGCAAGACATTGGCATGGGCAAAGAGTTCTTGGAAAAAAACTCTAGAAGCACGGGAACACAGGCAATAAAAGGCAAATGGGATTACATCAAGCTAAGAAGCTACTGCACTGCGAAGGAAATACTCTCAAGTGAAGAGGCAACAGACAGAATGGGAGAAAATATCTGCAAACTATGCAACTGATAAAGGATTAATACCTAGACTCTATGAATTCAAGAAACTCAACAACAACAAAATAAACAATGCAGTTAAGAAATGGGCAAAGGACTTGAACAGGTTTTTTCAAAACATGAAACTCATATGGCCAACAGACACATAAAAAAATGCTCAGGATCACTAGCCATCAGGGATAGGCAAATAAAAACTACAGTGAGGTTTTACCTCACCCCAATTAGAATGGCTCTCATACAGAAATAAAAAAAAAATGCTGTTGAGGATGTAGGGGAAATGGTACTCTAATCCACTGTTGGTTGGAATGTAAACCAGTACAGCCATTGTGAAAAATAATAAAAATGGTTACTCAGGGATCTGAAATAAATCTACCATATGACCCGGTCATCCCACTCCTGGGAATTTACCCAAAGGAAATGAAATCAGCATATGAAAGAGTTATTTGTACCCCAAGTTTGCTGCAGCTCAACTCACAACAGCTAAGATATGGAATCAACCTAGATGTCCATTAATCGATGACTGGATAAAAAAAATGTGGTACATATACATTATGGAATACTGCCCAGCCATAAAAAAGAATGAAATCATGGCTTTTGCAACAAAATGAATGCAACTGGAAATCATCATACTTAGTGAAATAAGCCAGTCCCAAAAAGAAAAATATCACATGTTTTCCCTGATCTGTGACAACTAAGAGTAAAGAAAATGTAATGTACAGAGTGAAATTGACATTTTGAGATTTGATTAGTGCTTCCAGCCCTTGTCTCTACTGTTGAGGAACAGTGTTTTTTTCTTCTTACGGTTTGTTAAATTTTTTTACTTAGAGGAGGGTTAAGCTTATGATTATTAAATAAGCTGAAAGTACATCATTGTAAAAATTAAAACAAAGAATAAGAAAAAAACAAGGACAGAGTATGGGTGGGATCATGGTCAGGAGGGACGGGAGGATGGCAAGTATCACTATGCTCCTAAATCTGTATATATGAAATACATGTTGGGGCCAGTGCTGTGGTGCAGCAGATTAAAGCCCTGGCCTGAAGCGCCGTCATCCCATATGGGCACTGGTTCAAATCTCGGCTGCTCCTCTTCCAATCCAGCTCTCTGCTGTGGCCTGGGAAATCAGTAGAAGATGGCTCAACTCCTTGGGCCCCTGAGTCCACGTGGGAGACCTGGAAGAAGCTCTTGGCTCCTGGCTTTGGATCGGCGCAGCTCCAGCCATTGTGGCCATCTGGGGAGCGAACCAGCAAATGGAAGATCTCTCTCTCTCTGTCTCTACCTCTCTCTGTAACTCTTTTAAATAAATAAAATAAATCTTAAAAAAAGAAATACATGAAATTTGTACACATTATACCAATTTAAAAATTGGAAAAAAAGATTTGCTACAAGCTATGTGTATTTCTATATTATTGTGTCACTTATTAAATTTTTTATATTTATACATGAGTAAATAATAAGTATAAATAAATGTAAAGTGCATAAATAAAATGTATAATTTTAATAACTATTGAACAATATGCCTATATCATTCTCAAAACAGGAAATATAAGTAACCGATAGCTATGAAAATAGGAAGTAAAAACTGAAGCAGCTATGCACAATATTTTTGCCCAGAAAACCAAGGATACAAAAAGTGGCAGTCCTCATAGATGAAAAATGAGGCTTTTCAACGTCAGGAAAGCACACTCTCGATCATTACAATGTGATATGTGCATAGACCTGTGACCCTACTGCTCAGGCTAATGCCTGCTGATTAAAAAGCAAGAACATTGGAATTTCTCAGCACAAGGAAGTACTTAATAATGTTTAGTGCAGTTTTGCTCATAACAGCAGAAAGGAGAAAAGCTTAAAAATGTATCACTATTGATTGCCTGAAAAAAACTAAAATTCATCTAAAGACTTTCTTGCAGTCTTACAAGACCAGACACAATGTTATGCTTCGACCTTTAAAGATAGCTGTGATTGATTGGCAAGTGAAAATTGCATGATAAAGTCCAGTACGTCCATCCTGACATCAGATTTTATTTTAATCAAACAAGTATGATAATGTACATTACAGATACGCATATATACTGTAAACAGATGCATACAAAAGTACTAATAGAATTTTCTAAGATATGTCTTAGGATAAGCAAAAAAAGGACACTGGGTTTCACACTATGTTTTAGGCTATTTTTCCAAAAACCAGTATTTAAAAAATTCAGCTTTCAAAGAACATACAATGAGGTCAAGTGCATACATGTATATCTCAATGAGGAAAGCTTTGATAATGCCCCAAAACAAGGAGTTGGCACAAGATCATTTGTTAAACTAGAAACAATGAAAGTAAATCACAAATCACAGTTGAACAGGAGTCTTTTTAAAAATATTTCCAAAAACATATTATTCTTTGCATGCTAAAGGAGAAAGAACTTACCTTCGACAAAGGTTTCACCTGATGGCAGTTGATGCCACCAACGTAGACCATGTTGGGCATCACAGGTTTGGGATGTTCCAAAACAAAGTCAGTCCGTAACAACCAAATTGATGTGTGGCTGAAGAGATCATATAGCGTGACAGGTTTTGGGAGAACTTCAGAAGCAATTTCTAAGGCACTTTTGAAAAAATAGGAGCAAAGTAAACGTTCCTGCAAGTAACTGAGATGGTTCCAAATCCTTTCCTTGAAGGTCATGGCATCTGAGAAGCTTAAGAAATTTCTGGGAACGTACGAAGGAGGATAGGGGCACTGTGTAGCTTCCTCCAGATAATGGCAAAATATTCCCCTGGTAAAAACCACGGAAGGAAGTGAAAAATATTTGGCAACAATTAAGCCACACATATCAAAGGGATCTAGAAACACTGCATCAAAAGAATTTTCTTTTAAATATTCCACTAATTTCTTGTCATTAAACAAACTCCTACAATGTGAAAAAAATATTTCAAAAAGATTGTAGGCTGAACCCTTGCTAAGCGAAAGTATACTATCTTCCCGAATTTTCCACTGAGTTTTGGCAAAAGCCAAGAGTTCATTATCCAGATCTTCCAGAGTGTAAGGTGTTGCGTAGGTCTTCACTGTACAATTCAGCGATTGTCCCAGTTGCCAACTCACCTCTGGCATGACTACGACCACCTCGTGCCCTCTCTGGATGAGTTTCTCCACAACCAGGCGCATGGTAAACCAGTGGCTGCCATCCATGGGAACCACCAGCAGCTTGCCTGCCTCGCCAATGCCAGACATCAGTAGCAGGCTCACACAGAGAGGAAGGAGGCTGCTCATAACTGCAGGAGACATTGGGTAACTGCAGCCCTGAGCAACCCAGCTGTGGAGTCCAAGCTCAGTACTACAGCAGGCGGAAGAAACACGGGCACAAAACCTGTGCCAGGAAAGGGCGTGTTTTCACATAGTCAAAAAAAAAAAAACACTCACTGCCAATAATTTACTCACAAGAACTAAGATAAGAGTAGCATTACTGAGATTATATACTTGGATGTTTTCCAATGAAGATTAGCTTATGATCTCTGCCTTGGGGAAAATCATGACCTGTCTTGAAACATTAGTTCAGAAAGAGATACTAAGCAAAGCTTTTATACTTTAAAGTTGAAATAATAATAATAATAAAGGAAACCTGAATGCAGTTGTATATGTGGAATTTGTCCAAATAGAAAATTTTTATTTTGTGTTCCCATTACCAAAGGTTCTTTGCTCAAGGAAGAAATCAGCATCCCAGGTTCCCAGGACAGACTGTAGGCCCATTTCAACAGCCATGGAATTTATTGTTCACAGCATCGCAGCCCACACAGAAACTGCTACTTTCCTTCTTCCATTTACAGAAGGGTTGTTCTTTTCTTAACAAACTCTCTGAGTTCTCTGAAATGCTGAAAACACATTGAAAACCCTTGCTCCATGGACCAGCCCAGGGGTTTAGTGACTATCATCTCTTTTAAATTGCCTTCCCCAGATGCGTGACAGGCTGTGGGTGTGACTTGCCCAATGCATGCCACAGTAGTCCACTAAACACCTCTGCCTTTCCTCTTTGCTTCCACATTCTGGTTTTTGTTTGTTTGTTTGTTTGTTTTTGACAGGCAGAGTTAGACAGTGAGAGATAGAGAGAGACAGAGGGAAAGGTCTTCCTTTTCCATTGGTTCACCCACAAAATCGCCTCTATGCCAGGAGCCAGGTGCTTCCTCCTGGTCTCCCACGCAGGTGCATGGCCCAAGCACTTGGGCCATCCTCCACTGCACTCCCAGCCACAGCAGAGAGCTGGACTGAAAGAGGAGCAACCAGGACAGAACCGGCGCCCCAACAGGGACTAGAACCCGGAGTGCCGACACCGCAGGCGGAGGATTAGCCTAGTGAGCCATGGCGCTGGCCTGCTTGTGCATTCTAAGCAGAGGTTTAGTCCTCAGCTGTGGGCTCGCCCCAATTGGCCTGGTATCCTCTTTTGTTATTCTGTGAATTGGTGTCACACTCTACCAAGCACTCTCTGACATCAAGACATTGTATCTTCTTTAGCAGTACACACGCTATGCCCTGCACAGAGAATGTTTGTTCCATTGGGATGAATTACACTGTGGAAGTTATTCAGAGACCCTCACAGGTGACCCCAGTGGTGTGTGTCACGTAACATGCCAAGGACTACTGAGTTAGGGATTCCACAGCCAATCTGGGGCATAATCCTTGTTATCAACACTAGATAATTACTTTTGTTACTAGACAGTTGCTGAGTCACCATTTACCTTGGTACCAGGCAATTTTGGACAACTGTGGCTATCTGACAAATGAAAAGACACATACACTTGATCTTAGCCAAAAGGCCGAGAAGCGATGACAAATGAAAATAAAAATGAAGACAGTGACACCAACAAGATGGCAGGATAAGAGATCTCAGACTGCACTCCCCTCACAGAAAGTTCAAGCAGGGGCTATCCTCAAAATATGCCATCTTTTTCAAACCACAACGCCTGGAGATATCTACCTGGTCTGCGCAGTGAATGACACTTGATTTTCAAGGGAAAGAAGAGCCTCTCGTTTTGACCAGACTGCCCCTCCGAGTCCCCCAGGTTTGTACAACACACAATAGGGAGCATGTCTCTGAGCAACACTCTCTGCAGGGGAAAGAGAATGGGGGAAGTCATCCAGCTACGTCACGTGCTGAGATGCTTCCCGAGACGCTGCTCCAGGCTCACCTCTTGGGAGCACTGAGGGCAAAGGTGGAGTGAGGCCACCTATACCGTGGCCTGGTAGACACAGAGAGGAGGCAGTGGTCAGAAGAACTGATAGAGGCAGGCAGATAGGATCAATTTGATTAGATTTGTGAGCTGGAAGACCATGCCCCCTGTGTGATCTCATGCCCCTAACTGATCTCACCTGCCAATCAGACTACATAATCATACATAACCACTCCCCTTTGGGAGTGAATAAAAGGCCTGGAGCACCGTGGGCCCCATTTGTGTTGCGCCCTTGTTGCCCTGCGGGCTCATGGCCATCTAGCCACCTGCTCTCTGCTTTCCTGCCTGCAGCTTGTTGCATGTGGCTCCTGCCTGATCTCTGCCTGGAATGGACCCACCTTAGCTTCTACACTTCTTTCTCACCTAATTAAAGCCCTCACTTTCCTGTGCACTTCTCTCACCGAATACAATGCTTAAAAACGTACCATGTTGTCTGGTCTATTTAAGCTGGTATTCAGAATTCTTCTCTGAACAGATAGCAAGAACCCACAGGATAATTAAGATTCAAGGTTATGAATGAGGCTGGATGACACCAGGACCAGCTCGTGGACCTTGGTCCTGCCTCAGAGCTCCTGCTGTTGCAGCTGATGTGAACCCCGGGAACTTGTTCTAGTGACGCCAAAGTATGAGGCAATGAACAAGTCGACAAGGTGGTTTTTAGCAAAGTTTTATTAAAGTGAACAGTGACAGCTCTCGCAGCCAAGCAGCTTAGTGAGAGGGATCTTCTGAAACAGAAAGGCCTTGCTGAGAAAGGCAGAGAGATTGCTCTGGGAAAACAGCCAGGGAGGTGGGGTGGGGGGACTTTCCTCAGCAAGGAAAAAAAGAAACAACTCTGAAAGGAAGTGGCCTGGGGTTTCCCACCCTCTGGAAGGTTTGTGCAGGTTCTTTGAGAAAAGTGTTCATCCTGCTGTGAGCGCCTGTTGCCCTCCACTCTCCCATTTCTCCCATTTGGTCAGTCTCCAGTCCCAAGTAGGTTTATCTATGGTTTAGCCAGTCTCCCCTATCTTGTTGTTCATGGTTTTTTCTCTCTTATCCCGGTAACAGAGTCTCCAGGTTTTTTGTTTGTTTGTTTTCTATTTAATTTTTGCAAAGCATATCTCTTAAGTGCATGGCCTTTGTTTCTTAGTAACCAGAGGCAGAGGCAAAGGCCACCTTCCTCACCCCGCAACCTCCATCTCTTGATGTCTACCCAAGCCTAACCTCACCGAGCTTGCTTTCTCCTGCCTGCATCACTGTCAGAGGCTGCCCCTTAACAGACACCGGAAAAGCTGAGCTGGGTACCTTTGGAAGCGGATGGAAATTTCAGCCCGGTCTGAGTCCTCAGACTGCTGCATTCCCTGCCTAGGCTCAGAGCCCACCACCGTGATCTACCCAGGCAGGGAGACATGCACTCCTCAAGATTTTGGGGAAGCAAAAGAACTAGGTTGGCATGACCCAGGAAGTCATACAGTGACTCCACTCTGCACAAAACCACAGCCAACACAGGAAGGGAGGCTCCCACCTCCTCACATCTTGGAGAAGTATAGTTGCTACACAGGCTTGACCCTGGAGGTTAAACAGCCACTCAGTTCAGCCCAAGTCAACCCATGGAGCTGCATGTAAATGAGGCATTCTTGAATTGTGCATGTGTAAGGAGCATATTCTCAGTCCCCATCTTTCCTGAGCAACAAATCTGCATAGCCTGCAAGCACTGGCAGCCCTACCTGGCTATAGACGCCAAGTGGAGAATTCTGCCTGACCAGGAAATACATCTTGAAACCAGCCTGACCAGAGGCTAGTACAGTACCCATCCAAAAAATTGCACATGGTAGCAGAGCCAAGCTGGCGGTCTTATGGAACAGCAGAGCCTAGAAAACAACCCCACCATAACCCACCATATGTCATAGCAAAGACACCAGCCAGGTATCTGGAGAATTCACAGCAAGCTCTGTAATCTGATGTTACAACCAATGACCCTTCCAGAAACACAGGTTATGCTAAATAGTGAATGAAGGTCTATGCCTTCAAAATCACACCAGTTAAGGACCAGAAAGTGAGCTGCCTCCTGAAATGCACACACAGCAACACAAAGACACAAAAGTAATAGAGACAAGGAATCATTATACCTCAAAAAATAATAGATAGAAATAATAAATAAATAGAAAAAGAATAAATAATGGACATCAAAGAAATGGAGATTTAAGAAAGGATTGACAAATAATTCATCATCATGCTCAAAAAGAATTTCAATAAACTGTAAGAATATATGATAGAAAATCTGAAAAAATTGTAAAACAATATGTGAAAAAGCAAGATGTTATGTGAAGAAGTAGAAACAGTAAAAAAGAATTGGTTAAAATTCTTGCAGATAAACAATAAAGTGAGTGAAATGAAAACTTTAATACAGAGCTTTGACAGCAGAATCTACCAAGCCAAACAAAGAATCAGTTAGCCGTAAGAGAGAACATGATAATTTCCATCCAGAGGATCCAAAACATAAAAATTAAAAGAACAAAGATCACCTACAGGAATTGTGGAATTCCATCAAGACAGCCAACCCTAGCCACATAGAAGTTCCAGAAGAACAGGGCTGGTGTGGTAGCACGGTGGGTGAAGCCACTGCCTGTGCTGCCCACACCCCATGCGAGTACTGGCTGGAGTCCTGGTTGCTTTTCTTCTGATCTGTTTCCCTGTTAATGCTCCTAGGGAAGTAGAGGCAAATAACCCCAAGTACTTGGGTCCCTACACCCATGTGGGAGACCCAGATGGTGATTTGAGGAGTGAACCAGCTGATGGGAGAGAGCTCCCTTTCTCTGTAACTCTGCCTTTCAAATAAGTAAAATAAATCTTAAAAAAGTTACAGATGGAGAAGAAAAAGATAAGGGGCCATAGCATATTTAAAGAAATGATAGCTGAAAACTTCCCTATGTGGGGGATAGATGTCAAGGCTTGGGTACAGGAAACACAGAAATTGTTAATAAAATTCAAACCTAAGAAGAGCACATACAGAAACTAATAGTCAAACTATCAAAATTCGAAGACAAAGAAAAAATTGAACAGTAAAAAGGAACAGTAAATAAAAAGTGTATGACATGTGGCTGTCACCATAGCATTGTAGGTTAAGCCTCCACCTGTGGCACCGGCATCCCATATGGGCGCTTGTTTGAGTCCTAGCTGCTCCTCTTCTGATCTAGCTATCTGCTTGTGGCCTGGGAGGGCAGTTGAGGCTGGCCCAAGGGCTTGCACCCATGTGGCTCCTGGCTGCGGACTGCCCCAGCTCCTGTTGTGGCCATCTGGAGAGTGAATCAGCAGATGGAAGACCTCTCTCTCTGTCTCTCCCTCTCTCTGTCTGTAACTCTGCCCCTCAAATAAATAAATTAATCCTTAAAGAAAAGTGTATCACAAATGCAACTGTAACTATCAGCAGATTTCACAGCAGAAACTCTGCAGGCAGAGAGAGTGGATAACATACGGAAAACACTGAAGGAAGGTAACTGGCAAAACAAGAATATGTTACAGCACTAAGCTCTTCCAGAAGTGAAAGCATGATGAAAAGAATCCCCAAGAAGAGATTAGGGAGTTCATCACCACTAGATCTGCCTTCTGTGAATTGATCAAGGAAATTCTTTCCATTGAAATCAAAACCTGGTTGTTGACAACATCAAGCATGAAAGCAAAGCCACAATGGGACGAGTAACACAGAGTCATTTTCAGCACATTCTAGGATCGTGATGGCAGGGTGGAAGGGAATTTTATCCCCAGAGCAAGAACTTGCTGTAGCCAAAACAAATTGTCAAGGGATACACAGGACAAATTTAAGTAATTCTGACAAAAAAAAAAAAAAAAAAAAAAAAACCTTAAAATGGAGGGGGTGTGAAAGTGTGGATTTGTTGTATATGGTCAAAATTAAGTTTTCATCAACTTGAAAGAGACTGTTGTAAGTCTAAGATTTTCTATACAAGCCTGTTGGCAACCACAAAACAGAAATCAGTAGTAGAAGAGCAGAATAAAATGGAAGGAGCCCAAGGCATACCAAGGCAGAAAACCAAACCCCAAGGCAGACAGACCCATGGGGAGAGGGAGGCCATGCACTGATACAACAATCCGAAAATAACTAACAAAAGGATGGTTATAAACACTTCAAAAAGTACCGTGAATAGAAATGGGTTAGATTTTCCAACAAAGTGACCGAATGCAGAAGAAAACAGGATTCGACAACATTGTTCCTGCAAGACCTTACCACAACACAAAAGCACACATGGACAGAATGCAAGGGGATGAGGAAAAGGTCAAAAACCATTCAGAGAGACAAGGAAGATCATTATACAACAGTAAAGGTATCAATTCATCAAGAAGATATAAAGTAAATATACATCCAACATGAGAGCACTTAACTATATAAAATAAATATAGAAGAATCAGAAAGGAAAGAGATTCAATATAATATTACCAGGGGACTAAAATGTCCCCCTTTACCAAGGTAAAGATCATCAACACAGAAAACAAACAGGAAACAGAACTTGAACTGTGCTTTAGACCAAATGGAACTAACACACATACACAGAACATTCTACCCCACAGCAATAGAAAATAAGTTCATCTCCAGCACACACAGGACATTCTCTAGGAGGGATCACAGGGCAGAGGGCAAAGTAAGCTTTTGAAAATTAAGAAGGTTAAAACGTTGTCAAGTTCCTTTTCTAACCACGACAGTGTGAAACTAGAAATTAGGATGGAAAAAATGTTGGAAAATTCTCAAAGATGTGAAATTTTTTTTAAATTTTTTTTTTTTATTTTTTGACAGGCAGAGTGGACAGTGAGAGAGAGAGACAGAGAGAAAGGTCTTCCTTTGCCGTTTGTTCACCCTCCAATGGCTGCCGCGGTCGGCGCGCTGCGGCCGGCACACCGCGCTCATCCGATGGCAGGAGCCAGGTGCTAGGTGCTTTTTCCTGGTCTCCCATGGGGTGCAGGGCCCAAGCACTTGGGCCATCCTCCACTGCACTCCTGGGCCACAGCAGAGGGCTGGCCTGGAAGAGGGGCAACAGGGACAGAATCCGGTGCCCCCGACCGGGACTAGAACCCCGTGTGCCGGCGCCGCAAGGCAGAGGATTAGCCTGTTGAGCCACGGCGCCGGCCCAAAGATGTGAAAATTTTAAAACATATTCTTGAACAAGTGGATTGTTCAATGAAGATATAGAAGGCGATTTTAAAATATCTTGTGATAAACAAAAGTGGAAACATGACATAACAAACCTTATAAGATACAGCAAAAACAATTATATGAGAAAAGTTTTTAGCCATAAATACCTATATAAAAAATATCAAATTTAGAAAGTGAGCATTACATCTCAAATAACCAGGAAAAAAGGACTAAGCCCAGCATTAGCAGAAGGAAGGAAATAATAAAGATGAGAGCAGAAATAAATGAAATAGAAAAAATAAAAACAATACAAAATATAGCAGTAAGAGTTGTTTTTCTGAAAACATAAAAAATCGATAATACTTCAGTGACCCTGAAAAAAAGAGCAATCTCAAATAACTAAAATCAGAAACAAAAGAAGAAATATTAAAACTCATATCAAACAAAAATGAGGCTCATTAGAGATGAACAAGTATATGGACAAGGAACTGGGTAACCTAGAAGAAATGATATATTCCTAGACACACACAACCTGTCAAGGCTGAATCATGAATGAATAAAATCTCCAAACAGATCAATAATGATTATGAAGGTTGGATCAATAATAAAAATCTCCACTAAAGAATCCCAGAAACTGATTTTTTCATGGCTAAGTTCTACCAAACATTTATTACCAAAGTAATACCAGTCCTTCTCTAAGTCTTCCCAAAAAATCAAGGTGGAGGGAATACTTCCAAACTCATTCTACGAGGACAGCATTACCTTAAAACCAAACTACACAGAGACACGAAAAGAAAATTTCAGACCGATATCCTAGATAAACAAAGATCCAAGAATCCCCAGAAAAATATCTGAGTTCAAAAGCACATGAAGGGTTTCATCCCCAACACCCGAGAAGGATCTACCTCAGGGAAACAAGGATGATTCCGTATATCCAAATCAATAAATAGAGTACAGCACATGAATGAAGAACAAGAACCACACGATCCTCTTTGGAGATGCAGAGAAAGCACTCCACAAAGTTCAACGTCCTGGCACAGTTATAAAAAAAGAAACTCATACATTAGCTCCAGAGGAGAGCACCTGATTCCAGTGAAGGTCAGCTATGCAAGGCCTGAGACAGCATTGTACTCAGCAGTGAAACACTGAAAGCCATTTCTCTAGGATCTTGAGTGAGACAAGGTGCCCATTCTCACTGCTTCTATTCAGTGTGGTGTTGGCAGTCCTTGCTAGGGCAAATAGGCAAGAGAAAGAAATAAAAGGACTCCAAATAGAAAACGTAGAAATGAAACTGACGCTGCTTGTATACAACAAGATCTTCTATATAGAAAACTCCACGCAAAAAATGTTAAAACTAATAACAAATATGGTTAAGTTGCAGAATACAAAATCAACATGCAAAGCAGTATTGCTACACACGAGCATTAAACTACTGAAAAAGAAACTGATAGAAGAATCACATTTAAAATAGTTGCAAAAAAATTTAGGAATGAATGTAACCAATGATCTGAAAACTATAAAATGTTGGTGAAAGAAGTTAAAGAAGACACCAATAAATGGAAAGACAGTCTGTGCTCATGGATTGGAAGATTTGATCTTTCTAAATGTCCATATTCCCCAAAGGGATCTACAGATATAATGCAACCCCTCTTAACATACAATTGGCATTCTTCACAGAAATGGTAAAAACAATTCTAAAATTCTTGGGCCAAGGAAAGACCCCCAAATAGCCAAGATATTCATGAGCAATAAGTGCAAAGCTGAGGGTGTCATACTACCTGAGTTTAAGCTGTGTTGAAAAGCAGGAGTAATTGAAAGAACATGAAGGTGAGCCCAGGTCTACACTCAAGTGATGTTCAGCAAAGGTGCCAAGAATATGCAATGTGAAAAGAATCTCCTGGCTGGTGCTGTGGTGTAGCGGGTAAATAAATAAAGTGTAAAATAATGAATCAGGGGCCAGTGCTATGGCGCACTAGGTTAATCCTCTGCCTGCAGCGCTGGCATCCCATGTGGGTGCCGGGTTCTAGTCCTGACTGCTCCTCTTCCAGTCCTGGCTGCTCCTCTTCCAGTCCAGCTCTCTGCTGTGGCCCTGGAGGACAGTGGAGGATGGCCCAGGTGATTGGGCAACTGCGCCCGCATGGGAGACCACCTGGCTCCTGGCTTCGGATTGGTGCAGCACACCAGCCGTGGCAGCCATTGGGGGGGTCAGCAAACCAATGGAAGGAAGACTTCTGTCTGTCTGTCTGTCTGTCTGTCTCTCTCTGTCTGTCTCTGTCTCTGTCTCTAACTCTGCCTGTCAAATAAGTGGAAAAAAAAAAAAACATGAATCAGCTCAACTGACACAGCAAAGGTATATAATAAAATCCTAAGGCCACTCCTAACAAAGATTTGAGAAAAAGCAGAAACCTAATAAAGGTTATCTTGGAAAAACCCACAGCAAATATACTTAATGATGCAAGACTAAATGTTTTGCTTCTCAGATCACATGCAAGTCAAGAAAGGTTGTTCTTTTTTAAATATGATTATTTAGTTTTTAAAGATTTATTTATTTATTTGAAAGACAGAGTTACAAAGAGAGAGTGAGAGATACAGAGAGAAGTCTTCCACCTGCTAGTTCACTCCCCAAATGGCTGCAATGGCCAGAGCTGGGCCAGACCGAAGGCAGGAGCCAGGAGCTTCTTCCAGGTCTCCCACGTGGATCCAAGGGCCCAAGGACTTGGGCCATCTCCTGCTGCTTCCCCAGGCCATACCAGAGACCAAATAGCTGGATCAGAAGTGGAGCAGCCGGGACTCAAATCAGTGCCCATATGAGATGTTGGCACTGCAGGTGACAACTTTACCTGCTACACCCCAGGGCTGGCCCCAGAAAGTTTATTCTTAACACTTCTATTCAACATAGTTCTGAAGGTCCTGTCTAATGCAGTCAAGAAGAAATAAAAGAAAAAAGAGAGAAAGAGAGAGAGAAATGGATGGAGAGGGGAAGGAGAGGGAGAGGTGGAAGGAAGGAAGTAAAGGCAGGCATCCAAATTAAAAACAAAAAGAAATAACATTGATGACTGACAACATGACATGATCTCGATTCACAAAGTCAGAATGTCTGGACTCACTGTACTTGAATCTTCATAGCAACATTACTCATAGCCGTACGTGCAAACTGCCCACATGTCCACCAACGGACGAACAATGTGGTAAATCCATTCATGAAATCTGATTCAACCAGAAAAAGAATGAAGTACTGATTCATGCCCCAGCACGCATGAAACTAAGTGAAAGCAGTTAATCTGAAAGGTCCACATGTGGTGTGATTCATCATCTATGAAATGCTGAGACTAGCCTAATCCATAGAAAAGAAATCAATGTATGCCCAGCCTGGAAGAATAGGGGGAAGGCAGCAATTGCCAATCAGCACGGGGTTTTGCTTTGGGAATGAGAAAAATCATCTTGAATTAGATGGTGGCAATGGTTGCCCATATCTGTCAACATACTGGAAACCACTGAATTGTACATTTTGAAAAGGAGAACTCAATAATACCTATGTGTGAATCCTGGCTTCCTCATTTCTCAACTCAACCTTTCCACAATTCTGACCAAGGACAAACTACAATTATTCCCAGAGGCATTTTACTCTTTCCTTTTAAGGCAGAGATCACAGCTTCTGCCCATCCCAACCTAGGATGATGCGTAAGCCACAGAATATGTCCAAAATCTCCAGGGACGGGAACAAGCTGCTCCCCTTTCTTTGTTATACATAAGCCTCCTCAAAACCGTGAGGATCCCTCTGTTCCATTCCCTGACACCAAGAGGCCTTGGAGGGAAGATCTGAATCTTTGAAAGGCAATGTGTGTAAAATACAGGACACTGGCGAGCATTTCCACGTGTCCTGTGCTGCTGGTCTCTTGTAGTTGTCAGCTGAGAGGCAATGCCTGCAGGCTGCAGGGTGTCACAGGGAGCAGGGGCCTCTCTTCCCCATCAGTGAACCTCGGAGGCCAAAACCCTGTGCCTCACCCTCTGCTCCAGCCATCTGTTCATCCACACAGGGGGTGTGCTCCCTGCCCAGGCTGGGTGCTGAAGACAATGAAAAGCCAGATGTGACCCATGCTCTCATGGAGTTAGAGCTCA
The DNA here is from genome assembly GCA_949820135.1 of Sylvilagus floridanus. Lineage (NCBI taxonomy): Eukaryota > Metazoa > Chordata > Mammalia > Lagomorpha > Leporidae > Sylvilagus > Sylvilagus floridanus. Next base: position 176,194,794 of record OX463236.1, on the reverse strand, counting down.
GGGAGGCAGAATAGATGCTCCACAGAGAGCTGTGGAAGTGTTAGTTACCCTGTGGTGATTACTAAAAAGGTGCCCAGGTACCATGAGAGCTGCTTGCTGGAGGGAGGGGCTGTATCTGGAGATCATGGAAAGTTTCCCAAAGAAGTTGTCAATGGAGCCCAAATCAAAAGATTAAGGGGGTAGAGTTCAGCTGTGAACGGGAGAAGAATTCCAGAAGGGACAGAAACAGGAGGGCCCCAAATTCAAATGCAATGTTCTGGTTATGATGTGGGCAATGAATATATTAATTTCCAATCCAGGTTCTTGTCTCCTGCAGAGATAAAGTTTCTAAGGGGAGACCAGTAATTGTGGGCAAATAGGAACAGGATTTGTTTAGCAGTGAGGGAGTAAACATACATTCACATGCAAGTGTGTGCCACCCCCCAGGGGTTGCCAATGAATGAGAGAGAAAGAGACAGAGACAGAGAGAGAGAGAGAGAGAGAAACTACCTCTAAGTGAGAATGGAGCAGTCTGTCTCAAAGCCATCCGTGGTGGAGAGCTCTCTCCAGCCCACCACCTCTTTTGATAAGGAAGGTAGTTTTACCCCAATCAGATACACAAAGCGGGTGGGGTCTTAGCATGCAAGCTGGTCGCAGAGGCCATAGGTGCATTCTGGGAAAGTGGGCATATCAAGCCAACAGTTAAAGAGACAGCATCAGTTTTCAGGGGTACAAGGATTCTAACTCACTTAAACCTTAAATATGTGCCTAGTTATAGCATCTCAGTCTAAAAGACTGGAAGCAGGCAGTGCGGCTGGAACATAAGGAGGGGAGGTGAAGAGGCTGGAGAACCAGGCAGGGCTACAGGACTCAGAGCCTTGTCAATGGTGCCAAGAATGACTTGTTTCCCCTTATCCACACCTAGAGAGTATAGGCTAACACTTGTACAACTGGACCTGTGCTTAGTCATTCTGGTCCTGGTTCCTTAAGGAGTGCTGGTGCCAAAAAAAGGCATCTGATGATGTCTGCCTATAATCAGACGAATCTTAGCATCACTAAAATGGGACCCCCAGATGAGGGGCCCCTTGTGATACGATGCAATTTCAAGTGTACAACATCATCCAGGCAGTGTGCTTGTCAGACAAGTGGAGCCTGAATCTATCAAACCTTCTCTGACTTCCACTTTACAGAAACTGGTTCAACAACTCCACAAGAGATAAATCAGACAAGCAAGAATCTGGAACATTCTGCAGACACAGACTCGGTGGAAATCATCATCAAAAAAAAAAATCTTTGGAGGCTGGTGCTGTGACGCAGTGGGTTAAAGCCCCGGTCTACAGTGCTGGCATCCCATATGGGCACCAGTGCAAGTCCTGGCCACTCCATTTCTGATCCAGCTCTCTGCTATAGCATAGGAAAACAGTAAAAGATGGCCCAAGTCCTTGGGACCCTGCATCCACGTGGGAAGACCCAGAGGAAGCTCCTGGTTCCTGGCTTCGGATCAGCGAGCTCTGGCTGTTGCAGCCAACTTGGAAGTGAACCAGCAGATGGAAAACCTCTCTTTTTCTGCCTCTCCTTTTCTTTCTGTGTAACTCTTTCAAATAAATAAATAAATCTTAGGGCCGGTGCTGTGGCAAAGCAGGTTAATGCCCTGGCTCAAAGTGCCGGCATCCCATATGGGCACCGTTTCGAGTCCACTTCCGGCTGCTCCACTTCCAATCCAGCTCTCTATTTTGGCCTGGGAAAGCAGTAGAAGATGGCCCAAGTCCTTGGACCCATGCACTCACATGGGAGACCCGGAAGAAGCTCCTGGCTCCTGGCTTCCAATCGGTGCAGCTCCAGTCATTGCGGCCAATTGGGGAGTGAACCATTGGATGGAAGACCTCTCTCTCTCTCTCTCTCTCTCTCTCTCTCTCTGCCTCTCCTCTCTCTGTGTAACTCTTTCAAATAAATAAATATTTTTTAAAATTAAATAAATCTTCAAAAAATATATTTTTAAAAAAGCATGATATGGCCAAAAGATTTATATACCTCAGGCTCAGAAAGACCAAAACAAGTTGAAATCTATAAACCATTAAAGAAAAAGGTAGCAAATTTGACTAACCCCAAAATGACAATCATATAGAACAAAAGATAAGGAACAGCCCAGGAAAAATTGTCTACAGCACATATTAAAAATGATGTCTGGAAATTCCTAATACTCAAGAGGAATACAGCAATGCATTATACAAATTTCCCTATAAAGATGATTAGTGATGTGATTATGTCATTCCCAAGAAAGGAAATGCAAGTGATCAATACCTGTGGAAATAGGAAGTAAAAACTAAAGCACAATAATTTTGCTCAGAAAATTAACAAAAATTGGAAATGTTAGCAACATCTAAAGCTGGAAAGGACATAGAAAATCCCAACTGTCACAAGCTATTGGTCAAACTGGGAGGTTTTTCAATATTTTGAAAGCAGTTCCTCGAGTTTATAAAATCTGATTTGTGCATTTTACCCTACAACCCTACTAATAGGGCTCCACCCTGGGATAAGAGCTAGAATATGGAAATTTCTGAACACAAAATAGATAATAATATATAATACAGACTTGTTCATAAAAGCAAAACATAGCAAAGCTTGAATATCTATCATTATTGGCTACTTGAAAATAAACAACTGTACATCCAAGGATCTCAGTGCAGTTATTAAAAGAACATGTTGGGGGCCGGTGCCGCGGCTCACTAGGCTAATCTTCCACCTGCGGTGCTGGCACCCCGGGTTCTAGTCCTGGTTGGGGCGCTGGATTCTGTCCCGGTTGCTCCTCTTCCAGTCCAGCTCTCTGCTGTGGCCTAGGAGTGCAGTGGAGGATGGCCCAAGTGCTTGGGCCCTGCAACCCATGGGAGACCAGGAGAAGCACCTGGCTTCTGGCTTCAGATCAGCGCGGTACGCCGGCCACAGCAGCCATTGCAGGGTGAACCAACGGAAAAGGAAGACCTTTCTCTCTGTCTCTCTCTCTCTCTCTCTCTCTCACTGTTCACTCTGACTGTCAAAAAAAAAAAAAAAAAAAAAAAAGAACATATCAGGGCCAGCACTGTGGTGCAGTAGGATAATCCTCCACCTGCGGCACTGGCATCCCATGTGGGTGCCAGTTCTAGTCCTGGCTGCTCCTCTTCTGATCCAGCTCTCTGCTATGGCCTAGGAAGGCAGTGGAGGATGGCCCAAATCCTTGGGCCCCTGTACCCACATGGGAGACCAGGAAGAGGCACCTGGCTCCTGGCTTTGGATTGGCGCTGCTCTGACCTTTGTGGCCATTGGGGAACAAACTAACGGACAAAAGATCTTTCTCTCTGTCTCTCCCTCTCACTGTCTGTAATTCTACCTCTCAAATAAAAAAAAAAAATAAAAATCTTAAAAAAAAAAAAAAGAACATGTCAAACCTGTATGTATCGGCCAGATAGATTTCTATAATTTACTGGCAGGTGAAAACTGCCAAGTGAAGAACCACACATCCGTTATGACACTAGATTTCATTTTAACCAATTATATGTGAAAACTTGTTATGTATATATACTATAACAACATGTAATGCACACAAAACCATGAACTTATTTTCCTATAAAGGATATCATAAGGTTAGCAAAAAAGAAAGCATCATTTCATACTGTTTTTCACTATTTTCCCAAAAACAGTACTTACAACTGCAGCCTAGAAGATATATGTGATTGTGTCACATGTATACTCATGTACCTCAATGAGAAAAGTGGTGTGATATTTGCTGATTCACAATGAAAGGAACTGGTCCAAAATAATTTGTTAAGCTAAAGAGCAATTTCAAATATGATGAATGTAAGTCAGAAAACACAGTTGAGCAATGAATCTTCTATTTAACGTCCAAAGGCATATTATTTTTAACATGCGAAAGAGAGAGAACTTGTCTTAAACAAAGGTTCCTCCTGGTGGCAGTTGATGCCACTAATGTAGATCATATTGGGTAGCACAAGTCTGGGATTTCCAAAACACAGTCAGCTCATAACCACCAAGTTGACACATGGCTGAAGAGAAGAGATCCTATGCTGGGACGGGCATCTGGAGAATTTCAGAAGCCATTTATGAGACTCTTTTGAAAAAACAGGGGCAAACCGAATGCTCCTGCAAGTGAGATATTTGGTTCCAAACTCTCTGCTTGAAGGTCATGGCATGTGAGAAACGTAAGAAATTTCTGGGAACATAAGAAAGAGAATTGGAGCACTGTGTCCCTTCTTCAAGATAATAGCACAGTACTGGCTGGTGAACCCCACAGATGGGAGTGAAAATTAGAGCATGCTTATCAAAAGGATCCACAAACACTGCATCAAAAGAATTTTCTGGGGCCGGTGCTATGGAGCAGAAGGCTAAGTTTCTACCAACAGCCCGCATGGGCACCAGTTGGAGAACCAGCTGCTTCACTTCCAATCCAGCTCCCTGATAATGTGCCTGAGAAAGCAGCGGAGGATGGTCCAAGTGCTTGGGCTCCTGCACCCATGTGGGAGACCTGGAGGAAGCTCCTGGCTCCTGGATTCAGCCTGGCCCAGTCCCAGCTGATTCAGCCATTTGGAAAATGAACTAGAGGATGGAAGATTCTTCCTTTTTCTCTCTCTCTTCTTTCTCCCTCTCTCTTTCTCTCTGTAACTCTGCCTTTCAAGTAAATAAATTTTAAAATCTTTAAAAGAAAAAAAAATCTTTATTCTACTAAATTCTTGTCACAAAACAAACTCCTACAATGTGAAAAAAGTCCAGAAAAGACTGTCTGGGTCGATTAACGTAGAACTGGAACCTTGCTGAAGTTTCCATGGAGCTCTGGCAAAAACTCTGAACTGTGGTCCATATCTTCCAGAGTATAAGACAATTGCATAGGTCTTCACTGTACCATTCAATGATTGTCCCAGTTGCCAACTCACTTCTGGTGTGACTGCAACCAACTCATGCACTCTCTGGATGAGTTTCTCCATGACCAAGCACTTGGTAAACCAGTAGCTCCCATCCTTGGGAACCACCAGCAGCTTAAACACCAGAAGTCAGCAGCGGACACGCCCATGGAGGAAGGAGGCCAGCCACAATGACAGGAGCCATCAGTAACTGCAGCCTCGAGCAATCCAGCTGCTTGGAATCTGAACTTGTAAAATATAGTAATTATACAGCGGAAACACACACAAAACCTGCTCTTGCTCTAGGAAAGGATGTGTGTTCATACACTAAAAAAAAAAAAAAATTATACCAACTGCAATGATTTACTCGCAAGAACAAATGAGTAGCATTTACTAAGATGCCTCTGTGTGAAACCAGCACTGTGGCATCCCGTATGTGTACTCGTTGAAGTCTCAGCTGCTCCTCTTCCTATAAAGCTCTCTGCTAATGCCCTGGGAAAACAGTAAAAGATGGTCCCCTGCACCCACGTGGGAGACCTGAAGAAAGCTCCTGGCTCCTGGCTCCTGGCTTCAGATCAGCACAGCTATGGCCATTGCAGCCATTTGGACAGCATGAAGCAGTGGATGGAAGATTTTCTTCTCTCTCTCTCCACCACCCCACCATAACTCTGCCTTTCAAATAAATAAAATAAACCTTTTTAAAGATTTATTTATTATTTTGAAGGGCAGAGTTACACAGAGAGAGGAGGAGAGGCAGAAGAGAGAGGTCATCCATCCACCGGTTCACTGCCTAGTTAGCTGCAACAGCCAGAGCTGTACGTATCTGAAGCCAGGAGCCAGGAGCTCCCTCTGGGTCTTCCCACACAGTGCAAGGGCCCAAGAACTTGGGCTATCCTCTACTGCTTTCCCAGGCCACAGCAGAGAGCTGAAACAGAAGTGGAGCAGCCAGGACTTGAACCAGAGCCCATATGGGATGCCAGCACTGCAGGTGGCAGCTTTACCTGCTAAGCCACAGTGCTGGCTCCTAAAATAAATCTATTTAAAAAATCAATGAAATAGAAAACAGAAACAATATATAAAAATTAATAAAAGTTGGTTGAGATGATCAATTAACTTGATAAAGTTCAAGTCAGACTGATTAGAAAAATAGAGCAGAAGTAAATTACCACTACCAAGAATGAGACAGAGGATACCAACACAAATCCCATCAATATTAAAATGATAAGAGAATATCATATGAAATGTACAAATTCTTTAAGATAGAAGTGACCAGAGTCTACGCAAAATCAAATCAATAACCCACATATAAACAACTTACATCTTTTAAATTGAAATTAACTTTCCCATAAATAAAAGTTCAAACCCAGACAACTTCATTCATGAATTCTACCAAACGCTGACGAAAGAAATAATGCCAATTTCCCATAATCTATTATGAAATAGAAACAGAATTTGTTGATTTCTTCTAAGAGAGCAGCATTACCAAAGTCCCAAACTGGATAAAGACATCATAAGAAAAGAAAACTACATCCCTCACGACCACAGATGCAAACACTCTAAGCAAAATTTTAGCCAACTGAATTTAAAATGCATAAAATCAAATTTAATAATGTATAAGATATAATAATAACATTCCTGGTTTATCCCAGGAATGCAAAGCTGGTTTAACATTAGGAAATCAGCCAAGGTTGACAGCCATGTTCCTGACAACATTACTTATTACAGCCAAGAGACAGAAGACACCCCAGGGCCCATCTACAAATGAATGGATGGGCAAAATGTGGCACAGACATACAATGGGCATTACTCACCCTTAAAGGGAAAAGAAATTTTGACTCATGATACAGCATGGGTGAACCTCGAGGACATGTCCAGTGAAAGAAGCTACATACGGAAAGATAAATACTGCATGGTTTACTTCTATGAGATATTAAAAATAGTCCAATTCACAGAATCAGAGAGTAGACTGGGGATTAGGGGCTGGGAGGGGAAGAAATGAGGGGCTATTGCATGGTGCGGAGCTTCTGCTTGGGAGAAGGAAAGCTGTCATGGACATGTGATGGCTACACAGCAGCATGAACACCCTGAATACTCCCTATACGCCTTTAAATGACCAGCGGTGGCATGTTTTATGTTGTGCTTATTTTTCTATAATTAAAACACACACACAAAAAAATAAAAACACGGTTATACACCATGTTAATAAAGAAGTAACCAGGTATCATCTCAACAGGCACAGAAAAGGCATCTGACAAAATCTAAAATTTATTCCTGATAAAAATTCTCAGCAAACTAGGAAAAGAAGGAAACTTGTTCAGCCTAATAAAGGACATCTGTGAGAAACTCACAACTCACACCATACTTGACCCACCCTAACCAGAAACACTGAGGAAGAGAATTCTGGGGCAGGAAATTTAGCCTGGCCCAGGTGCCTCACTGCAAGGCCACCCCAGAACCTAGCACCCAGTCCTGTGCTCTCTCCACCTCTCTGGGCACCACCATTCCCCAAAGCCCCATTTTTTTTGCCTGGGCTCTAGAATGGCCTCTTAGCTGGCCTTCCTGCCTTCCTTCTTTCTGTACACAGAGGCTGGGGAGGCAGTGGCTGGGGGATAGTGAGAGACACTTTCAAACAGAAGTCACTGTGCCATGTCTCATGTTAACACTATCAAAGGCTTCCACCGTGCTTGGCGAATGCCCCCACCTAAGGCCCCTGTCCGTACATTCTCTCTGCCCAGGGTGGCCTCTCTGGAGCTCTTTGCACAATCACTCATTCACTAGTCTGGAAGTCTAGTCTGGGCACAACATCAGAAACAGCCCACCCCCAGGGGCGCTTCGCCTCGTCTCTGCTTCAGGCTCTCATTCTCCCCTCGAGTCCCTTTTCACTACTGGAGCTGCCATGTGCCTTTGGTTCCCTCTCTAGGAAGGGTGCTCCCTAATTTTAGGGACCTGTTGGTTATATTCAATATTGTATCTCATATATAACTATAATTATATAATATGATTATATTAATATATTATATCTCATATATATTATGTCTCATACATATCTATGCCTGCCACTTAGTACTTGTTTATTAAATGTTGATGGAATGAATGAATGGGCAAATGAAGAGCAACTCTCCCCCCTTGGTAGGCACCTGTCTGATCTGACCCTCCCCCGCTTCATTTTCTTTCATGGGGCAGGTTCTTCACCCGCTCATCTGGTTGGCTTTTCTGACCCATGCCGTGGTCGCCCCTGGCATTAACCAGAGTTTCCGCACTCCCTTCACAGACGTCTCTGCCTTGGCACCAGCAACTGCCCTGTTTTTAACTTCATTCCTTTTGCTGCAGGTCTTTCTTTTCCAATCACAAGTTGCATGATCCTGTGCAAATCTGCACATGTGTTCTTGACTCAGCAAATTTATCTTTGCCAATGCCCAGGAGGCCAGCTGCGAGCCAAGAAGGCTACAGTGGGGAGGTTTTATGGACTGCTCCGAAGCCTTTTTCAATGGTTGGGATAATGCATACACACATGAAATTTACCATTTTACCCAATGTGGAGTGCACAGTTGAGTGCCATTAAATGCACGCACCATATGTGCAACCATCACCGCCATCCAACTCTACAGCTCTTTCCATCTTCCCAAACAGAAACTCTGCCTCATTAAACAGTAACTTCCCATCCGCCCCCCTTGTCCCACACCCCAGCCCTGGCAACCACTTTCTACCTCCTATCTCTGATTTGCCTGGTTCAGGGGCGTCAGATAAGGGAATCATGCAGTGTTTATCCTTTTGTGGCTGTTTTGCAGCCTGTGGCACAACTTCAATCTTTATGGAGGCTGAATCGTATCCCAGTACAGGTATCCGCCATGTTTGGTTATCCCTTCTTGTACCAATCCATCCCTGGGCTGTTTGCCCGGACTTCAGTAAGAGAAAATCATATCCTGGGAGGGGTGACCTCCTGAGTCCCCCCTTACTCCAGGGTGGCCCTCTATGAAACACCACCCACACACCTCTGTGAATGAAAACCTCGTACCAGTTACCTCGCCAAGGTTTTGCTGTTTAATTTATAGGCAAGTTATGCATGCAAGGAAAGAATATGACACGAGTGAGACTTACCTCACTTTGCTTCATCTTTGCATATTTCTTCTCTCTACACTCTGAGCTCCTCAAGGTCAGTGTTCGTGTCCTGCTTAGGAACTGTGTTTTCCTACGAACACCTCATCAGAGAAACACCACCAAACAGTGACTTCAGAGAGGCAGTACCCCAAGGCCAGTATGGCGGTTCTATGATGTCATCAGGAACCTTGGATCCTTCGGTCTTCATGGAGAGATCTGCATCCTCATGTTCTTAATGGCTGCTAGAGTTCCAGGCATTGGGTCCACATCTCAGGTGGGAAAAAAAAAGTGGGACAAATGGATAACAATTAATGTCTTTCTTTTTTTTTTTAAAAAAAAAAAAAAGAACTTTCCCAGAAGCCCCGCCCAATGACTTCTACTGCTTTCAGGATTTGTGTATTTGCTTCAAAGTCAGAGTCTCTTTCTGTCTGTCTGTCTGTCTGTCTCTCTCTCTCTCTCTCTCTCTCACACACACACACACACACACACACAGAGAGAGAGAGAGAGAGAGAGAGAGAGAGAGAGATCTTCCATTGTTGGTTCACTCCCCAAATGCCCACAACCACCAAGGTTGGACCATCCAGTACTCCCATGTGGGTTGCAAGAGTCCAGGTACTTGCGTAGTCATCCAGTGCCTCCCAGGTACGTTATCAGGAAGCGGCATCTAAAGCACCAAGAAGCTGGAACTTGAACAAAGAGATTGGATTCAGGCAGCCCAAGTGGCAGCTTAACCCACTGCACCACAATGCCCACCCTGGCTTCTATATATAATAGCACCTACTTCACAATGTTGATGAAGGCATTTAATCAAATGAGTTCATGTTCAGTGTGTGGCATGTAGGCAGCACCACGTAAATGTTAGGTCTTGCGGCCGTTTCTTGGCTAGAGCTGTGTGACAGGACAACCCTGAATTGAAGGGAAGGTTGTGCAGCCTTCAGAAAAGGGGTCTGTTGGAAAGTGAGCAGGGGAGAAGTATGTGGGTAGGCAGGTGGCAGTGTGGACTACAGTCCTGTCTCTCTCTTTGCAATGTCCCCAGCGCCAGCCACATGAAATGTGCTAGAAATAAATGAATAAATAATAAGCATACATGTGTGAGTGTATACAGCAATAGAAGGAAAGAAGAGAAGGAGAATGAGAAGGGAGGTGAGGTTGGCAGGCAGGAAATAGTCACTGGGCTTCAGAGAGGATTGTCAGATGGCAGTTGAGAGCTCAGGCCTTGGGGTCTGCCTGCCAGCATTCACATCTTGGTCCTGAGAGTTATTTCCTGTTTGGTCTTACAAAATCTATCACCGAGAAGTTCAGTCTTCTCATCAGTCAAATGGGATTAACAGCAGTTCCCACCGTCCGGCTTGCTATGAGAATTAAGTGAAGGCCGGCGCCGCGGCTCACTAGGCTAATTCCCCGCCTTGCAGTGCCGGCACACCAGGTTCTAGTCCCGGTCTGGGTGCCGGATTCTGTCCTGGTTGCCCCTCTTCCAGGCCAGCTCTCTGCTGTGGCCAGGGAAGTGCAGTGGAGAATGGCCCAAGTGCTTGGGCCCTGCACCCCATGGGAGACCAGGAGAAGCACCTGGCTCCTGCCTTTGGATCAGCGCAGTGCACCAGCCGCAGCGAGCCTGCCAGTGGCCATTGGAGGGTGAACCAACGGAAAAGGAAGACCTTTCTCTCTGTCTCTCTCTCTCTCTCTCACTGTCCACTCTGCCTGTCAAAAAAAAAAAAAAGGATTAAGTGAGGTAGTGCTCTGGTCGCAGGAGCCATGCTGCCCACGGAGCTTATTGCAGGTTCTTCCCACCGCGGTGAAATAAGTCAGCTGTGAAGACACAGACTTGCACTGGAGAGCAGGATGCACTTGAGCAAAAACAAAAGTGCAAGTGCAAAAACAATTTGGGCATGAACAAACAGAAAAAGCATGCAAAAAGGCCCTCAACACAGAAAAATCTCTCTTCAAGGGAAAATACTTGCAACAGTCAAATAGCCCTACACACACATACACATACACACACACACAAACCCAGCCAAGACAAAGCCACATCCAGATTAGACCTAAGCTTTGCCCCCTCCAGAGGTCTTGGGGGTGATGGCTGGGGTGCAGCCCAATTGAATGACCAAAGAGAGCGGGGCTAGGCCATGCCCATTTTAGGAAACATGGACAGTGTCATGAGCTCAGGGGTACAATGGGAGTGGGTGCACCTCCATGGTAATCTGGTTATAATGACATTAAAATTATCTAAAGGTCACAGGATGATGCATCCTGCATCCATGTTGGATATTTGCAGGTAGCACTGGTTGCAAGCTGGCCACACTGTCGGACTTGGAATTTCCACTCTTGGCAAAGGGACAGGGGCTTCAGGGGGTCGGGTGCATGTGAGGGATGCTCGGGCCATGCACAGAAAGGGAGGCCTGGCCAGTGCACAGGAAGGGAAGGGGGTCCACATGGTGCAAAGAACAAACCTGTCCTGTTGGCCAGGCCAGGCTGTCCCACAGGCTGGCTGCAGCTGTCCGCAGCAGGTCAGCCATGGCCTTCAAAACTGCCCATCTTTTGGAATGGTCAGTCAAGGACCTCTGTGGATAGGGAGGAGCTATCGGTGGTGTGGCTGGGGATGTCACACTGCTGGGCAGCTGGGCCGGAGCTGGCAGACTCCAGCTTGGCTGCAGCTCCCAATCATCAACCCCACTTTTGGACAGGGTCTGCAAGGTGCCATCAGCCTTAGCTCCACCCTAGCTATCTGCCTTCCTACAACACTTGGAAGCCTTGTTCAAGGAGTAACTACTCACAACATTTAAAAAGCAATGCAAATCTCTCTCACACAGCCTGTCACATGATGGGAATATGAGGATGTTTCAGAAAGCTCGTGAAAACATGGAATTAAAAGTCATTTGGTGCAAAAAAAAAAAAAATACGAAATCCATGTTGGAGTCAGTGTATTGGCGTATTGGATTGGGCAGCCACCTGCGATGCTGGCATCCTATATAGCGTGAATTTGAGTCCTGGTTGCTCCACTTCTGATCCAGATCCCTGCTGATGGCCTGAGATGAAGATGGTCCAAGTACTTGGACCCAGAGGGAGCTCCTGGCTGACTTAATTTTTTAAAAACTAAATTTCATGCACAGAGTTTGCATAATGTACATTTTATACGAACTTTTTCAATTTCCCTCACACTTGGGTAAAACCTTCTTAGGTCCAGAGTCTGGTCAACGGCTCTGTAGATTTAACTCTTAAACAGAACAAATGAAACAAAGGATATTAAATTTCAATGTAGACTACACAGCCATCTACCAGTGTTATCAGTGAGAATGCAACTGATGTTTAGTGTTGACTGCTGAAGCTACAGTGACTGTACATGAATAATGTATAGTCCCTGATGTAGTGGTAGGAACAAAATGATCAGACAGACTTTATACAGACATAAGCTACAGGAGAGACACATTTTCCTTGAGCCTTAGAGAAAGGAAAGACCACTTCTTGTTCGGAGAGTTCTAGAAAATGTCTGTGGATGAGTTATAATTTGATGTTGGCTTTTATGTTGAACAGAACTGGGACAAGAACCAAAGACAACGACATGCTTTGCAGAGAAGACACGTAAATGACAGAGGTCATGTTGTACCTGAAGCAAGTCACAGAGAACTGCCACACATTGAGAATTTGGAATGAGTCCTTTATCAAGCCAGTGGTCAAGAGGGGGCTCATGCCCTGAAGAACTCTCAACCCCAAAGCTCATAGCAACAGGGTTTATAAAGGCAAAAACCACAAGGAGGGGAGGGGGAATACATGGTTACTAGGGTCAAGTTGACCTAAAGCATATGCAAAACTAATATCAATTAAAGTCTTGACAATACCAGTTACAATCTTCACAAGTCCAGTTACAATCTTGACATTAGTCCAGTAGACTTCAATCATATGTGGGACATAGACAAATTACAATCTTAACTTTAATCCAGGTACAGCCTATCTGTTTTAAGCTTGAGCCAGCATGCTAGGGAGTATCTATGTTCTGTCAGGCAGGGTGTAGTGTGCTGCTACTGTCTTAGTTTTTAGTTTTAGACCATGGTCTCATGGTGGGGGTGCCTTCTCAAGATGGAGTCCCTACTGTCAGGATATCACTTCAGCCCGAAGGCAATGGCACACAAGGAGAACACTTGAGAACAGGTGAGTAATGAGAAATACATGAGGCAGGAGACAGCCCAGGATTACCTTGGGAAGCTGAGGAAGGCTGATTTTTCTACCTATCTCTGTCTCCCTTATTGGAGACCTTGAGGCAGGAGACAAAAGGGGCTAATTGGGGAGGATGAGAAAAACAGACTGCAAGCTGGAGAAACCTGCACCGAGAAGCTACATAGCACTATGACAAAGGCCGGAAGACCTCAATGCCAGGCATCTTCAAAGCCATACAAAGGGTCAACCCTTATAAAAATACACTTTTCTGATTCAATTTTGTTGACTTCTTCTCTAATTTTAATTATTTCTTTTCTCCTATTAGTTGTGGGTTTGGTTTGCTGTTGTTTTCCTAGATCCTTGAGATGCACTAATAGCTCATTTGTTTGGTGCCTTTCCAATTTCCGGATGTAGACACCTATTGCTATAAACACTTAACACTGCTTTTGCTGTATCCCATAAGTTTTGAGTCTCAGTGGCAATCTGAGCTTTGATTCTGGGCCCTCTTCTACTCTCTTAAGAAGTACACTTACTTTTCCTATAATAAGCCTTTGCTGTTATACTTATCTGCGTGAGCTTCATTCAGTTCATTGTCAGAGCCACAGAAGAACCTGCACCTAGCCCTTTACCTTCCTACTCTCCACTCCCACAGCACTGACCAAGAACATCCAAATTCGGAGTCTCCACAGTGGACACTGGGCAATTAATGAGGCTTCTTAGCTAGGGAATTCTGACCTCAGGGCCCACCTTACATGGATCTTGTCATGATATTGAGGACAGGGTGGACACAGTGGGAGCCCACCTGTCATCCTCGTGCTGGGGAGACTCAAGGAGGGCTCTGTGAGAAGAGAGGGAGCCATGAATAAGGAAGAAGCTTTCACTGAATAAACTTTTAAGTTCTTGTAAAGAGCTGGGCACAGTCGAGGCTGCTGGGGACACAGTGGCCCAGTAGGCACAGCCCGTGTCCTCCTGGAGCTCCTCTTCCAGGGCCACTCTTGCTTAGGGAACGGAGGTCGGAGGGCTGTCCGCTGCTACAAACAAGGGGGACGCAGCACAGAAGGCAAAGGAGACGCAGTCCCAGGGCAGAAGGAGGAAGCCATAGGACATTCTGTCAAGGAGGAGAGCCAGGAAGAAGAGGCTGCTAAGGCGGCAACGTGGCAGAGCCAAGGCGGTTGGGAGCCGGCAGGGGCTCCCACCGTCACTTCCTACTGCAGCCCCGTCTCCTCGCTGGTCCTCTGCCCCTAGGTCTTTCCCTAGCACGTCTTCCGTGGCTTTCCAGCCAGCCAGTCTCCCACAGATGTTCTAAATACAGTTGCTCTGGGCTCCGGCCTTTGCAGCTCCACCTACCACTACCCGCGTTCTCAACCTCTCAGACCTGTAAGCGAAGTTGCAATCAGGTTCTCTCGCCTCCCTCATTCATTCCTGGACGGATGGAGGCTGCACTGGACCAGGAAGCACCAGAGCAGGGCCCACACTGGCCTCAGAGGTAGCCCAGCAAGTGTGCAGCCGGAGGAGCGCTGCCGTGGAGACGCTCCTGGGCATCCTTAGCTCTGCTACTTACAGGGTGTGGAGACCAACGCTGAGGTGGCTAAGCCTCGGGTTCTCCAGCAGCGTGTGTGGGAGCCGCAGGTAACCTGGAGGCCTCCCAGGCGCTTGGCGAGTGTGCGGCTGTTTCCCAGCACGAAAGGGGCAGGAGCGCCGTCCGGCCGAGGCAGAGGCGCTGGCGTGCCTCCCGCCTCAACCCCACCAGCCACCGCAACCTGACGCAAAGCGGATTTCTGCCGGCACTTTCTAGGTCAGGCACAAGGACTCCCTCACGCGCTACCTCAGTGTCCTCTTACGTCAAAACAACTTGTGCGTACCTCATTTCACCCTTAAAGCCGTCTTCTCCTTGGCCTCCCTGAACACGCCCCTAGCGCTCTCCCGCACCTAGTCCCACCCACCTAGGGCTCCGCAGCCCACAGCAGCCGACTGCGGCCACTAGGGACCGTGACCAGCAACACAACCAGGCGTGAGCGAGCCGCCTCAGAACCCAACGCCGGACCGGAAGTGGGCGCGGTCGCCCTCGCTGCGGGCGGGGAACTACATTTCCCACAAGGCCCAGCGCGACGGGCGGCGCTCCCGCGGGGCACCTTGGGAGGCGTAGTCCGCGTTGCCTCCGCGGCGCTGCGAGACCCGCCCTCGCCAGCATGGCAGCGCCCAGTTGGGGCGGGTTTGTTCGCCTCGCGGTTTGGCCGGGGCTGGGGTCTGGGCTCTAGGCCGTAAGTGGGGGGCGGCGCCGGGGATCCCGGGAGGCGTGTGGTAAAGCGTAGGGACTCAGGCGGCGGAGGCCGGGCCTGGCTCGGGTCGGTGGTCTCTGCCTTCTTGGGGGGCTGGGCGAGCCCCGGGCCGGGCCGCGGCGTGGGGAGTCCAGACCGCGAGGCTGGGACAGGCTCCTGAGTTCGGTTTTCCCGAGAATAGTCGCTTCTCGGCGCTTCCTGACGCCTCGCTGCGGCCAGGCGCCCAGGGACCTCCCGCTGGCGGGGAGGCTGGGGCCGGTCGCCCGGGACCCCGGGCCTCCTGCCGGGGTCCGTGGTGCGCTGGGAGGGGCTTTGGGCTCGGGGCCGGCGCCGCTGAACTGTTCCTAAAGATCCAGCG
The DNA here is from genome assembly GCA_949820135.1 of Sylvilagus floridanus. NCBI lineage: Eukaryota > Metazoa > Chordata > Mammalia > Lagomorpha > Leporidae > Sylvilagus > Sylvilagus floridanus. Next base: position 176,179,042 of record OX463236.1, on the reverse strand, counting down.
ACGCGATGCGTCCGGGGCGTGCGGAGTGCGGGGAGCCGAGATTTCCCGAGTGCGCGCTGGGCCCCGGCTCCGTCCGCGCTGGGCGGCCGCGAGTGGGCTCGCTGGGCGGTGGGTTCGCCTCCCCCCACTAGTGATGTGAATGTGCCCCCTTGAAGAACAGCAGCCGCTCGTTGTGAGCCAGAGCTTGTGCGCTGGCGCCTGTCTCCTGCAGTATCAAAGTTTACGTTATCAAGAAAATAGTTGACATAGTTAAATAACTGTCCCACAACTAGTTAGTATTCTGGTAGAGATGGGGGTGGGGGGGAATCCAGATCCCGCTGCCTGCCTCCAAAACCCAAATTGTTGTACACATTTTCCAAGGAGCATTTTTTTTTATTAATATTTACTTATTTATTTGAAAGTTACACACACAGAGAGGGAGGGAGGTCTTCCATCCACTGGTTCACTCCCCAATTGGCCGAAACGGCCGGAGCTGTGCTGATCCGAAGCCAGGAGCCAAGAGTTTCCTCCGGGCCTCCCACATGGGTGCAGGGGCCCAAGGACTTGGGCCATCCTCTACTGCTTTCCCAGGCAAGAGCAGAGAGCTGGATCGGAAATAGAGCAGCCGTGACTCAACCCAGCACACATGTGGGATGCCAGCACTGCAGGCCAGGGCGTTAACCCACTGCGCCACAGCACCGCCCCCCAAGGAACAGTTGAACAAAGTGGATGTTCCCAAGAGCTAGGTAGGGCTGTGAGAGGGGATTTATTCAGGATATAAAAGCATCGCTGTAACATTTCGTGTTCTGTTTTGTTTTTTAAGGCAGTACATTTAGTTTCACAATGTTTGGGGACCTATTTGAAGAGGATTTTTCCAGTGTGTCCAATAATCAGTATGGAAAAGGGAAGAAATTACAGACTAAAGCGTTGGAGCCACCTGCTCCCAGAGAGTTCACCAATTTGAGCGGAATCAGGAATCAGGGTGGAACTTGTTACCTCAATTCTCTTCTGCAGACTCTTCATTTCACACCTGAATTCAGAGGTATGCGGCCACGTGCGTTTGCTTAGCAATGTACCATCCTCCTGCAATGTGATTACTTACGCAAAGTCACAAATCAACTAAGTGTCTTAGAAGTGTGTTCCACAGGGTTCGCTTCTGCAGATGTAAGGTACAGTTCTGGTGATTCTGCAGAGAAAGGTGAAACTTCGATTACTTTAAATGTGTTCTGTGGGATTACGCAAATGTTTAGTGACAATAAAAGTAAGGCAATGCATTTCTTTTTTAATGACTAAGATGCAACATAAAGACAATTCTGTCATGAGTTGTACACTTCATCACTGCTACATATTTTGGGTTTTTGACTCTTAAAATTTTTTAAAAGTCACAAACACTTAAGCCAGGGTTATCCAAACAATTATATCCTGGCTTTTGGAGTAGGGAGGAGCATCTTGTTCATATGGGTCCACAGTTGTTTGTGAAACCCAGGGAACTCTGAGGCTACCCTACTTGGCCTCAGAGCCTCACGCAGCGTGAAGCTGTTCATGTCTTTGTCTCACTGGGGTGAGTATTCACAAGTTCCGTAGAGGAACATTACTGTGCTTGATTAATGGATACTGTCTGCCCCAGACTCTGCTGGCAATAGAAAGTAATACACACATGCTGGAAATGCTAAGAACTGCAGGTCAGAGATCATGTGCCAAGAATGGAAACCCACTGAAGTCAGCTTTCCTAAGCAGGTTTTACTCCTCAGTAAACGCGCCCAAAAATCGACAGGAAGCTGGCAGACCTCGCTGGGCTCTTCATTTCTTGCTGTGGTTCTCTAAATGTTTTCCCATTCTCCCTCTCCAGCCCAGCTTCCTCCACCAGGGCCTCAGCCTTGACTGGTACGAGCAGTGTTATGCCCTGCTGGGCCCCCGGGACCACGTGACATCATAGCTCAGCTCTCCCGGTGCCTCCGTCTCCTGAGGACACTTGACATAGCTCCCCTGACTCTGCTCACCACGGCCCGCCCCCCCCCCCCCCCCACGTTTCTGATCTTTCCTCTGTCTTCTGTTCCTCAGCCTGGAGACTTCTCCTCCCGCAGACTCTGTAAATGGATTTTTGAGAGGCAGAGAGAGAGAGAGATCGATTTCCCATCTGCTACTTCATTCCCTAAATGGCTGCAACGGCTGGAGCTTGGCTGATCCGAAGCCAGGAGCTTCTTCCAGTTCTCTCACTAGCACTTGGACCATCGTCCACTGCTTTCCCAGGCCATAGCAGAGAGCTGGATTGGAAGTGGAACAGCCGGGACTCGAACTGGCATCCGTATGGGATGCTGGCACTGCAGGTGGCAGCTTTACCCGCTATGCCACAGCGCCAGCCCTGATTTTGTCAGTAATTCCTGCTGCCCCTTTACGAAGGCCATTGCAGTGGGTTGAGGTGCATGTGGACTGGAAGAGTGGCGCTGCTTGTCCTTCATGTGCTCCAACAGAATACCATCCTGGTGCAGTCAGTGACACCATTAGACATTTTGGCAGTAATTCCTAAAAGTGGAATTCCTAAAAGGGATCAAACTTTCCCGGAGTTTTATATAGTTGATCAAAGGGCAATTTGAAGTAGGAAAAGTAGCTTTTTTTTTTTTTTATTCCATTTGTTGAACTCTTTGCTTAGTATAGGGTGAATCATATGTGTATAAAGTTAATTGAAAATAGATCTTAGTTAAAAATAGGAATAGGAGAGGGAGGAGGAAGAGGACTGGGAGTGTAGGTGGGAGGGCAGGTACAGTGGGAAGACTCACTGTGTCCTGAAGTTGCATTTATGACATGCATGACGTTTATTCCTTAAAAACTTTCTGGACGAAAAAGGGTGGGGGGAGCTTCCATCCCCTGGCTCACTCCCCAAGTGCAGTGACAGCTGGGGCTGAGCCAGGCTGAAACCAGGAGTCTAGAACTCCGTCCGGGTCTCCCGTGTGGGAGGCAGGGACCTGAGTACTTGGCAGATCATCCGCTGCCTCCCACCATTTGCAGTATCAGAGAGCTGGATTGGCAGCAGGGGAGCTGGGACTAAGATGGGATGCAGGCAGCCCAAGCAGCAGCTTAACGACTGCACCAAGTGCCACCCCCCAAATCCTCCCATTGAACATAATTCTATAAACATGTCCCTTAGTGCCTATTGAATGTCAGACACAGAATATAACTTACATTTTAATAGAAGAACCTATCAATAAAAACAGTAAAATAATCGCACACAAAAAGAAAAATAGCCCCCGGAAGAGACTGAGGAAGAAGGTGGGGGTGGGGCACACTGGGTGGGACACACCAGGAAGAATCTGTCACTTGGCAGGAGGAGGGCTGAGAGCCCCAGGAAGTGGACTTGCAAGCTCAGCATCTGGCTAGAAGTCTAACTGTGGAATGTGCACTGCTTGTGCAGTTCAGCGTGAATCCCCAGGCTCATTGAAGTGGAGGTACAATTTGGAAAGGGAAAGGACTGGCAGAGAACTGAGGAGGAGAATTTTGGAGGTTTTTGGATTAGTATTTTAAGAAGTAAGGCAGGGCCAGTGCTAGAGCGTGGTGGGTAAAGCCTCTGCCTGCAGTGCAAGCATTGCGTATGGCACCGGTTCGAGTCCTGAACTCTCCACTTCCAATCCAGCTCTCTCCTATGGCCTGGGAAAGCAGTGGAAGATGGCCCAAGTCCCTGGGCCCCTGCACCCGCATGGGAGACCTGGAAGAAGCTCCTGGCTCCTGGCTTCAGATCCATCCAGCTCTGGCCATCGCAGCCATTTGGGGAGTAAACCAGAGGATGGAAGACCTTTCTCTCTGTCTTTCACACTCTCTCTGTAACTACCTCACAAAACAGAAAAGCTAGATTGGGTTTTTCTGTACTCTGGTGCAATGTAGATGAGAGTTGTGGGAAAAATTACAAAAGTCGTTGAAGTTTCTTCCTTTAACCTGTGTGTTTCTAGTTCAGTTTTGCCCAGTCTCAGCAGAACCTTTGTATCAGCAATCACTGGATCTACAGGGGTCGATCAGCAAGGTGACTCACCCAGCCCAGCCCAGCCCAGCCCAGCCCAGCCCTTGTCTCCCTAAAGCCTGTCAGTTTCCCAGGAGGAGTTTCTTCCTGTCTGGGTTTAGATGCAGACTCCTTCAGGATTTCAGGATTCGTGTGTACCCCGCTGAGTGACAAACCTTGGTGTCAGCTGTAAAGTTAATTCTGAAGACAAGACCAGTTGCCAGATTCTTTTTTTTTTTTTTTTTTTTTTGATAGGCAGAGTGGACAGTGAGAGAGAGAGACAGAAAGAAAGGTCTTCTTTTGCCATTGGTTCACTCTCCAATGGCCACCGTGGCTGGGCACTGCGCTGATCCGAAGGCAGGAGCCAGGTGCTACTCCTGGCCTCCCATGGGGTGCAGGGCCCAAGGACTTGGGCCATCCTCCGCTGCACTCCCAGGCCATAGCAGAAAGCTGGCCTGGAAGAGGGGCAACTGGGACAGAATCCGGTGTGCTGGTGCCGCAGGCGGAGAATTAGCCTATTGAGCCATGATGCCGGCCTGCCAGATTCTCTTTCTATGTACAGTCATTACCAGTTGTTGTTACCTTCAACGTAGAAAAAGACATTTTCCAAAAGTAAAGGCACAATCTCGGAGCAAAAGGTGGTCCTTCCAACAAGAGGAGGTGGGCAGTCTCGCTCGTAGCATGAAAAGGTTTGCCTGAAACCCTAACATTTTCTAAGATTCCCTATGGCTTTGGGACTCACTGACCTAGGCAGTGGCAAACCATCAAATATTTCTGATATTTGTATAGTTTTATTGCATAAACAAGATTTTTCTCCTTTTATAGGTCTGTCATACTGAAAGCTGAGCATACCACTTTATTAGTGGTTAAAAATGTTATAAGAAAGCAAAATAGTGTAAATATTGCCACGAATTTCAGAATCTGATTTTCCTTAATGGTGGTCTTGGCTTTCTGAAACAGCTCTCTAAGATGAAGTGGTGCCGTTTACATCTCTGATTCTCCTCTTTCCTTTAGAAGCCTTGTTTTCTCTTGGTCCAGAAGAGCTTGGTTCCTTAGAGGATAAGGATAAGCCTGACGCAAAGGTATTAAATCTGTGATTGACTGGCTGTTTTGGAGTTCTGAGGGAATGTCTTTTCAGGAAGGAATTAAGCTGCTAGCCATAGAAAGTATTAATTACGCATGTGATCCATATTTTCAGAAAGTGACTTGGCCTGTGTCCTGTTGGAATCCTTTTTCCAAATATCATGGTGCTAGTTTTATAAATAGCCCTTGCTCCGTATTCTTCCTTCCGGTGAGGGAGATATTTACAAATCATTTTTGGATTAATTTAGGAGGAAATCTGTTTAATGCTCCTATTTGCAATTATACCAAAAAATAAAATAAAGACCAGGGTTCTTCAGTTTTGTTCAATAAATAGAGTTATCCTGGTTAAATATAATTCAGTAGTCTCTTTCATTACCTTTGAGCTCAAATCTTTTTTTTAAGTTTTTTAAATTATTTGAAATAAATTAAAAATAGAGGCAGAGGCAGAGAGAGAGAAAGAAGTCTTCCATCCTCTGGTTCACTCCCCCCAATGGCTGCCATGACCAGGGCTGGGCCAGACTGAAGCCAGGAGCCAAGAGCTTCATCTGGATCTCCAGGTGTGTACAGGGGCCCAAGCACCTGGGGCACCCTCTGCAGTTTTCCCAGGCCATTAGCCAGGAGCTGGATTGGAAATGGAGCAGCAACTGGCACCAATATGGGATGCTGGCACTGTAGGTGGTGGCTCAACCCACTAAGCCACAGTGCTGCCTCCCCCCTCCCCTTTTTGAAAATTTATTATCAGAGAGGGGGAGAGAGAGCAAAAGAGATCTTTTGTTTGCTGGTTTACTCCCCAGATGGCTACAGCAGCCAGGTCTGGCCTGCCTGAAGCCAGAGGCCGTGAATTCCATCATTGTCTCCTGTGTGGGTGGTAGGGGCCCAGTCTCTTAGACTGTCTTCCAGTGCCTTCCCAGGCTAATTACAGGAGGTTGGCTTGAAAGCAGAACAGCCAGGGTTTGAACCTGTGGCACTCTAATACGGGATCCATTGTTGTAGGCCATGGCTTAACCACTGCACCGCAGCACTGGCATGTGTTTTCTTTCTTTTTTTTTAATTTCCAGTCTGTTGCAGATCAATACTGTGTAGTTAACTGGATGGTTGGTTAGGGCCTGTTTGAATTTTAATACTGATTGGAACTAGTAGAAACCTCCAGATAACTAAAACCTTTTGTGTTGAATTAGAATTTTCAAAGAACTGATTCTTAATTAGTTCTCTGTATGTAAGTATTTATAAGCTCCTGAGTGAATTAGGAGAGAACTAGCCTGCAGCTGTTTTAAAAAGCACTAGTCAACATAAAAAGAGTTGATTTAGAAATGCTTTTGTTTCTCCTTCAGGTTCGAATCATACCTTTACAGCTACAGCGCCTGTTTGCTCAGCTTCTGCTCCTGGACCAGGAGGCTGCGTCCACAGAAGATCTCACTGACAGCTTTGGGTGGACCAGCAATGAGGTGGGCAGGCCAGCCTCTCTGAGGATGTTCCCAGCTGGCTTAATATGTTACACAGAATCCTCTAATTTTATCTTAGGATCTCAATGTATTATTTGGATATTTCTTTCTCATTAAATAATTGAAGCTAGAAATACATTTTTTAGATTCTTGTTGCTTACAGGGTTTTATAAATGACTACGATTTGGGGTTGGGGAATTGTGAAAATAAGAAGTGTGAGAGCCAAGTTTGATGTTTTCTACCCTAAGAATCTTCATAGCATGTAGTTGAGACTCCATGCCTATCATGGAAAATTACCACTTACATAGCAAACTGCTGATCAGCTTTTTAGTCTTTGACAAGCAATAATGGATAAATCCAATTTTAAGTGATTTTTTAAAAAGTTCCTTCTGCCTTTGTGACATGCTGTGTGTTTGATCTTGGTGTTAGGGTTTGAACACTTGCTTCAACCAAAACAGTGAAACCGTTCTTGGGCAGGGCTTTTCATTTTCCCTGTCTTGACTTGATTTGTATTTTCTTCCTATATTCTATAGTGTGGGGGCTTTCTCTCGTTTGGATTCCTAGAAGGTATTCCAGTGTATGCAAACACTAAACACTTGTTAGTGGTCGGTAAAGGTCCTTGCCATCATTGATGAGCTGTTAGCTGTACCCATTCAAGCAAGATCAGGTCTCGCATTTGTTGGGAGATAAATGTATTCCTGCAAAGACAGTTTGGGAGACTGTCACAGATTTTTAATTATTTTATTATGAAGGTAGGGATAAAGACAGACACATCTCCCGTTTGCTGGTTTACTCCCTGAATGCCCACAGTAGCTTGGGCTGGTCCAGGCCACAGCCAGGAGCTGGGATCTCAGTCTGGGTCTGCCATGTGGGTGATGAGGACGTGAGCTGGGATCTCAGTCTGGGTCTGCCATGTGGGTGACAAGGATGTGAGCTGGGATCTCAGTCTGGGTCTGCTATGTGGGTGACGAGGACGTGAGCCTCCCTGAGTTTGCATTAGCAGGAAGCTGGGTTGAAGCTGGACCCAGGACTCCAGCCAGGTGCTTTGATACGAGACGCTGGCCTCCCACTGCTGCCATGCACGCCCTCATCACAGAATTTCAGGAGGCAGTGATAGGAATGTGTTGCATTGCCCTCAGCAACAACAATCGGAGGGCTCCTGATCAGAAACACTCTGAACCTAGGATCACTAGAGAGGCGAGGCAGGGACTTTGGAACAAAATAGAGCAATAAAATGTTCCCTAAACAGCTGGTGAAAGTTCTGGTGTAGAGCAGGTGCTTAGCGTTCATTCCTTTTTGCTTCCCTTTTTTAAAGAAATAACTGGTTCATTGAAATATAATGTACATGCCGTAAACTTACTCTTGAAGGGTTCACTCCAGTGAGTTTGTTTAAGAGTATTCACAGGGTTGTGCAGCCATCGCTGCAACCAATTTCAGAACATTTCACCTGAAAAATAAACTCCAGCCTGCTAACTGTCACTCCATCCACCACCCCTGCATCCCCTGGTAACCACTAATCTGGTGTGGAGTGCCTATTCTCAACATTTCCTAGAAGGAAAATTGTATGATTTGCGGTCTTCAGTAACTGGCTGCTTCTGCTTAGGACATGTTTTCAAGGCTCATTCATGTATCAGTACTCCATTCTGTTTTTGTTTATTATTTGAAAGGTAAAGCAACAGAGCTGCCAGTGGGGTGGGAAGGAGGGCAGACAGGGGAGGGAAGGTAGGAGGGAAGAAGGAAGAGAGTAAGAGTTGAGAGAGAGACACACATAGTTATCTATTCCCTGTGCCGGCTCACTCTTCCAGAATCCCACAGCAGGTGGGGCTAAGCCAAGAGCCAGGAACTCCATCCCGGTCTTGCTTTGTGGCAGGGACCCCAGTACTTGAGCCATCACTGTTGCCTCCCTGGGTTGACATCAGCAGGAAGATGGAGTCAGCAGCCAGAGGTGGGGCTCAGACTCAGTCACCCTCTAAGGAACATGGACATCTTATCCACTTGGCCAAATACCCCTGCCCTGTGTTTTTGAGCTCCCACTAAGTGGCTGGTTTCATAGTTCTTAAACCTGTGAAAACTTGCTTTTTCTAAACAAAGTCTTGCAGGAAACCATTGAAGACTGGACGTGCAGTGGTAGGAGGCGGCTTCGGAGGCACCTGTGCCCCGTGTAGGATCGCTCAGAAACAATGCTTGAAAATGTCTTCATGTTTTCTGTCCGAGCTGTCATACAGGACAAATGTACAGCCTTGTATTTTAAAAGGAAAGAGAAAGAGCTTTAGCTTCACTTCTTGTTCTGGGTTTCTTTTCACAGGAAACTTTTTTTTTTTTTAAGATTTATTTATTTATTTGAAAGGCAGAGTGACCGATCTTCCAACCAGTGGTTCACTACCCAAATGGCTGCAGAGGCCGGGGCTGGTCCAAGCTGAGGCCAGGAGCTTAAAATTCTATCTGAGCCTCTCCTGTGGGTGCAGAGACCCAACTATTTGGGCCGTCTTCCCCTGCTTTCCCAGGTGCATGAGCAGGGAGCTGGATCTGAGGCCAGAGCAGCTGGGACTCAAACCCCCACTCTGGTATGGGTGACAGCACTGCAGGAGGCTTAACCTGCTGCATTACGACGCTGGCTCTGCAAATCATGTTTCATGTTGTCTTCCCCCACTGCCCCTACTTCTGTGCCTTCCATTTTTTTCCTCCTTGTCCTTTCTACTCTTCCTGCCAAAGGCCACAGTAACATCCAGATGCCAGGGCTACACGGCACTGCTCTGTTCTTAGCTGAATGGGTTCTCGCAGCACTCCCCACCCTCCTTACAGCCCTTCTTCTGGAACTTCTGTCCCCACCTCTCCCCTCTGGCTGCTCCTCCACCTCTCCTCTGTTTCTGAGTGCTGAGTGCCCTTTGGCTGGGTTTATGGTAGTTCTTAAGGAGTAGTTCACACTTAGCTCCATGGCTCATAATGGTTCACAGCAAGTTCCTTCGGGGAATTTCTCACCCTGTTAAGTCTTGTTTTGTTTGGCTGACAATCAGAGCAATAAATTGTATTTCCTTCCTTTTTTATTTTTTAAAGATTTATTTATTTTTTTGAAAGTCAGAGTTACACAGAGAGAAAAGGAGAGGCAGAGAGAAAGAGGTCTTCCATCTGCTGGTTCACTCCCCAATTGGCCGCAGCCGCTGGAGCTGTGTTGATCTGAAGCCGGGAGCCAGGAACTTCCTCTGGGTCTCCTGCGAAGGGGCAGAGACCCAAGGAGTTGGGCCATCTTCTACTGATTCTCCAGGCCATAGCAGAGAGCTGGATTGGAAGTGGAGCAGCCGGGATTCGAACCGGCGCCCATGTGGGATGCCAGCACTGCAGGTGGCAGCTTTGCCTGCTACACCACAGTGCTGGCCTCAGTGTAGTTCCTTTCTAAAATGTTCATTATTCAGATTGTTTTCCAACCACTATGATCTAAGTGAGTTTCTTAGGCAGACATTGTCAGCTCTTAGACATTGCTCTGTACTTAGCGTGTTCCTTCTGTGATATGGCCTGTGTCTGGTTTCCCGAAAGAATACATGTGTTTTCCAGTGATTGCGTGAGTCGGCTTACATATACACAATGAATGCTGCCTGTTTGTATTTTCATTTTATAGCATAAATAAAAAGTGGTGATTTCTTTTGTTGTTTTAAGATTTATTTATTTGGGCCAGCTCTGTGGCTCATTAGGCTAATCCTCTGCCTGTGGCACACCGGGTTCTAGTCCCAGTCGAGGCACCGGATTCTGTCCCGGTTGCCCCTCTTCCAGGCCAGCTCTCTGCTATGGCCCGGGAATGCAGTGGAAGATGGCCCAAGTTCTGGGCCCTGTACCCCATGGGAGACCAGGAGAAGCACCTGGCTCCTGGCTTCGGATAAGCACAATGCGCCGGCTGCAGCGCGCTGGCCGTGGCAGCCATTGGAGGGTGAACCAATGGTAAAGGAAGACCTTTCTCTCTGTCTCTCTCTCTCACTATCGACTCTGCTTGTCAAACAAACAAAAAAAATTTATTTGAAAGGCAGAGTAACAGGGAGAGACGGATCTTCTATCCACTGGTTCACTCCCCAAATGGCCAACACAGCTGAAGCTTGTCCCATTCAAAGCCAGGAGCCAGGAGCTTCTTCCAGGTCTCCCACACCGGTGCAGGGGCCCAAGGACTTGGGCCATCTTCTGCTTTCCCAGGCCACAGCAGAGAGCTGGATTGGAAGTAGAGAAGCTGAGACTCAAAGCAGTGCCCATAAGGGATGCAGGCACTGCAGGCAGAGGCTTAACCTACTACGCCACAGCGCCAGCCCAACTAGTGCTATTCTTAAAATCTTTTTTTTAAATCTGAAGCACAAAGTTACATTTAAAAGTTCCCTGTTTTGTGGGGTGAGTGTTTGGCCTATCAGTTAAGAAGCTTGCATGCCGTCCTGGAGTGCCTTGGTTTGATTCCTGGCTCTAGGTCCTGACTCACATGCACCCTGGGAGGCATCAGTGAGGGCTCAAGTAATTGGCTTCCTGCCACCCACATGGGAGACTTGGATTGAGTTCCAGCTCCCAACTTCAGCCTGGCCCAGCCCCAGCCCAAGGCATTGCGGGCATCTGGGCAGTGTCCCAGCTGATAGGAGTTCTCCCTGTCTCTCAGATAAAAAAAATAAAAATTTAAACAATTAAAATGAAAATTACCTGTTTTATAGGAAATGAGGCAACATGATGTACAGGAACTAAATCGAATTCTCTTCAGTGCTTTGGAAACTTCTTTAGTTGGGACGTCTGGCCATGACCTCATAAATCGTCTGTATCACGGAACTGTTGTTAACCAGATTGTTTGTAAAGAATGTAAGAACACCAGTGAGAAGCAGGTGAATATGCATCAATATTTTAGTAATAACTTACATTGTAAATTATATTAATGTGATTGAATCTACAATCTATTACACATGAACATTAAAATGTTTATTATTAGAAACAATTTGCTGGGGTTTTGTTTTTGTTTTACACTATGCCTAAGTCAGCGGTTTATAACCACATTTCTCCAGAAAATTAAAAGAAGCAAACATCTGGAAACAGTCTTCTATCCAGTATACTAATATTTGGAAAATAGATTTGAGGAATGTTTATGGATTGAATACTGTGACCTTATGAGAGAAACTAATATTATCATGACTGAAATGTTGTAACAAAGATTAATTAATTAGGAAAGTAATAAAAATAGAAAACAGTGAAGAATATTTAAATTGATAAACATCTGTAATTATTGAATTCAGTTAATAATATCCTTCAGAAAGTTCATTTGTGTGCTGTGTTGTATGTGAGCTATATGTTATATGTTAAGCTATTACAGTCTGTTTTAATTAGTGTAACCTTTGATTCTTTGTAACCAGGGTCCCATTTAATCTGATTGGAATTAGAAATTGGAAACTTGGTCATGTGACTATAATCTGTTTGCTCTACAAATCTTACATAGCCCGTTGGTTTCACTACTGAACCTTTTAATGAAAATCTCCTTTTGTTGCAGCAAGATTTATAGAAAGTTTCTGTATCTGACTATATAAGCGAAAGATTAAATGCCACTTTATTGATGCATTTATTGCTCTTTGGGGTCTATATATACATTTTTGAGACAAAGTTGGAGATTAAAATAATGCATCTGGGCTCTGTTGCCTGTGCTGATAGAAGCTGTCTCAGCAGCCTGTTTAGAGACTGAGCTGTAGAATGTGTCTGTGAATCACTGTATGATTGGGTTAGCTATTGTAATAATTAACAATAATTCCCAAATACAGTGAATGTAAGACACATTATAAATTATAGATATTAACTTTTTACACATACATTATAAGCAATATATAAATGTTACCTTCATTATTTAAGATTTCTGCCAGGAGCTAACTAGTGCATATTATTTTCCAGTCTTCGTAACTCCTTAAAATAATGCTGTTACACACATGCAGATTTAAACTTGCCAAATTGTAACAGCATTTATCACTAGAATTATAACTCAAATGTAGTTATAGTAGACTTGATAAATTACCTTTTCACAAAATACATTCCTTTTTTTATCCTGGTTCAATATAATTTTTTTCTTTCAACTTCCTCAATGGCTCTTAAACAAACCCTGGCAAAATAAAATGAAGAAACAGAGTTTACATTAGAAAATTGAACCCTGCTTTTGCTATTATATTCTAGCCTAGAGATGAAACTGTACTAATAAACCTGGAACGTCCCAATATGTACACCTAAATTCAGATACGCACTTTATTGTGGTTAATTTCCTGATGAAACAAGTTTTACTATATTTGCAGTATACTCATAAACGTCTTCCTTTATAAGCTTTTCCTGTTATATATAAGTAAAATTTTATGATTTAGAAATATAGTGTTGTGAATTCACAGTATCTAATCAGAGAATCTATTTTCAGGTGTACAGTGTTTTAGGAAAATGTATCTGTTCCCCATGTATGTATGAATCGGTGATGTGTCTGTAAATCTCTGAAGATGTTTTTCAATTTTACGTTCATGTGTATTTCAGGAAGACTTCTTAGACCTAACAGTAGCGGTCAAAAATGTGTCTGGATTGGAAGATGCACTCTGGAACATGTATGTAGAAGAGGAAGTGTTTGACTGTGACAACTTGTACTACTGTGAAGCTTGTGACAAGCTGGTTAAAGCAACAAAGGTAAAGATCAGTAACCTGCCTCCTCCCAGGGCGCCTGCTCGGTCCTCAGGACTCAGGGCAGGGCTGAAGTCTGGGGATGTGACTGAAGCTTTTACCCCTAAGGGTGGAAACAGTATTTATACCATTATCTGTACTGTGATTGCTTCTTTTTTAAAAGCTTTCAACCCAACAGTTCTCTCAGTTTACTTATCTCTTGCCCAGGAAAAATCTGTCTGTAGCTCAGTGTTTGCCAAGGGTACCTTTTCGGATAATTTCCCCGTAATGTGTCTGTAGCTCAGTGTTTGCCGAGGGTACCTTTTCGGATAATTCCCCGTATCCCTGCTCTTCGCAAATGCCAGCTGTGAAGAAGACAGTGTGTATCTTTATTCCTGCCAGGCAGGGAGCGTGTGGAGCTTTCCTTTCCTTGCTTACTACCATGAAACAGAGGGCCTTGTTCACTACTTTCCTAATCTAATCTGAATGCCTCATCCGAATCTGCCCGTCCTCTCCTGCAGGTGGGATCCTTAACTTGCTAATTAGGAGCTTCCACAAGTACCTCTGGTGTTCTTTCTGTACAGGCAAAGTAGAGGGAGTCTTCAGGGGGTTTGTGAGGAACTCCTTAATCTTCTCAGTCATTCTCTGCGTGAACTTTGAAGCCCTCTTGTCTAAGATGAGAGGGAGACAAGATTTAGCAGCTGATTCCTTTAGCAATGTGACAACTGAGAAAAATAAATCATTAAGCATAGAATTCTACTTGTCAAGTTTATTTATTTATTTTTTAAAAGATTGTTCATTTGAAAGAGAGATCCATCTTCCATCCACTGATTCACTCCCCAGATTGCCGCAGTAGCTGAGGCTGGACCAGGCCAGAGCCTGGAGCTTCTTCCAGATCTCCCATGTGTGTGGAAGGGGCTCAAGCACTTGGGCCATCTTCCACTGCTTTTCCCAGGCCATTAGCAGGGAGCTGGATGGGAAGTGGAGCAGCCAGGACACAAACTGGCACCTGCTTGGGTTGCTGGCATTGAGGCTGTAGCTTTACCCACTATGCCGTGACACTGGCCCCCTGTCAAGTTTATCCATCACATTGATTCATGTAGCCATGCCTGTAACTATAACTGCTGTTGATTTTTGAGAGACAGAGCTCCTGAATGCCTGTAGCAGCTCCTTGTACCTGTCATCCCTGTGGCCGCCAGTGCCTGTGGTGTTGGCTGTGCCGCTGCTGCTGGGTGGCAGGGTCACCTGCTCAGAAGCATCAGGCTGAGCAATGAGCATTGATTTAGATAACATGCTGATTCTGATCTGAAGATTATAGATGAAAATATAATGGAAACTATAAACCCTGTGTCTATAGTTTTCGCAATAGGATTAAAACTGGGATGGGGTGGGCATGTTCTGCATAGCTTTTAAAACACCAACATCCTTAGGGGATGTTGCTGTGGCATAGTGGGTAAGGCCTGCAGTACAAGCATCCCATGTGGGCACCAGTTCCAGTCCTGGCTGCTCTGCTTCTGATTCAGCTCTCTGCTGTGGCCTGAGAAAGCAGTGGAACAGGGCTTGTGTCCTTGGGCCCCCCAACCCGCATGGGAGACCTGGAGGAGGCACCTGGCTCCTGGCTTCGATTCACTGCAGCTCCAGCTGTTGCGGCCATGTGGGGAGTGAACCAGTGGATGAAGGATCTCTCTCTCCTTCCCTCTCCTTTCCACTCCCTTCCCCCTCTCCTCCCTCTCCCTTCCTCCTCTCTCCCCTCTCCCCCCTCTTCCGCTGCCACTTCTCCTGTCCCCCTGCCCCTCTCCAAACATCTCTCTCTTTCTTTGCTTCTGCCTCTGTAACTCTGCCTTTCAAATTAAAAAAACAAAAAAAACAAAAAACATCCCCTATCAGAATGCCTGGTTCTGTACCAAACTCTGGCCCCTGACTCCAGCCTCCTACTAATGCAGACCCTAGGAGGTAGCCATGATGGCTAAGGTGATTAGGTTCCTGCCTGAACCGATTCCTGGCCTAAAACAGGCCAGGTTACTGTAGGGATTTGCAAAGCAAATCAGTAGATGAGAGC
This sequence comes from Sylvilagus floridanus, assembly GCA_949820135.1. NCBI lineage: Eukaryota > Metazoa > Chordata > Mammalia > Lagomorpha > Leporidae > Sylvilagus > Sylvilagus floridanus. The sequence goes on along the minus strand of OX463236.1, from coordinate 176,163,867 downwards.
GCATGGACTCTCTTCCTCCATCTATCTCTTGTCTATCATCTTTATCTCAAAAAAGTTTTACATTAAAAAAAACTTGAGTGAATTTTAATTTAATAGATAAAGCGGCTTCAATTGCATTTTTTAAAAAAAAAAAAAAGATGGATTGATTTATTGATTTAAAAGAGTTAGCAAGAGAGGGAGAACAAGAAAGGTCTTCCATTTGCTGGTTCACTGCCCAGATGGCCACAACAGCCAAGGCTGATCCAGGCTGGAGCCAGGATCCAGGAGCTTCTTCCTGGTCTCCCACATGGGTGCAGGATCCCAAGCACTTGGGCCATCCTCCACTGCTTTCCCAGGCCATAGCAGGGAGCTGGATCGTGGCTGGGAATCTAACCTGTGCCCATCTGTGATGCTAGTGTTGCAGGCAACACCCTTACCTGCTGTGGTGTAGTGGGTAAAGCCGCTGCCTGCAGTTCTGGCATCCCATATGTGCGTGCGTTTGAGTCCCAGCTGCTCCACTTCTGATCCAGCTCTTTGCTATGGCCTGGGAAAGCAGTGGAAGATGGCCCGAGTGCTTGGGCCCCTACACCTGTGTGGGAGACCTGTAGGACACTCCTGGCTCCTGGCTTTGACCTGGCCCAGCTCTAGCTGTTGAGGCCATTTGGGGAGTGAACCAGTGAATGGAAGATCAATCTTGCTCACTTGCTGTCTGTCTGCATTTCCTTCTCTCTCTGTAACTCTTTCAAATAAATAAATCTTTAAAAATATATTTTTAACAATGTTAGTCATATGATTGTGGATAATTTTTTAGATAAGGGAGAATTTTGCTCTCCTCACGGACCATTAATCCAGGAGGGTTGGGGGCAAATGATGACCTTTAAGTAAAAAGCCGCTCAGTAGGGACAGGCATGGCACAGCGGGTTAAGCCTCCTGTTTGGGATGCCCGCATTCCATAATGGAGTGCCTGGGATCAGTTCCTGCCTCCACTTCTGGTCAGCTTCCTTCTAATAAGCCTGTGAGGCAACAGAGGAAGGCCCAAGATCTTGGGTCCCTGCCACCCATGTGGGAGACCCAGATGGAATTCCTGTCTCCTGTCTTCATCCTGGCCCAACCCCAGCTGTTGCAAGCATTTGGGAAGTGAACTAGAGAATGGAAGATCTTTCCCTCCCTCTCTCTCTCTCTCTCTCTCTGTTGCTTTGCCTGTCAAATAAGTCTTTAAAAAAAAAAAGACAGCTTTATGTAGTGTTTTGTTTTAAAGCAGGAAATTAAAAACAGATCTGCTTTTGAGTCTAAGAGCAATGACTAACAATTTCAATCAGCAATTGTTAACCTTAGGGAATTAGAGTCCTTTGAGAGTCTGATGAAAGGTACAGATCTTCTCCCTCAAAATACTTAAGCACATACATTTTTTTTTTAAGATTTATTTATTTGAAAGAATTACACAGTGGCTCAGTAGGCTAATCCTCTGCCTAGTGGCGCCGGCACACCAGGTTCTAGTCCCGGTCGGGGCGCCGGATTCTGTCCCGGTTGCCCCTCTTCCAGGCCAGCTCTCTGCTGTGGCCTGGAAGTGCAGTGGAGGATGGCCCAAGTGCTTGGGCCCTGCACCCCATGGGAGACCAGGAGAAGCACCTGGCTCCAGCCTTCGGATCAGCGCAGTGCGCCGGCCGCGGCGGCCATTGGAGGGTGAACCAACGGCAAAGGAAGACCTTTCTCTCTGTCTCTCTCTCTCACTGTCCACTCTGCCTGTCAATAATAATAATAATAATAAAAGAATTACACAGAGAAGGAGAGGCAGAGAGTGAGAGATCTTCCATCTGCTGGTTCACTCTCCAATTGGCCTCAGTGGCCAGAGCTGTGCCAGTCCGGAGCCAGGAGCTTCCTCTGGGTCTTCCTACACAGGTGTAGGGTCTCAAGGACTTGGGCCATCTTCTTCCGCTTTCCCAGGCCATAGCAGAGAGCTAGATCAGAAGTGAAGCAGCCGGGACTTGAACCGGTGCCCATGTAGGATACTGGCACTGCAGGCAGTGGCTTTACCCACTATACCACAGCGCTGGCCCCAACACATAAAATTTTTATACCATTTCATGGGTTCAGATTCTTTGAAACTGGTTCTTACATCCCAGGTTAGGATCTCTAGTTCTTTACTGAGTATAGAGAACAGTGTGTATGCCAGATAAAGTGAAGACATGAAGGAGGAAGGTGAAACACCAGGACCGGGGCAGGAAATACGCAGTTGGAGATGGAGCACCCGTTTATAACATACTCATTAGGTAGCATTTTAGGAGATCAACATTAAAAACAGAAAACTAGCTGTGAATTTTAAGTTGTAAGCATAAATGAATCATGCACTGTTAGTCCCATAATATAGATGGGTTTATATCAAAATTATGTTGAATCCATGGTGTTGAGTTATGTGATTTAGGACCTATTTCTCTTAACACTGTGTCATAGGTGGTTTTTTTCATGACTTAGGAACCATTATGTAATCCTTTCCTAGAGTTCTGCTTTGAACGAACTTTGTAAACTTTTCTTTTTACAGTCGGCCAAATTGCGTAAGCTGCCTCCCTTTCTTACTGTTTCATTACTAAGATTTAATTTTGATTTTGTGAAGTGTGAACGCTACAAAGAAACTAGCCCTTATACGTTTCCTCTCCGGATCAATCTCAAGCCATTTTGTGAACAGGTTTGAACTATTTTGCTTTTAAATTCTTTGATTTCTCCCCATCAAGTTTGAATCTTGTATTCTTCTCATTTTCAGGTAGTTAATTGCAGAATCTCAGCCTTGTTACTGTTAGCATTTTGAATTAAACCTTTGTTGTGGGAGACTGTCTTATAGATTGCAGGATATTAGCTTCGCTGGCCTACATCTGTTAGTAGACAGTGGAGTCCCCACACTTCCCTTCCCGCCTTGTGGCAACCAAAAATGTCTTCAGACATCCCAACTGCCACGTCTCCTATCTTAGAGTCACCGATTAGTCACCACTCTTGAATTTTCAGAGTACTGATTTGTTCTCAGTTCTCTTTAATAACCTGTTTTGGTATATCTCTTAAGTACAAATTTAAGAAAAAAATTAGAAATGACTTTGCAGTTAGAAAAATTACCATTAATGGATACTTTGCTCTCTAGATTTAGTTTATTTTAGATATAATAATAAATTATACATATAGAAACTGATTAGGCAGGTGACACTTTGTTAATCTGGCATTTGGAATCCTTACCAGGGGTAGTTAATATACTTGTTCCTCCTTTGATAAAAGGTAGTTTGTCACATGATTTTAACATACTTTGATAAAGCTAAAATAAGTAAAAAATTTGAGCATTTATCTAGGAAATCCACATTAGTTTTACTTTTAAATTTCCATATTAATGAAAAATATGTCACCTTAAATCTTATCACTCATCTTTTGCCTGAACCAGATAACTGGCATGTATTCAAATGTGTATTTTAATATTTGATACCTAGTGTATTATTGAATGTATTAATTCTGGTACTGATGAACAATGATTGGATTTATACATCAGAGCCAAAAATGAGCTTGTATCTTGCAGTTCATACCTCTCATATTTGAAAACAGGCCAACGTTGTGGTACAGCAGGCTAAGTTGCACCTGCAACACTGGCATTCCGTATTGGACTGCTAGTTTGAGCCCTGTTTCTAATTCAGCTCCCTGCTAATGTGCCTGGGAAAGCAGCGCAAGATAACCCAAGTGCTTGGGACCCTGCTACCGCATGGGAGACACAGGTGGAGTTCCAGGCTCCTGGCTTTCGCCTAGCCCAGGCCTGGCTGTGGTCATTTAGGGAGTGAACCTGAGGATAGATTTCTGTCCTTTCTCTCCCATCATCCCTGTCTCTCTGTCCCTCTGCCTTTCAGATAAATAAATCGATCTTTTTAAGAACTGAAAACCTGAGTCTTCTTAGAGATTTAAATAAGCCTTTTTTTTTTTTAAATTTGAAAGGCAGAGTTAGAGGGAGGGAGATCTTCTATCCACTGGTTCACTGGTTTACTCCAAAATGACTGCAACAGCCAGGCCGAAGGCAAGAACCCGGAACTCCATCCAGGTCTCCCACATGGGTGGCTGGAGCCCAAGCACCTGGGCCGTCTTCCACTTCTTTCCCAGATACATCAACAGGGAACAGCTGGCGCTTGGAACTGGCACCCGTATGGGATGTTGGCGTCCCAGGCAGTGGCTTAACCTGCTGGACTACAATACCAGCCCCTAAATAAATGAAGCATCTCTTAATCTAAAGTAGCTGTTTTTGGTTGTTGGTGTTTTTGTTTTTGGTTTTAGTTTCTAGAGTAGAAGTTTATCTGAGTCACTTGTGACTATAAGGTATGTGAAGTTTGGAGCTGGCATTGTGGCACAACTGGTTAAGCCATTGCTTATGATGCCTGCATCCCACATCAGAGCACTGGTCCGAGTCCTGGGTGCTCTGCTTCTAGTCTGTCTGATGTGCCTGGGAAAACAGTGGAAGATGGCCGAAGTGCTCGTACCCCTACCATCCACATGGAAAAACCAGATGGAGTTCTGGGCTCCTGGCTTCAGCCTAATCTAGCCTAGGCTGTTGACAGCTATTTGAGGAATGAACCAGCATATGAAAGATCTCTCTGTCTCTCCCTCTCTGTGTTGCTCTGCCTTTCAAATAAGTAAAGTAAATCTTTTGTTTAGAAAACATATTAATTTCAGAAAAGGTTGACCATGGAATTAATAAAGCAAGAAAGAATTCCCTTGGTTCTACTGAACTGCCTCTAAACAAGGCTAGTTGGAATTCATAATTGCTAAGTTCCTATTCTATAGGAGGGCTGAAGTATCAAGATGGGAGGTAGGTAGTTGATCTGGTTTTGACTTTTGAGACGTACAACAACTTGGTAGGAATGTAGGACAATTTTAGTAGGTAAAGAGAGCATATATAAAACAGCATAATAGGTAGAATATAGAGGTGGGTTTCTCTTACTACAAATCTCTACATCAACTCACTGATAGGCTAACCTGTTGTTACTTTGGCTTATAAATCTTAGCCAGAGTGCATAAAAATAACATCTTTCTCAGATATATGTGTTTGTTTAACTCAGAGGAAGAGTTTGATTGGTATGTAATATCATTGATATTAGATCAGTTAATTAATAGAAAATTTAGGACTATTTACATTTAAAACAAGTTATTTAAAATTATCCCTTTTTGATTGAATCTTGAAAGCTTCTCTTAGATTTTTTTCCTTTTTAAGATTTATTTATTTATTTATTTGAAAGAGTTAGATCTTCCATCCACTATTTACTCCCCAAACAGCCACAGCCACCTGGAGCTGGGCTGGGCTGAAGCCAGGAACCAGAAGCTTCATCCAGGTCTCCCACATGGGTTCAGGGGCTCAAGAACTTGGGCCATCATCCACTGCTTTCCCAGGCCATTAGCAGGGAGCTGGATTGGAAGTGGAGCAGCCGGGACTTGAACTGGTGCTCATATGGGATGTCAGCACTGCAGACAGTGGCTTACTGTGCTATACCACAGTGCCAGCCTTTAAATTCATTCTTATTTACCATTAAATAATAATAGGTGAAATTTATATAAACTCTTTCAACATCTTTTTTTCTTTAGAGTGAGTTGGATGACTTAGAATATATATATGACCTCTTCTCGGTTATTATACACAAAGGTGGCTGCTATGGAGGACATTATCACGTATATATTAAAGATATTGATCATTTGGGAAACTGGCAATTTCAGGTAAGTATAGGTGCTCATTTAGAAATATCTTGATTTTTTGCCTTTATACGTAATCACTCTATATGAAACTGATAGGCACTGAAATACAGATATGTCCTTTGCTTTTGTTTCTAAGCAATTTCACACATGCAGGAAAATTACCAGTGTAGTGCAGATATACCTGTGTGCCCGTTACCTGGATCCTCTGTTAACACTTTGTCACATTTGTGTATACACACACATTATTAACATCCTTATTAGAGCTGAGTCATTTGAAATTAAGTTGAAGACATCACATCCCTCCTTGCCCCTAAATACTTCAGTGTTTATCTGCTAGAACAGCAGTAGAGAATGTCTGGTCCACAGGCCATGGAAGGCCCACAGCATCATTTGGCAGCCACAAGCAGGACTCAAAGTTCACTAAGTCTAGAGCAGACTAATTTTTAAGGTGATAATGTTGTGTGGCCTACAAGTGTTATAAATATCAAAATGGTCCTTGGCAGAACCTTCCCCTCCCCCACGTTCTAGAACAAGGATATTCTGTTCCATAATCATAGCTCAAAATCAGGGACTTTTAAAATTCATGTCATTATCTAAAATATTTTTAGAGTTCTACCAGTTGTCCAGCCATATCCTTCATAGAAGCTTTCTCCCAGTCCAGTGTCAACTTTAGAATTATGCATTACATTTAACTATCTCTTGAATCTCCTTTAACTTGGAACCATGCCTCAGTTTCAGTTACTCCATTATGACTAAGAGATAATAACACAATTCCTGTAGTTGACAACTATTGAATTTTTCCAAGGAAATAAATGAGCATTGACTTATATAACACATGATGTGGAATTTTTTTTTTAACATTTGAAAGGCAGAATGACATAGAGGAAGAGAGATAGAGATCTTCTGTCCACCAGTTCACTCCTCTAATGGCCACAACAGCCCAGGTTATGCCAGGCTGAAGCCAGGAGCCTATAACTCCACCTGGGTCTCCCACATGGGTGGTGGGGCCCCAAGCACCTGGGCCATCACCTGCTGCCTCCCAGGAGGCCAGGATTGGATACTAGCAGAGTGGAGGAGGACTGGGCCCAGCCTGAATGTCATTTGCATCACCATGTCAAGTATTGAGCTTGTGAGTGCAAACATTTTTCTGGAATACTGGCTTGCCATTTCCTTCCTATCATTTTTAAATTTATTTAAACATATTGGCATATTTATTTTATTATTTTCTTTCTTATAATTGCAGTGTATGAAGATAATGTAGATCTGACTTGAATGTCTACTGCTACTGATAATTCTATTTCCTTGTGATTTTGTTCTTTTGGGTGGTAGTCCTCTGTGCCTTTTTTTTTTTTTTTAAGATTTATTTATTTGAAAGAATTAGAGACAGAGAGCTGGGCTGATCTGAAGTCAGGAGCCAAGAGATTCTCCTGGGTCTCCTACATGGGTGCAGGGGTCCAAGGACTTGGGCCATCTTCTACTGCTTTCCCAGGCCAGAGCAGAGAGCTGGATCAGAAGTGGAGCAGCTGGGACTCAAACTGGCACCCATATGAGATGTGGCACTGCAGGTGGTAGCTTTACCTGCTACACCACAAGATGGCCCTCGTTGGTTTTTTAAGAATTGGCTTACTAGAATAATCGGAGGCCTCAGTTGAAAGTGACTTTTTGAAGAAAGATTTGTGATTGTCTCTAGCAGAAACCAAGAGCCACCAACGCTTAACAGCTTTAAAACCTGACTTAATGGTTTTAGAGCCATACTGCTAGTGTGGATTTGGGCCACAAACCCAGGTGAGGACTGACTTAGAGGTTATGTTTTCCTCCTTCGTCCAGTACAAGGGTCAAGACAAACCCAATTGCTCATTGTCTTTTATTATAGGGTGGATTTTTTCATACATCACACTTAGATTGAGGATATAGCCATTGGAGTTTCAGGTTTTTTGCTGGAGTCTATCATTGTGGTATAATAAAAAAAATACACTATTGGTCTCTGTCCCCTGGCACAGAGCAACTTGGGATTTCCTGAGTGATGGGAGTGTCTTTTGTTATTCCTAATGAGCCCCTTTCCACCATATTGAGTTGATGGTAATGAAGTCACACTTAGAAGCTAGAGGATGGGGGCAAGTCATGTGATTAGAGGACTGAAACTTTAAGCCCTGAGATTGAAGATGGTGGAGTAGGGAGGGAGCTTACTGCTCTGATCCAAGGGAAGATAGTCTTTAAAAAGTAGAGTGAGTGCAATCTCAAGAAGAGTTAGGGAGAAAATGGCAGAGGAAACTTCATGCAAACTAGAGGGACACTGTGGACGTGCACTGCCCAGGACCTCAGTAGCCAAGAGCCTCAGCACTAGCTTTGGAGACTGAGGTGAGTCTGGTCTGCAGCAGCCCACGCCACTGGCAGTAAAGCTGCAGGAAGAGCCTGGTGTGGGCCTGGCTTGGAGCCCTGTAGGGAAGAGTATATCTTCCAAGCTAGAGAAGAAAAAGAGGACACGTTTCTCCCTCCCTGACCACCTTGCACCAGTATCCTGTAACAAGCTGAGAGAGGGCAGGTGCCATTTTGGACATACATAACAGCTGCACTGGCTTGTGTCCATGCACCTAACGACAAGCTGAGCGGAGATGCCTGAGTCTGCCTGGGAGAACTGACAGAAAGCTGGGTTTTGTGATTGTGGGAGGCTTGTGTGCTGGGACTATGAAAACACTGTGGCTACATTGGAGGGTGTAGGGTGTGGCTGGGACTTTGGGCGGTCACTGTGGGCAGCTCCACATGTTCTGGGCCCCCTGATTCCTTGGTGAGGGACATTGCTATAGGATCTGTGCTCACACCAAGGACTGCACAGATCCTTGTTGCCCCCAAAAGAACACTAGAATGTGAAGATGAAGAGATTGAAGAAATACCAGAAATGAAATGCAAAAAAATTGATCGTAGGATTACTTAAAAGTAATCAGAAGCAAATCTATGAACTAATGAAATCCGTATATGACATGAAAGAAAATTTCTCCCATGAAATTGAGAACTCAAAGAGAAATCCTGAAAGTGAGGAATTCAGTAGAATAAAAAATGCAGTGGAAAGCCTTAACAGACTCAGTGAAGCAGAAGAAAGAATACCTGAGTTAGAAGACAAGTCTCTGGAAATTCTACAGTTGAACCAAAAACAAGAAGAAATTAGAAAACTAAAAAAACACTGTTAGAGATCTATGGGATGCTTACCAAAACCCAACATAGGGGTCTTAGGAGTTCCTGAAGGCGTGAAAAGGCCTCTTTAGTGAAGTAATTACAGAAAACGTCCCTAATTTGAAGAAAGAAAGGGATATCCAAGTACAAGAAGTACAGAGAACTACTAATAGACATGACCAGAGAAGATCTTCACCGTGACACATTGCAGTCAAACTCTCCACAGTGAAACAAAAGATTCTAAAATGTACACAAGAGAAATGCCAGATTACTTTCAAAAGATCTCCAGTTAGACTCACAGCAGACTTCTCATCAGAAACCCTATAGGCTAGGAGAGAATGGTGAGACATATTCCAAGTCTTAAGAGAAAAAAACCTGTCAACCCAGAATACTAAACTCTGCAAAGCTCTCATTTATGAATGAAAAGACACAGACTGGCTGAATGGATTAAAAGACAACCCATCTATTTGCTGCCTACAAGACACGCACATCCCCGACAAAGATACCTGCAGACTGAAAGTGAAAGGATGGAAAAAGTTATTCCATGCTAGCGGAAACCAAAAGATATCTGGTGTAGCCATCCTAATGTTAGACAAAATAGACTTTAACACAAAAACGGTTTAAAGTGACAAAGAAGGTCACTATGTAATGATCAACAGAAGATGTAACTATTATAAGTGTATATGCACCTAATTACAAGGAACCTGGCTTTTTAAAAGAAATGTTAATGGATCTAAAGGGAGACATAGACTCCCATACAATAGTAATGGAGGACTTTAATACTCCACTTTCAGCAATGGGCAGATCAACCAGAAAAAATCAATAAGGAAACAGCAGTTAATTGGCACTATAGACCAAATGGACCTAACAGATATCTACAGAACTTTCTGTCCTACAGTCGCAAAATACACATTCTTCTCTCCAGTGCATTGAACTTACTCTAGAATTGACCTCATGCCAGGCCATAAAGCAAATCTCAGCAAATTCAAAAAAATCAAAATCATACCACATCTTCTCTGACCACATGGAATGAATCTGGAAATCAACAACTCAGGAAATCTCTAGAACATATGCAAACAACACGCTCCTAAATGAACAATGGATCATTCAAGAAATCAAAAGAGAAATCAAAAATTTCTGAAAATAAATGAAGATGACAATACAGTATATCAAAACTTATGGGATACAGCAACCGACAGTATGGGAGAAGTTATTTACAAACTATGCAACTGATAAAGGATTAATAACCAGAATATATAAAGAGATCAAGAAACTCTACAACAACAAAACACACAATCCAGTTAAGAAATGAGCAAAGGACTTAGGCATTTTTCAAAAAAGAAAATCCAAAAGGCCAGCTGACATGTAAAAATGCTCAGAATCACCAGCTATCAAGGAAATGCAAATCAAAACCGCAATGAAATTTCACCTCACCCCAGTTAGAATGGCTCTTGTACAGAAATCAACAACAAATGCTGGCGAGGGTGTGGGTACAAAGGTACCCTTATCCACTCTTGGTGGGAATGCAAATTGGTAAAGCCCCTATGAAAGACAATATGGAGATGACTCAGAAATCTGAATATAGACCCACCATATGACCCAGCCATCCCACTCCTGGGAATTTACCCAAGGAAAATGAAATCAGCAAATAAGTTATCTGTTCCCCCATGTTTATTGCAGCTCAATTCACAATAGCTAAGATATGGAATTAACCCAATTGCCCATCAACTGAAGGCTCAATAAAGAAATTATGGGATATGTACACCATGTAATACCACTAGGTGGTCAGAAAAAAATCTAGTCGTAAGCCAGTCCCAAAAGGACAAATACCATATGTCCTCCATGGCCTGTGATAACTAATAGAGCACCTAAGAGGTAATCTATAGAAGTGAAATTGACACTTTGAGAAGCAACGACTTTGAACAGCCTTTTTTCGGCTGTTGAGGAATAGTTTTTTTTTTTTTTTTTCGTACTATTTGAACTCTTAACAAAGAGTTAATCATGTATAAAGTTAATTGTAAATAGATCTTAGTAAAAAATAAGAATGAAAATAGGAGAGGGAGGAGAAAGAGGGATGAGAGTGTGGGTGCAAGGGTGGGTACAATGGGAAGAATCACCGTGTACCTAAAGTTGTAATTATGAAATATGGGAAGTTTGTAATCCTTAAGTAAAAGGTTTCTGGGAAGAGCAACAAAAAAGTGTTCTGGATCTAAAACCAAAAACAACACACGAAAGAAACATTGAGCCTTATCCCTGACCTTGAGGAAGGGGCTGGACAGGAGATTTGCGCTCAGTCACTAGTGGCCAGTGATTTAATTAATTGTGGCTCTGTAATGAGGTTTCAATGAAAACTTGAAAAGCAGCGTTTGGGCCGTTTCCAGGATGGTAAACATCTACATCTGAGAGGGCACCCACCCCAACACCCTAGGGACAGTTTTCTTTCTGACCTCTGACCTCGAGACCCTTCTGGGCCTTGCCCCGTGCAGTTTTCTGTGGGCTGTTCATTTGTATCCTGTGAACTGTAGCGTACATATGAGTTCATGAGTTCTGTTCAAAGAAATTGTGACATGAGCTTGGGGTTGTAGGAACCTTAGAATGTGTATTCATCCAGGCAGAAGTGCGCTTAACCTGGTGATCCCATTTGTGGTTTTATTTGAAGTGGGGTCAGTCTTACGGGACTGAGCTCTTAACTGTGGGATCTATGCTGTTGCCCAGTGGTTAATGTCAGAATTCAGGGAATTGTAGAACACTCAGTTGGTGTCAGAATTAGCTGTCATCTGAAAAGCCCATGGCTCAGCTTCCTGCTCAGCAGACCTTGGACTTGATCTCCCAGACCCTGTCCCACATGAGATCAGATTGGCAGCTCAGCGTCAGCAAGTTTGGTGCCTTAGTCCGTTTGGGCTTCTATAACAAAACGTTTTAGACTGGGGAACTTACAGCAGAAAACTTCACAGTCTGGAAGCCAGGAAGTCGAGGATCTGCAAGTTTTGTATCTGTGCGGGCTCACTGTGCTCTTGCTGTGCCCTCACCTGGCAGGGAGGACACGAGCTGCTCGGCCTCTTTTGCGTGGTCACTGATTCCATTCTGAGGATGCTGTCTTCAGACCTGATCGCTTCCTAAGGATCCCATCTCAATACTGCTGCACTGGGGAGGAGGCTGCAACGCACACTTCTGGGGGACACAAACCTTCAGACTGTAGCAGCTGGGGAGCTGGATTCCCATCCCACCTGGGCTCAGAGGATTTTCTTGATGTTCTTGCTAGCCCAGTGTGCATTTAAATGTTACTGTTTTGCTTTTACTTCAGTATTTTTTTGCAGCAGGTTGGTTGTGCCTAGTAATATTCTATTTCTTGATCATTTTTGTCTTAGTTAGGTCTATTGGTATTTAATAGTTTTAAGCCAGTTTGAAAAAAATATTTTAAATGGTGTGTATGGAAGAAAAAGTCATCAAAAATAGCTTTCCAGGGGAATTTGGCATGTTCAGTACCATCATAATAGAATGGGGTGAAACCTTGAATGAAAGGAGATGGAAAAGAATACTAAAGCTGAGCCTACTACGATGAGTGAGATTTCCTTAGGCTAACACAAGTGAGTGTACAGACATACAGGATGAAGACCAGAAAATATTATGAATATAGTGATAATGAAAAGCCAACATAGCAAATTTGTAGGAAGCTGCAAAAGTGATAACTTGCTAGAAAATGTTGGAACTTGCTGACAGTTCTTGGAAAATGGAGTTAAAAGGTGTTTATTTTGGAGCGAGAAAATTTTAAATCTGTGCAGTTATTTCATACTATACACTTTCCATGAACTTTTTCAAAACCTCTACATGTGAGAATTTTATTTTTTTGCAATAAAATACTTTTGTTTAAGTTAATTTTCACAAACATTTTAAACTACCCACGCATTGTGGTAGAAGCTTTGCTTTATCTGTAAATGAAATTGTGAGATAAGTAGAGATTGGAGAAACTTGTGCAGGAATGAATTCAAAACCAAGTCTGCCTGATTCCAAAGCATATAGAGATTTCTATGATGGTTTTACCATCACTTCTCCATCTTGAAACTTCCATGGCATTGGTATTATATCTTGTTAATTGCTTTTAAGGGATTGATAGTTAAAGCTCTTTTCCTGTTTTCCTTCATAGGAGGAAAAAAGTAAACCAGATGTGAATTTGAAAGATCTTAAGAATGAAGAAAAGATTGATGATCCATTGATGATTATAAAGGCAATCTTATTACAGGTAGAGTGTGTGTATGTGTATTTGTGTATATGTAGGTGTCATTTGTGTGCATGTATGTGTATTTATATGAGGATATCAGTTATGTTTGTTTAGGGCCTATCCTAAAATAGGAAACTGCCTTATCTCGACCTCTTTAAAGGCCCTGTCTCCAAATACAGTGACATTTGGAAGTATTGGGGATTAAGAATTCAGCATATGAATTTTGGGGAGATACAATAACAGCTACTTCTTAACTCCTTTTAGACCCCCTCACCACAGTGCCAGCCCCTCATTAGATTTCCCTAGGTGACTTTGTGTTTCTTTCCTAAGGAGAAGAATAACCTAATTCCTGTTGACCAGTTGGGCCAGAAACTCATGAAAAAGATAGGAGTATCTTGGAACAAGAAGTACAGAAAGCACCATGGGCCACTGCGGAAGGTAATACATGGTAATGGTGTCATTATAAACAGTTCTAGCCCCAGGAAATCTCACTGTGACCCCTGCAATGTGAACTCCTCTGCAGAAGGTATGTAGAATAGATGAATATAAAATCTGCATTTTGGTTTACTGTCTAGAATTCAGCTGTTAAGTTACTTATGATGACTTATTATCTCTCAAAGAACCAAGAAGTAAGCAAAAAAATGAGGAGCAGGGCCGGCGCCGTGGCTCAACAGGCTAATCCTCCGCCTTGCGGCGCCGGCACACCGGGTTCTAGTCCCGGTCGGGGCACCGGATTCTGTCCCGGTTGCCCCTCTTCCAGGCCAGCCCTCTGCTGTGGCCCAGGAGTGCAGTGGAGGATGGCCCAGGTGCTTGGGCCCTGCACCCCATGGGGAGACCAGGAAAAGCACCTGGCTCCTGGCTCCTGCCATCGGAGGAGCGCGGTGCGCCGGCGGCAGCGCGCCGACCGCGGCGGCCATTGGAGGGTGAACCAACGGCAAAGGAAGACCTTTCTCTCTGTCTCTCTCTCTCACTGTCCACTCTGCCTGTAAAAAAAAAAAAAAATGAGGAGCAGCAATTAATCACAACCAAAAAAATGTCAAAACTCCATCCCCTGAGCCCCTCATTTTATTTGTAGAAATGCCTGCAGATGCTTACCCAGATCTCACCTGATCTTTCGTTTATGCAGAGTCCTAGTGGGCTCTGTGATGGTTTCCGACACTGCAGGCTCCGTTACAGCCAGATTTAAAAAATAACAACTTGGCTGAAAGCAGAGCAGCAGAACATTGTGTAAATATTTCGGAGCTATCTTGTGTAGGAACAAAGTACTCACCCACTTCAATAAGCATTTAAGTGCATCTTTTAATTAAGCTACTAAAAGGAGATTTTCTATTACTTAACATCATTTTGGGAAATTGTGGTTTTTAGGGAATTTGTCTTTTTCATCTGTGCTGTCAAATTGTTGCCATAACGTTGTTCAAATTACCCATATTGGGGCCAGCCCTATGGCATAGCGGGTCAGCATCCCATATGGTGCCGATTGGAGTACCAGCTGCTCCACTTCTGATCCAGCTCTCTGCAGTGGCCTGGGAAAGCAATGGAAGATGGCCCAAGTTCTTGGGCCTCTGCACCCACGTGGGAGACCTAGAAAAAGCTTCTGGTTCCTGGCTTCAGATCCACACAGCTGTGCCCATTGCGACCATCTGAGGAGTGAGCCAGTGGATGGAAGACCTCTCTCTGCCTCTGCCTGTCTGTAACTCTGCCTTTCAAATAAATAAATAAATCTTTAAAAAAAAATATTTTTCTTAATAGCATCTATAGAACCTAGAGTATATCTCCTTTTCAATTTCTTTTTTTTAAGATTTATTTTTATTTACTTGAAAGGGTTAGAGTGGGAGACACAGAACTTCATCTGGTGGTTTATCTCCCAAATGGCTGTGATGGTCAGGGCATTTAAATTTCATGTAGACCAAATTTGTAAAGAGTTATTTTTTCTCTCCCCTTACTAAATTTTGTCTTTTTTGCTCTGTCAGTTGCTGAAAGAGTTTTTAAATTTCCCAACTATAATTGTGGATTTGTCCCTTCCCTCTACTACTTCTAAATATCTTTTTTTTTTAAAACTATCTAGTTGAACTCTTTTTAAGATTTTGTTTATTTTATTTGTAAGGCAGAGTTACCGAGAGAGGGAAGAGACAGAGAAAGGTCTGCCATACGCTAGTTCACTTCCCAAATGGTCATGACAGCCAGAGCTGAGCCTGCAAAGCCAGGCGTCAGGAGCTTCTTCTGGGTCTTCCCCAGTGGGTGCAGGTGCCCAAACACCTAGGCTTTCCCAGGCCATAGCAGAGAGCAGCATGGGAAAAGGAGCAGCTGGGCGCAAGGGGGCGGCTTGGCCTGCTGTGCCACAGCGCCGGCCACCTCTACTACTTAACAGCTTTGGGCTTTGGGTGCCTGGAAGCTGTGTTATCAGGTGCATGTGCATTAGGATCGTTAGGACCTCCAGACAGGAAGTCCCTCCTTTATCTCTGCTAATATTCCTGGCCTCCAAAACTGCCCTGTCTGGTTTTCATGTGAGCACACAAGTTTTGTTATGCAAGTACATCTCAGAGTGAAATTGGCTCCTGTTTATTTGGAAAATTGTGGATTTTTAAGGAATTCGTTTATTTATCTTTGGTGTCAACTTGTATAAAATATCACTATATTATCCTTTTAATGTCTTTAGGACTTGAAGTTAATTTCCTTATTCATCTCTGATGCTGATAATTTGTACTTTTTACCTTTTTCATAGATCCTGCTGTGGGTTTATCAAGCTTACTAAACCTGTTTCTTAAACAGCTTTGCCTTTGTTGGTTTTCTCTACTGTTTATCTGTTTTCTGTCAGATGATAAAGAGTTTGGCAATCTCTTCTTTTTCGATAAAATGTTTAGTTCATTTGCATTTAGCGTAGTATTTGACTTGGTTGGATTTGAATCTCTCATGCTGTTTGTTTTCTATTTCTATATTTTTTTTATTCTTTTGCTCTTGCCTTTCTTTGAATCGGTTAAGTGTTCTTAGTGTTCTGTTTTTATCTTTGTTAGCTTTTTCACTTTGTACCTATTTATAGTGTGTTAGTGATTGCTCTTGAGATTACACTATACTCAGATTATAATCAATATTCCACCTTAGACACAGATGCTCATAGATGTTATAGTAGAATTTCATTTCTCCATTCCTACCCCTTTCTACTCTTACCGTTTTTATGTTTTCCTGAAATGTACATTGTCAAGTCCTTTATACATTTTTATTTTTGCTTTAAACGTATGACTTTTAAAGAAATTAAGGAAAAAACAGCTTTTTGTATTTATCCATTGTAGTGTTCCTTGCTCCTTCTGCTAATCCAGGTTTGTATTTGATAGCATTACTTCTTTCCACATTTCTTAAGAACTCCTGGTTGTTTTTTTTTTTTTTTTTTTGACAGGCAGAGTGGACAGTGAGAGAGAGAGACAGAGAGAAAGGTCTTCCTTTTTTGCCATTGGTTCACCCTCCAATGGCCGCCGCGGACAGCGCGCTGCGGCCGGCGCACCGCGCTCGTCCGATGGCAGGAGCCAGGAGCCAGGTGCTTTTTCCTGGTCTCCCCATGGGGTGCAGGGCCCAAGCACCTGGGCCATCCTCCACTGCACTCCCGGGCCACAGCAGAGGGCTGGCCTGGAAGAGGGGCAACCGGGACAGAATCCAGCGCCCCGACCGGGACTAGAACCCGGTGTGCCGGCGCCGCAAGGTGGAGGATTAGCCTGTTGAGCCACGGCGCCGGCCAAGAACTCCTGGTTTTAAAAATAAAATACTGTAAGCTTTTTTGATCTATAAAATCTTTATTTTGCTTTCTTTTTTTGTGATATGTTTGCTGAATATAGAATTCTTTATTAATAGTTCTGGCTTATGTATATCAGAAGTCAACATGCTTTGTTGTCCTCTTGAGTATTGCATCTTTGTCTGCTTTAAGTACTTTCTTTTTGTCTTTGTTTTCAGCAGTTTGACAGCAGTGTGCATACACGTGGTGTCCGTGTGTTCTTTTGCACTGTATTTGCTAAGGTTTTTATGTCCGTGTTCTAAAGTCTTCAACTTGAGAAACATTTTTGTCATTTCTTCAGTTTTTCTACCCATTGACTCCTAAGGCTCCAGTTACTTGTATATTAGCCCATTTAATACTTCCTCACAGTTCTTGGATGTTCTGAGATTTTTTTTATTTTCCCCTCTCCTAATTCAAATTAGATGGTTTGCACTGGACTGTCCTTAGGATCACTAATTTCTTGCATTTATTGTTTCTTCTGCTCAGCAGTCTTCTGTTAAGCCCAACTACAGACTTTTTCTTTCAGACATCATTTTTAGCAGTAAAATTTCTACTTAGACCCTTTAGAGTGTTCCTTTCTCTGCTGAAATTTTCCATCTCTTTACTGGTTCTGTCTTTTCCTATAAATATATTTGTAATATTAATATATATTATAAAATATACTGATATTCCTATATATCAATAATATCTTTGTTGGCCGGCGCCGTGGCTCAACAGGCTAATCCTCCGCCTTGCGGCGCCGGCACACCGGGTTCTAGTCCCGGTCGGGGCACCGATTCTGTCCCGGTTGCCCCTCTTCCAGGCCAGCCCTCTGTTGTGGCCCAGGAGTGCAGTGGAGGATGGCCCAGGTGCTTGGGCCCTGCACCCCATGGGGAGACCAGGAAAAGCACCTGGCTCCTGGCTCCTGCCATCGGACGAGCGCGGTGCGCCGGCCGCAGCGCGCCAGCCGCGGCGGCCATTGGAGGGTGAACCAACGGCAAAAGGAAGACCTTTCTCTCTGTCTCTCTCTCTCACTGTCCACTCTGCCTGTAAAAAAAAAAAAAATAATAATAATAATAATAATAATAATATCTTTGTAAGAGCTGTTTGTTGTTATGTCTTAAGTCTGAATCTATTCCTAGTGACTCCTTTTTCCTGATAATTGACTGCTCTTGATGAGGAATCACTCCTGCTTGATTGCATGTCATCCAGTTTTAAATTTATAAAACAATTGTGAAGTAGTACAGAGAGCTCCTGTCTACTCACACGCAGCTTCTCCTGTTACTAATCTTCTATATTAGTATGCCACATATAAATTTTATGTTTCTATTTCTTAAACTGTGACTTGACCAATTATAGTTGTATATATTTATGGAGTACAAAGTGATGGTATGCTTTATAAATGTAAAGTGGAATAATTAAGCTAATTAACATATCCATTACCTCAAATAATTATTTTTTTGTGGTAAGAACATTTGAAATCCTCTCAGTGATTTTGAAATGTACAATATGTTGTTTACCTTACCACACTGCAGTCTGTCCCAGAGAAAACAATACTTGCTGCCCCTGTCTGATGAGGCTTTGTGTCTTTGGGCCATCATCCTCCAGTATAATCTTCTGCTATTTACTGGACATCGTGGCTGATGTGCTCTAGGGAGTTTGTATCATGTTATTTTTCTCTACAGAGTTTTGTGTTGCATCCTGACAAGCTTTTTCCATCCTGTGGAAAGATGCAGTAGGGGAGAGTGCACCTGTTGCAGTTTTGCCTTGAGTCCTAGGGCATCGCCTGGCAAACTGTATCCTGTGCACAGAACGGCCTGCTTCCTGTTTGTATACAATCCCAAGTTAACAACAACCTTAAACATCTCAATGGCTACGTTTTAAGGTTATATAATACCCATATATGTCCTTAATTTAACCCCAGCATGTACCATCGTCTGTTTAAGAAAAATGCCATCCCCTCTGCCTCGGCAGGACTTGAACTCCAGGCTCTCTGTGCCCATCAGCAGGCAGCTCAGCTTGCTGGACCCTGTGTGGTCTTAGGCTGTCCTTCCACCATTTAATAGTCAGCTGGTGCACGAGGGGAGTTGACAGATACTTGGGACTCTCTTCCTTTTTCTTTCTAGCTTTTCTAACGTTCTCCAGTTCTGTCAGCCCTCTGAGATACCGCCTTGTGCGTGAACTCCATTCCACCATGCTCTGCTGTGGACGAAGTGGTGGTGGCCCAGTGCAGACTCTGCGTCCCTTGGCAAGGCTGTGTCCTGTTTCATGCCTGCCTCCGTTACTCTCCGTTTCATTGCCTCGTCAGTTGACCATTGTTGTCGGAGGGTTAGTCAGGAAAGCTGTCTACATCACTGGGACAGTAGAACACTGAAACTTGATACTGAAGAGTTCATCCTCAGATAGCAAAGGAAAATTTGCTGACTAGGGTTTTTTTCTTAAGGCTTTCAAATTGTTGATATTTTATCATACACAAATTAGCTATAAAACTATTTTACCATCTTTTCTCATACACAGTGTTAATAATAATGTGTTGGGTCATATGCCCTGTGCCTTCTGTTTGTGATAAAAACAATACCAACGTGTTGTGGCATAGCAGGTGAAGCTGCCACCCGTGATGCTGGCATCCCATATGGGTGCTCCACTTCTGATCCAGCTCCCTGCTAATACACCTGGGAAGCAGAAGAGGATGGCCCAAGTATTTGAGTCCCTGCACTCCCATGGGAGACCTGGAGACCTGGCTTCTGCCTTCAGAATGGCCCGGCTCTGGCTATTGTGGCCATTTGGGGAGTGAACCAGCAAATGGAAGAACGATTTCTCTTTCTCTGTCTCAGTCTCTTTCCTTCTCTATATAACTCTGCCTTTCAAATAAATAAAATATAGTCCTTTTTTAAAAATAGTTTGGATTAGAGAGTTAGCATTGCTACAGATTTCTTTCCAAAAGAAAATGAGAAAACCTCCTTTCTGCCTTGTCTGATAAAGTAAGCAGATGTTACAGTTAGTTCCCAAGTGTTTTTCTATATAAAGCCATGTGGAGAGAAGGTATTGAGCACAGAAGAAGGGTAGGGCATGAGAAGAGGGGATGGGCAGTGTGGGGAGAGATCATTTTTCTCCTAATCTCTGCGCAAAAAGAAATAGCTCTTGGGGTTGTTACTTCAATATTTCTGTGTTCTGATGTCTGATCTTTCTGTTAGCTTCTCAAATAGACGTCCTACAGTTTACGAATGTGAAGGTAACTGAGGCTTGTAATTAAGACTTTGTCCCTGCAGAGTATCTGGGCCCCTGGTTTTCAGACTTGTAGAGGTACACTGTGGGATTGCCTTTGTGCTGTGCCCTTGTTTGTTTAGGCTACTTTTAAATATTTCAAAAGTGTTTGTTCTACCTAATCTTTTCGAGTTGAGTACCACTTAAAACAGCATTTGTGAGGTATAATTAAACTGCTGTTTAGGACCAACGTTCTGGTGTAGCAGGTAAAACCGCTGCCTGCAGTGCCGGCATCCCGTATGGGCACCAGTTCAAGTCCCAGCTGATCCACTTCCAATCCAGCTCCCTGCTAATGTCCCTGAGAAAGCAGTGGAAGATGGTCTGAGTGCTTAGGCTCCTGCACCCACATGGGAGACCTGGAAGAAGCTCCTGGCTTCAGTCTGGCCTACCCCTAGCTGTTCAGCCATTTGGGGAATGAAACAGCAGATGGAAGATACGTCTTTCTGTAACTGTAACTTTCAAACAAATAAAAATATTTAAAATAAATAAACTGCTTTTAGTATGATGACTCTGTAGAACAGTTTCACTTTGTAACACAGCATACGTTTTAATAAATGTGTTAATTGTACTCAAATTTATTTCTCCTCAGTTGGCCAGGCCAGAGATAAACATTAAGTTAAAGTATCTAACCACAAAAAGGAAGAACAGAATCCTATCATGTATTTTATTTTATTTTATTTTATTTTATTTTATTTTATTTATTTATTAACCTCCTATTTGTCTTTGGTCTCCTGTGCAGTTCTTACAGCTCCACTCTCAGGTGTTTCTTCTGAGCTCAGATGAAAGTACAGTCACCCTCCTGAAGAGCCCTCCTCTCCAGGCGGGGTCTGAGTTCCAGAGGCCTGGTCAGCACGTGTTCCAGACGCCCACTGCAGAGGCTCCAGGATTAAATGACACTGCTTCCTGCCCCCACTGGTTTGATATCAATGATTCCAAAGTCCAACCAATTGAAGAAAAGGATATTGAGCAGCAATTTCAGGGTAAAGAAAGTGCCTACATGTTGTTTTATCGGAAATCCCGGTTACAGAGACCCCCAGAAGGTATGGAAAGAAAAGTGTTTCTGTTTGTGAAGTTACTGATTTTAGAAGATAAACACAGGAAAAAAAAAAAAAACTTTAAAAGTTCACTCTGAGGACTTTTAAAATATTTTAAAGCTAATAGTAAGAAATATATTATGCCAAAGAAATCTAGTAATTTGTCATCTTCCAGAGATTATACAAGGCATCTTTAAAAGTCTCATGGAAAATACGCATTATCTTTTAATTTTGTTTGCCATGATTTTTTGAAGCACCCTTGCATATTTCTATATAATTTTCCTCCCATAATAAGTTAAAGTCATAGTACATGTACAAAAAAACCAATTCTGAAAATCTGTTTTCATCCATTTAAAAATACAGAGTGACAGAAATCAATCTTCCATCCACTGGTTCACTCCCCAGATGCCTGAGATGGCCAGGGCTGGAACAGGCCAAAGTGAGGTGCCAGGATTCCTTGCATGAGTGCCAGAGACCCAAGCACTTGAGCCATCATCCAGTGCCTCCCAGGGTGCATCATCAGGCGGCTGGATTAGAACCCTCACTCCAATATAGAATCTAGACACCCTGGCACTTAACTTGCTGTGCCACAACACCTGCTCCCACATTGTGTTTTCTGGTTGTGTTGGCAGAGTTAAGCATGTGGCCCGGTGCTCAGGCTTGGCTCTGACATTCAGCCATGTGTTGTCTTTTGAGTTCTCAGCGTACTTTGTCTTATTCTCCCGTCTTCCCCTTTATTTTCCCATTTCTTTTCCCTCACGATCATGTGTACTCTTGAGCAATTGAAATATCTTTGAAGCAGTATTTGTTGAACCTGCTAAGGCAGATCATACCGTGAAGGGTAACCGGCAAGACCCATAATAATGAAGAGTAGTGTTTAATTGAAGCTGTTAGTATGAATAAGATTTTTTTTATCCCTTCCCAAAGTCTACTTAGAAGTGAAAAACCTTGGGGCTAGTGTTGCGGCGCAGCAAGTAAAGCTGATACCTGCGATGCCGCATCCCACGTGGGCACCAGTTCATTTCCCAGCTGTTCCACTTCCCATCTAGCTCCTTGCTAGTGGCCTGGGAAAAGCAGCAGAACATGGCCCAGGTACTTCCACCACCCACCAGGGAAACCCCGATTAAGCTCCTGGCTTCAACTTGACCCAGCCGTGGCTGCTGCAGCCATTTGGGGAATGAAACAGTGGATCTTTCTATCTCTCCTTCTCTCTAACTCTGACTTTCAAAAAATATTTTTTTAAGTAAAAAATATTAAGCTTTCCTAATTTTTGTGATTAGAGATAAGGATGATATTCTTAGAAACTGACAATAGTGATAATTTGTATAAAGAAAAAGAATAAAGCAATTATTAGTTGTGTTGGAATCAAAGGAAGTCAGCTTTCTAGATCTGAAACAGCTGCTTAATTGTGCTGTTAGCCAGAAAGGCTGTTTTACTTCTGTGGAAGAAACAGGAAAGGAAATGGTAATGATTCTCATGACGATGTGGTCACAGTTCAGTTACCAGAACACACATCAGCAGTGTCCTCAGCTGCCCGCTACTACTCTTCCCTGAGTTGAAGTTTAGTGTCAGCCTAAATGGAGTGCACAGTAAATGATAGTTTAGGAGTTGAATAAAGGTCCAGCCAAAATCCTGATGCATGTTTTTGGGGATGGAGAAACAGACCTTTACAGAATGATTCTAAAATTCACCTAGAGAGACAGAGAAGTGAAAACTGAAGAAGGGGGACCGGCGCTGTGATGTAGCAGGTAAAGCTACAGCCTGCAGTGCCGACATCCCGTATGGGCATCGGCTCAAGTCCTGGCTGCTCCTCTTCTGATCTAGCTCTCTGCCGTGGCCTGGGAAAGCAGTAAAAGATAGCCAAGTCCTAGGGCCCCTGCATCCACGTGGGAGACCTGGAAGAGGCTCCTGGCTTTGGATTGGAGCAGCTCTGGCCATTGGGCCAATTGGGGAGGGAACCAGTAGATGGAAGACCTCTCTCTGCCTCCTCTTCTCTCTCTGTGTAACTCTGGATTTCAAGTAAATAAATAAATATATCTTTAATAAAAAAAGAAATTAGAGAAGGGACTACTGGGGGGAACTTTATACATAAAGTTATAGCAATAGAGACAGTGGGTGCTCATGCAAAGGGGTACAGAAGATTGTTGGAATGCAGCAGTAGGCCCCGGAGTTGATCTGTGTGTATTTGAGATTTTAATCCATAGTAAGTTAGCTCTTCAGGTAAATGGGGGAGGCGTATGGATTAATCAGTGTAACTGGAGGTTGATCAGTTGCTAGGGTGATGAGGCATTTTCCTCTTTTACACTAGTCACTTCCTTTACGTTTGTGATAAAGTAGCCTGCAAATGTGTAAAGTATGAATATTTATCTGACCTTAATGTGGAGAAGACCTTTATTAAATTTTGATTAGTTTTTAATAGATTCAGTGTAATATGTAGATAGTTCTTTAAGGTCTTTCTTTCTTTCTTTCTTCTCTTTCTTCCTTCCTCCCTCCCTCCCTCCCTCCCTCCCTCCCTTTCTTCCTTCCTTCCTTTTTTTTGAAAGGCAGAGTTACAAAGAGAGGAGGGGAAACAGAGATTGAGATCTTCTACCTATTGGTTCATTCCCCCAAAAGGCTGCAATGGCCAGGGCTGGGCCAGGCCAAAGCAAGGAACACAGAACTTATTCCAGGTCTCCCATGTGGGTGCAGGGGCCCAAGCATTTGGGCCATCTTCTGCTGATTTCCCAGGCACATTAGCAGAGAGCTGGGTCGGAAGTGAAGCAGCCAGTTCTCCAACCAGCCTCCATACAGGATGCTGGTATCATAGGTAGAGGCTTAACCTGCTATGCCACAACACCAGATCCTATAGGTACAATTTGAAGAACGTAATGATACCCTTCCTCCCTCTCCCACACTCCCTTTTACCCTGTTTCCTTTAGAAAAGACCTTGCTAAGCTTAAAATACAGAGAGGGAGGCAGGGGCTGGAGCTGTGGCACAGCGAGTAAAGCCACTGCCTGCAGTACCGGCATCCCTTGTGGGTGGTTCGAGTCCCGGCTGCTCCACTTCTGATCCAGCTCTCAGCTATGGCCTGGGAAAGCAGTAGAAGATGACCCAAGTTATCTGAAGCTCCTGGCTTCAGATCAGTGCAGCTCTGGCCATTGCAGCCAATTGGGGAGTGAACCAGCAGATGGAAGACCTCTCCTTCTCTCTATGTGTAACTCTGACTTTCAAATAAATAAATCTTTGGGAAAAAAATGAAAGGGAGGCAGGTGTTTGTCAGTGATTTTGCGGCTTGGGACACACATTCTGTATCACAGTGCCAGGTTTGAGCAGCTGCTCAGCTTCTGATCCAGCTTCCTGCTAATCCATGCCCTGACAGGAGCACTTGATGGTTCAAGTCCCTGCCACCACGCCGAAGACCTGGATTTAGTTCAACACTCCTGTTTTCAGCCTGGCCCAGCCCTTGTCATTGCAAGTGTTTGGGGAATAAACCAGAGAATGGAAGATCTCTCTCCATCTGTTTCTCTGTGAAAATAAAATGAAATTAAAGAAAAGAATTAATTTTTAAAAACAAAGAAGAAAATTGAGGGAAAGTGTTATACACTTTAAATAGAATTAAAAGACAAATGACAAGCCAGTGGAAAACAATGAATTTGACAAAGTTGGTTTTCCCCACTGCAGGGTGATCTTACACATGCTCCGCTGTGCTCAGTGGTAAATGGGGAAAGAGTACTAATAAGCAGTTTACAAAGAACAAATTCCTATTTTATCAGAAAAAAATTTAACTAACACATAGTAAAAAAACAAAACAAAACAAAACATAAAACAGCCATGAGGGACAGGTATTTGGCACAGTGGTAAATTACCACTTGGAACACCCATCCATGTATAGGAATGCCAGTGGATTGAGGATCTCTCCCTGTCTCTTTCAAATAAATTTGAAAATTGATTTTAAAATAATAGCTATGATATGCCACTTTTTCTCTACCAAGTCAAATATTTCTATGAATCTGATTCTCAGTAATTAATACTTCCTCTGTGGTTGGTGGCTACATAAACTAGCACAACCAATTTGATGTGTGTTTTTAAAAGCATTGGAGCAGGAGTTTGGCATAGCAGTTAAAAGGCCACTTGAGATGCCTGTGTCTCTGAGTACCTGGGTTCAAATCCCAGCTTCTCCAATTCCAGTTTCTGACTGCTGCATACTCTGGAGGCAGCAGGTAATGGCCCAGGCACTTAGAGCCCTGCCAGCCACATGGAAGATTCAGATTGACTTCTACCCAGCCCAGTCCTGGCTATTGCAGGCATTTGGGGAGTGAACCAAAGGATAAAAGATCTCTTGTCTATCTTTCAAATAATTAAAAATAATAAATAAGTAAATGTTTTAAAGATTTGTTTATTTGAAAGGCAAACTTACAGAGAGACAAAGGCAAAGAGAGAGAGAGGGAGTTAGAGGTCTTCCATCCACTGGTTCACTGCCCAGATAGCCACACAGCTGGAGCTGGGCCAATCCAAAGCCAGGAGTTTCTTCCAGGTCTCGCACGTTGGACCGGAAATGGAGCAGTCAGCACTAGAACTGGTGACCATATGGGATGCTGGCACTGCAGGGTAGCAGCTTTATCTGCTGTATCAGAGCACCGGCCCCATAAATAAATTTTTACATAAATAAATGCTTTACACCTGTCATACCCTTTAAGTGAGTTATTCTATTTCCACAAATTTATCTTGAAATAATCAGAGCTGTTTAAGAAATTTAAGTTCAAAGGTATTTGTTATATCCATTCTTCTATAATAGAGACTAATTAAAAATCACTTTAGTATCTAACAGAAAAAGGTTGGTTATATTCTTTATGCTACTTATAGAATAGACTAATATGCAGTTGTTTATTTGAGGCTATGCAAAAGTATGATATTTGAAATAAAAAGACAAGTTACAAGTTTGTGAATATAATCCCAGTTTTTAAAAAGTATGTATGTGTGTCTTGGCTGTGAGATTACAAGTAATATCTATATTATACCTCTAACAATAATTTCCAGGTGTTTACAGTAACTGATTATTACATTTATAGTCAGGATGCAAATAGAGGGTGTTCTTTTTTAAAAGTATACTTAAAAAAATAATTTTACTTATTGAGAGATACAGTTACAGAGAGAGGGAGAGACAGAAAGTTCTTCCATCCGCTGGTTCACTCCCCAAATGGCTACAATGGCTGGTGCTGAGCTGACCCAAAGCCAGGCGCTATTTCCACATCTCCCACGTGGGTGCAGGAGCCCAAGCACTTGGGCCATCTTCATTGTTTTCCCAGGCCACAAGCAAAGAGCTAGACTGGAAGAGGAGCAGCCAGGACACAAACTGGCGCCCTTAGGAGATGCCAGTGCCACAGATGGAAGCTTAGCCCACAGTGTCAGCCCCTAAAAAGTATGCTTAAAGAAATATACTTGAACAAATGGAACTCTTCTAGCTTGGTTTAAAGAATTATTTGTCTTTCATTTTTCTTTTTGACAGGCAGAGTGGACAGTGATAGAGAGAGAGACAGAGAGAAAGGTCTTCCTTTTGCCGTTGGTTCACCCTCCAATGGCCGCCGCGGCTGGCTCGCTGCAGCCAGCGCACCACACTGATCCGATGGCAGGAGCCAGGTGCTTCTCCTGGTCTCCCATGGGGTGCAGGGCCCAAGCACTTGGGCCATCCCCCACTGCACTCCCAGGCCACAGCAGAGAGCTGGCCTGGAAGAGGGGCAACCAGGACAGAATCCGGCGCCCCGACCGGGACTAGAACCTGGTGTGCCGGTGCCACAAGGCGGAGGATTCACCTGTTGAGCCACAGCGCTGGCCTTGTCTTTGATTTTTCAAATGAGAAAAACCTAGCTCCAGAGGAAATTAGTATTCGTTCAATTGGTTGGTTGGTTGGTTAGCTTGCAGCTTTTCTAGCTCCCAGCACCGTCTTCTCCAGTTTCATGTCATCTCTTCAGCAGCCAGATTTCATTTAATCAACACAAATTAATGAAAAGTTTTGTTTACAGCTCAAGCCAATCCAAGATACAAGGTTCCATGTCATTTGCTTAATGAAATGGATGCAGCAAATGTTGAACTGCAGATAAACAGGTAACTTTACTAATAGCATTTGAATAGTTTTTCCGGAAAATACTCAGTGAAAATATTCAGTAGTGAAAACTTAAAAGGAAGAAAATAGCCAACCAGTTAATATCAGTGTCTGGCTGTTGAATTTTTAGTAAGAGCATCTTTTACTTTGAAATATCCTCTTGTGAGAGTGAATTAATTAACAGAGTATACAATGGCCCTTGCTAAGTACAGATCAGAGCCTCCTAACTCTATAGAAATGAGCAAGCCCGTAGTTGGGCTGTGTGAATTGTGTCCTGGCCTGGCCACATTATTCCCTTGGGTACAGAGGAATCGTCTCCACACGAGACAACTCACCCCCTAGTGTGGAGTAGTTGTGCGGAACTGGCTTGTAATGACTGAAGACCAGCCGAAGCAGATCTTCCAAAGAAGGGAATCTGGATCGCACAAGCTGTCAGGCTTCATACCAGTCTTGGGCTAAAACTTACAGCGGGTTCCTCAAGGCATGATATGTGATGACTTGATCTCAGCACTCTGTTATAGTGGCCCAGCTGTGAACCCTGAAGAACTGGTTCTTTGTTTGCTGTCTGACAGGATCAGCAGGGTGTTGGGCTGGGGGAGTAGGTGTTCCAGTGGTCTCCTTGTAGGCCCAAGTGAATAACTGCGTGGCAGAAAAGCGTTTATCATGGACTTGGCACTGGGAGAAAGACCAGAGGTACACGGAATGATCACCAAGTCAGAGAAACAGAAGCCCAGACCCTCAGAGGATTAGCACTTAATAGAGTGACGTATCTTAAGTGCAAAACATAACCCAGATGAGTGGTCTGGAAAAACAGTTGGTATTTTAAAAAACAATCTTAGAGGTTTTAATCTTTAATGTGGTCATCCAAAAAGCTAATGTTCTCTGGCCACATTGATATGTATCTGAAATACCTGAGTCATGGTATCTCATGATTCCAACTCTGCATTGGCCAGATCTGCCAACGGTGGCAAATTGGCACTAGGCCTTGAGTCAGCTGAGTGCCAGAGAGGAGCAGCCAGCTGCAAGCTGCTGCCAAGGGCATTGAGCCCAGAGAGCCCAGGGTGGTTGTGCTGGGGCTTCCTGTATTTCATGGTGGAGCCTGTGGAATTTAGTGAAAGTACTAGTGACAAAGATGCTGGTAAGTCTACCACTTAGCACAATTATCTGAGCATGCTTCTGTCTTTTTCTCCTAACTAATAGGAACTCAGGATTAGACAGTTTCAAGCATCAGCATTTGTTCAGAGAAATGTAGTTAACACTGCACGAAAAGTTTTCCCTTGGAATTGATGGTTTCAATTTGAGCTGAATTCTTGCTATTTGATGAAAACCTAAAAACATTTTGGAACCTTAGAAGAAAAGGATGTTATTTACATAAGTGGAATGAAGAACCTGCTTGTATTTCTTATTTGAGTTGAAACAGTGTCTGTTATAAAAACCTAGTATTTATGTATTTCTCATGCCCCCTTACAGGGCAGAATGTGATTCTGAAAACAGTAATGTTGAGTTGCGTCTCCACCTGGGCCCTCGTTACCATTTCTTCAATGGAGCTTTGCACCCGGTAGGATCTCAGACAGAAAGCGTGTGGGACTTGACTTTTGATAAGAGAAAAACTCTGGGGGATCTCCGACAATCAGTGTTTCAGGTAATTTAGCCTCACTTCCTCTCAGGTTAGACATTAAGCTCCGTCCTACTGGCTTTTCCACTGCATCTTACTTAGCTGTCTATTTTTCAGAGTTGCTTAGGAAGATCCTACTCCTGCCCCAGCACAGAGGGGTGGCCAGACTGTCCTCTCCTCCTGTGGAAGCCTTGCAGAGAGGCTTTCCCGCACAGTCCCTGCCAACAGCCTGTCGCTGGAAAGCTGGGCCTTCTGCCTTTTATCTGGGGGAGGAAAATGAAACAATTTTTTTTCAAAAGGAGTGAGAAGATAAAGATGAGCATGTTGCTTAAAATGTAGCACTATTAAAGAGATAAGAGTAATTCATTTTGTACCCTCCTGAATAGAGTAGCATTAATTAATAACATGAAGGATAATATATACTCATCCATAGTAAAAATAATATTGTGAAAATTCTCTCCATATAATTTATCTAGCTATATCTTAATGATGGGATAACAACAGTAGTGCTATTTATTTTACTTACAGTGCTTTCACATAAGTTATGTGATTTGGTACTTTAACCTCATGAGGGCAAGCTAACCCCATTTTGAAGACGAAAAAATTGCAAGTTAAAGAGACCCAGTGTCCCACCTGTGGCCAGACGTCGGTTAGTGGTGACACAAAGACTTCAGCCCTCGTCCCCCTCCTGTTTATTGAGTAGCCGCTCCTTAGTCACACTTCTTCACCCACACTACTTCCTGCTCAAGGAAAAGGCAAAGAGAAAATGTAAACCTTTTGGGTTTTAATAACTCGGAAATAAACGAGTTTTCTGAAAATTTATATCCCTCACCAAAATTATCAGCTTTGTTTTTCTTTTCTTCAATCGAGAAAAGCAGAACTTTTAAAAAATTTTGAATCTTAATTTAAATGCTAGATCAGTATCAGAATTTCTAAAGTGTTATAATATTTCCAGACTTTTACATTAAAAATTCATTTCTGAGTCAAGTATGATAACACGGATATGTTAGAATAGGAAAGACCTTATGTGTCTTCATGCGTTTTAGATGTGCTCAAACTAGTGTTTTTTGGTGTTTTACCTGTGTGGTCACTACTGCGATTTTGGAAGGAAGCCAGGGCAAGCGTCTGTGTAGCCGACATGGAAAACTAATCCCTTATAAATATGAAATGCCTTTTAAGAGAAAGAGTTTTGTGGAGAAATATTGGTAGGATTGACCTTTCTGGGTGAGGGTGCCACAGTCCCAGGGTCTCACATCTAGAAAGAAACTTAAAAACAAACTGGTAATCTATTGTGTAAATTACTGTTGCCTCTTTTTAAGTTTACAGTGAGAGTTCTTTCTAGTAACTGGAATGTGTTGCTTTTCTTGTACAATGCTTATTAAATAAGTTTGTTCTTTGAGGCAACAGTTCCTAGAACCGTGTGCTGATCAGTTTTCTTTCTGATTAAAAAGAGACGTGGTCTTCCCATGCATGACAGAGTTGTCTAGGCAGCTGTAGTGCTCCTGGTGGTGCCAGGATTCTTCAGTCCGTAGGGATACGTAGCCATCTTTGGGTTTGACCAGTCTGATCAGTGATGTCCTACTTCCAGAATTTTGGTGTTGAACAGGGATGGCATTTTCCTTTGCTTGTCCCCAGACCATCTGCATATGTAAATCAGCACAGTGCTACTCTTATTAACCTGAAAATGTGGTGCATGTATGTGTGTATCTTCATTGTTCTCTCTTCTTTCTTTAACCCCCTGTAGCTGTTAGAATTCTGGGAAGGAGACATGATTCTTAGTATTGCAAAGCTTGTCCCAGCAGGACTTCATGTTTACCAGACACTGGATGGTAAGGAAATTGGAAAACACAGCTCATTTATATTTGTGTGAGGTTCATCAGTGATTTTTCTACTCTCTGCCAGTCCTTCCCCTGCCCACCACTTCCTTGTCCACCTAGATCATCTTTATACTGGCAGTTTTCAAAGGGAAATCACATGTTCAAATTTATAATGTGTCGAGTTTAAATAATGTATGAAACTTTCTAACATGAAATTGTTCTAAGTTTTCTGAAATTAAGGCTACTTCTCGACCAAAAAAATTTTTAAAGGATTCTTTACTGCTGCCACAATTGTGGGTATAATGGTTTGAAACCATTTGAATCTTACTAATTTGACTTTATTTTATGCCCGACTCTCAGCTTCAAATTTCATAATACAATTATTTCAAGAGTTTAAAATATTTGCTTACTTAAATAAAGTCAAAACAGTGATAACAGTAGCAGCAGCAGTATTTAGTTTGGCCTTCACTATCCCAGATGCCATCGCAAGTGTTTGATGTGAATTAGCTTGTTTGCTTTTCCCAAAATTCTTTCAACGCATTTGTTAGATGCAGAAGACGAAGCTGAAAGTTTGAGGCACACAGACACGCTACATATTAGAGGTGGGGCTAGGGCCATTCCACGCCTCAGCCCACTCCATGTTGCCAATGGTGCCGAATGCCTTGCATACTAAAGTGAAAATGAAAACAATGTAAGATTTCAATGTAAGAAAATAATTGCTGCTTTTGCTTTACTTTCTTTAGTAAAACGCTTTTTCAAACGTATTTTAAGTGCTTTTGTTGATCTTGAGGAATGGTTTCATCTTTCTAGGAGATGAACTGATGCTTAGTGACATTGGAATTGCTGATGGGGAAGACATCTTTGTATGGAATGGAATGGAGGTAAAAAGAAATTACTGAAGAAACAGTTGTGATAATTTTGGATTTTCACACCTGATCTTAGCCAAAAAGCCGAGAAGCAATAATTTTGGATATTTAAGAAGTCATTATTCTGCATAGGTGAAAGCTAATTACATAATTGGATATTGGAAGAGTGCTGCTAAAATGTTTGATAAAATGTTTGATAGGTCTGGTCAGTCAGTTGTATGGGGAAGATATACTGAGCCCCTCATATGCCAGACTATGTGGGATGCTGGATGCGAGAGTACATAAGTCAGTCTGTGTCCTTCCAGTGTTCGAAGTGAGAATAAATATGGTCTCGGTGCTCTGTTAGGAGTGTGTGCATCGTCCCCCAAGTCTTCAGAAGCCTGAATTTAGGGGTGAAAGGAGACTTGCAGGAGAAATGTTGAGTGTTCTGTCTCAAGAAGAGGGGGAGGGACTCAGCGCTTTTGGTCCATCTCACATTTCACCACCACAAATGGCTCATATGTCTCTGTCACCAGTCCAGAGTTCTCACATAGAAAGGAAAAGAAAGGGAGTTTGCAAAAGAAAAATCTCAAGCTTTCCCTCTGATATGTAAGATATTTGTGTCAATTTTATTTTATCTAAGTGGGGGGGGCAAGTTTGTTCTATAAGAGTAATCTTTTATTGTGTTATTATATTGACAATTTTGGCAAATAAAAGCTCTACTAATGGTTGTCTTGATATTATTGCAGGTTGGTGGAGTCCAGATCCAAACTGGTGTTGACTGTGAGCCACTTCTTTTAAACGTTCTTCACGTAAAAACAGGCAGCGGAGGAGAAAAGTGTGGGCAGCTGGTAGACTCTGCACATGTGTTTCCATCCAATGCAGAGGTGGCCAGTGTGTTCACAGCCTCGGCAATCCCGGGCGATGTTATCTTCATAGACAGGGCGGAAGCTGCAGGTGAAGAGCGCTGGAGTGCCGTCCCCAGGGAAGACATGAAAAAGACATTCCGAGAACTAGGGCTCAGGAACGGAAGCTCAATTTTAATTCAGGATTCCAACAATGATGATAGGTA
Organism: Sylvilagus floridanus; assembly: GCA_949820135.1. Taxonomy (NCBI): domain Eukaryota; kingdom Metazoa; phylum Chordata; class Mammalia; order Lagomorpha; family Leporidae; genus Sylvilagus; species Sylvilagus floridanus. Next base: position 176,131,335 of record OX463236.1, on the reverse strand, counting down.
ACTCACTAAAAAGAGGAAGAGAATTGTTTTAAGTTATCTTATTATAATACTACCCAGTAGAATTATTTTGTTTTAATGATGAGAGTTAAAGGTTTATTTCTAGACATTGTGCTCCGAATATCACATATAAGAGTGTTTTAAGTTGTACAACATGGAGAAGAAAATGATATGTTAAAGTGATTTTTGATGAATGTAGTGAAAAAATAATGTAGCTATCCATGGTTTTATAGGCCAGATGCAGTCTAAATCATTTAGCTAGAAAATAGTAAGATCCCATCAAGTGACTCCTTGTTAGCAGCAATTATAAAGCTTAAGGTACATTTTCACAGAGAAAATTCCTGAAATTTTTCATGAGGAAGGCTTTACGGTCATGGCTAAATTGTCTGGGTTATTTTGTTAGACCCAAAGGGCCGTTCCGTTTTCCCTTGTATTTCTATTCATGACTCTTGGGCACCTGCCAATGGGGAATTACCTCCGTCATCCCATTAGTTAGATTTGAAGCTCGGCAGTACTCTATGTCCCTGTCTGTGACGACAGCGTTTCCAGGGTCAGCGCTCACGTTCTCTGACCCCTCCCGATTCCATGTACTGAGGAACTCGTGTTGTCTGCGTTATCAATACTGCAGACAGGCTTGCCTGGCAGCATCTCTGTGTTACTGTTCATAGTGTCTGTGGCCCAGAGAGGTGGAGCGCTTGTGGACTGTGTGTTTTGTACCACTAGCAAACTCCTGAACAGGGCTTTTCTAGACATTCCCACCTGTTTCTAAGAAAGCGTATCGTACATCCCTTTATGAAAGGTAGTGTACATTTATTAGAACTTGGGAAATGTAGACATGAGGGCAGAAGAGACCCAGAACCGCAGCCCTCCCCCCCCCCCCCAGTGTTGACTGCTGATGGCATCTGGAAGGCTTTTCTTTTATTAATTTCCTTTTTTTTTTTTTCAAAAAAAATTATTTGTGTGTTGAAGATTTTTTAGAACATAGTAATGATTATTTTATAGATAGATAGCTGTGTAAAGAGTTGTGGACTCTGAAGTTCTCTGATGCTACCTAGTAATCCATGTTAACCTCATGGTTTGCCTGCGTGTGCTCCTTGTGAAGCAGTGTGATAGTCATGGGTAAAGGCGAGGACACAGGACGCCTTGGGCAAATTCTTTCCTCTCTGTGCTCAGCTTCTGCAAAATGGAGATAATGATTAGTACCAGCTTCACAGGATGGGAAGGATTGGCTAAATGTGTTAGCAAGCATCTTTGTCGTCCTTGTCATCTAGGTTGTCACTGTTTTAAGGTGATCTTCAGGAAACATCGTCTTTTTTAAGCTTTGTTACATGTAGGATTGCTGGCTTGAGGTGGAATCCCCTGAAGAGCTAACTGCCATGGAGCGAGCTCAGGAGAGCTTACACACTTCAAGGGACACATGCAGAGTTTTGGAAGTAGTGCCAAAGGAAGTTAATTTTCTGATCCATAGAAGTGTTGTGTAAAGGCCTATTTTAAATGTCTTTTTGTCTACAGTTTGTTGCCCAAACAAAGGAGATGGATCCGTAGAACCAATGAGGTCAACTGGCTCCAAGTTAAAAATTTATGCCAATTAGAAGCTGAACAAAAACAAGTTAAAATAACAGCATCTGTTAATACAGTGAGTAGATTGTAATTACAGTGTCATAGTTTTTAGTTAACTGAATTTTATTTAGAAAGTAGTATCTTATTCTTTCAAGATAGTTGTCTCAGTAGATTTCTAAATCTCAAGAAATCAACTTATTTTTAACATTTGATTATTACTTGTTTACCTGAAAATAGTCTTTGGCATATTTCAAGAAAATGTATACCTTTAAAAACAAAACAAAACAAAAACCTCCCAAGTCTATAATTAGAATCTGGGAATTACTTTTTAGTTCTTAAAATCCCCAGTTTTGATTAATATAAAATGCTATTTTCAGGAGTCTCTCTTCTGTGTTTTTAAAAGAGGTGTGTGTGTGTGTGTGTATGTGTGTGTGTGTGTGTACCCATGTCCTGGGTGTTTGAGTTTTTAAGTTTATATTGAATTGCCCAAATTACACCTTGTGCCTGTTGCTTTTAAAGGGGATTCCTTCTGTTTTCCATGTGGAGACTGATTCTGGTTTCTTTAAGTGTCATCTCAAGAAACATCTCTTTATGTTTATGTAATCTCAGTTTATTAAGTTTTTCCTTCTGTAACAAGTTAAAAGAAACGTATTAGAATGTGATGTTATATGAATACTGTAATTCCTCAAGGTGCATTAGTATTGGTTAATCCAGTGGCGGGGACATCTAAGTTCAGCACACTAAAGCTCCGGGAACATAGTGTCCTGATCCCATGTGGCAGATTCTGGTGCAGTCCTTATTACTTCCCTCTGCTCCTTCTCTCAGTGTGGGGAAGGAGGTTAGGACAGGTGATCTCTGGGATCAGTGTCCCCCTAACTTCCAAGGTTCTGTACCCTAGAGGAAATGAGCCTAAACGTGGCTGTGAAAGAAAACACTCTAAGTGAAGTCACGCAGGCGTGAGTGTTGTAAGCCCCAGCTTGTGATGCCAGCCTCCATGATCACAGCGCCTGGTCTGAGTCCTGATGCTATGCACCACCAGTGCAGCTCCCTGCTGATGAGCCTGGAGGGCAGAGATGATGGCCCCAGGGCTGGGGCTCCTGCCATGCACGTGGGAGACCCAGATCGAGTTCCTGGCTTCTAACTTCAGTCTGGCCTAGCCCCAGACATCTGGGGAGTGAACCAGTAAATGGTAGATCTCTCTGTTTCTCTCTCTTTCGCTTTCTCTCTCTCTCTCTCTCTCTCCTGTCACTCTGCCTTTCAAATAAATACATCTTTAAAACAAAGTAATTTAAATATTGGGATGGTATTATACATTTTTATATTATTTTCACTTAGTGACTCCAAATTTGTTGTTCCTAACATAGACAAATGTGATTGTCTGGGGTTTCTGTTGTTTGCTGTCATCTGAAAGGTCAGTGGTTGATCAACTTACTGTCTTTCCAGATAGAATTGTTTCTCTGGTTTTCTGTAGGTGTCCTTTCTGCCCCAGGTAACATCAGTGTAGTGAAAACTTAGCTGTTAAGATCTGTTCTAAGCTTCTGCTTTTGACCTTACAGAAGAATTTCAGGAATGGAAAAACATTTTTTTCAAGGGGGCTAAAACGATTAAATGTCAGGAAGTTAATATCTCAAATAATCTTTATGTGCACCCACTGATCTTTTTTGTCTCCTCTCATTGTTTTCAACTTATACAGAGTCATTAGCTTATTTCTCTATTATAGGTGGTGTTTGATATTCGAACTAAAGCCATAAAGGAGTTAAAATTAATGGAGGAACTAGGTAATCATTTAAGTTTATTTTTTGGTTTTTGGTTCAATTTGGTTTGGGTTTTATATTGAAAAATGAGAGTACCAAAAATAATTCAGGGAAAACTCATTACCTACCACTACAGATGGACAAATGTTACCATTTTGTCATGTGTTCATTTTTGTTTGAAACCTTATAAATAAAGTCCTCTATGTTCTTTTCAGACCTGTTCTCTCCCTCCCCAGATGCACTAGCCTGTCTGATTAGAGTGTGTGTATTCATGTTGTGCTGTGTGTATTTTTTCTTACAAATGTGTGTATATGTCTATATTGTACTTCTATGTTTGCTTAAATTCTATTGCACTGAATATAACATTCTACTAATTCATTTAGAATTGGGTTTTTTATACAGCTTTATTAGGGCATAATTTACATGCCATGTAAGTATGTCAGTCAGTGTTGTCAGTAGGTATGCAGAGTTACTCAACCCTCACCACAGTCCAGTCTGAGAACATTTCAATCACTCCAAAGACTCCCTCATAACCCATCTGCATTCTACTAACTGCTGATCTACTCACTATCTCTATAGACTTGATTTTCTGGGCATTTCATATAAATAGAACTATACAGTATATAGACTCTTATGTTTAGCTTCTTTAGATTTATCTGTATTTAGTACTTATCCAGTTCATTCCTTTTTATTACTGACCAGTATTCCATGATATTTTGTTTTTCTACTCATCAGTTTTTAGATTGTTTCTGCTTTTGGACTTTTATGAATGATGCTGCAATAAGCATTTGTATGTAAGTCTCTTGGTAGACATGTTTTTTATTCTCTTGGGTGATCAGTAGGTTTGAAATTGCTGGGTCATACAGCAAATTTATAACAAACTACCATACTATTTTCCAAAGTGGATGAATCATTTACAGTCCCACTATAATATATCAGTATTGCATTTTCTCTACATCTTTGACAATATTTGATTGTCTTTTTTTTGAGAGGCAGACAGAATCTCATCCACTGACTTACTCCCCAAAATGCCCACAGCAGCTGGGACTGAGCAAAAACCAGGAACCAAAAACTCTACCCAGGTCTTGCACATGGATGGTGGGAGGAACTCCATCAGGGTCTGCATTAGTAGGAAACTGAAGTCAGGCCCTCTGCTGTGGCACACGGGCATCTTTACGGGCATCATAAGTGCTCGACCGAATGCCCTCCCCTATTGTCTTTTTGCTTATAACCATTCTATAGACTATTACTTGATACCTCATTGTGTGTAGGTGTAACAATAATAAAATCAATATCTAGAAATCCACTATATTTTATCTGCTATACAAAATATGAGCATTGAAATTAAGAGAATATTTTAATAGCATAAAATATGTGAAATACATAGGAATAAATTTCACAACATATGTGCAAGACCTGTACACTGAAAACTAGAAAACATTGCTGTGAGAATTTTTTTTAAATGATATATTTATTTATTTGAAAGAGTTACACGGAGAGAGAAGGAGAGGCAGAGAGAGAGAGAAAGGTCTTCTGTCTGCTGGTTCACTCCCAATTGGCCAGAACGGCCAGAGCTGTGCCAACCCAAAGCCAGGAGCCAGGAGCCTCCTTTGGGTCTCCCACGCAGGTGCAGGGTCCCAAGGACCTGGGCCATCTTCCACTGCTTTCCCAGGCCATAGCAGAGAGCTGGACTGGTAGTGGAGCAGCTGGGACTTGAACATCCATATGGGATGCCGGCTCTGCAGGTGGTGGCTTTACCTGCTGTGCCACAGCACCGGCCCCTGCTGTGAGAATTTAAGGACAATGTGAATAAATGGAGCACTGTACCATGTTTATGTATTAGAAGACACATTATTGTTAATCGGATAATTTATCCTCAAATTGATTTGTAGATTCAATGCATTCTCAAAAGTCTAACGGTTTGTTTGGTGTTTTTGTTTTTAGAAATTAACAAGATGATTCTAAAGTGTATATAGAAACACAACCTAAAGTAGCCATTACAGTGCTTGGTGGGGGGGGGGGGTGAAGAGTTACGCTATCTGACTTATTCTAGAGGGTGAATATTGGCCCACAGGTAAATAGATATTAGCAGGGGTCAGCAAACAGTGGCTTAGAACGAGTTTTTGTGTAGCCAGCAAGCAAAGAATAGTTTTTACATTTTAAAGGGCTGTTTGAAGAAGGAGGTGTTATAGAAATCACATGTGACCTATAAAGCCAAAAATATTTACAGTAGAAATAAGTAGAGAATCCATAAATAGGAACAAAGTCATTTGACTTTTAACAAAGGTACCAAGATATTTCCACCAAGAAAAACAATGTATTTTCAGCAAATAGTGCTTGATTGTTTGGGTAAAATGCAAACGTGATCTTGAGCTTTGCCTCATGTGATACAAAAACATTAAAACCACAGTGGATTATAGAGCTAAGTGTTAAAACCTAAAACTATAAAATTTCTGGGAGAGTATATATTGAGAAAATACTTGATACTATTCTACAACGAAAGTTATTTATTTAAAATAGGGCTTAAGAAGCACTAATCATAAAGAAAAAAACTAACAAATTGGACTACCTCAAAGCAAAACATGCTTCTCAAAAGACAACACACAGACTGAGAGAAAATATTTATGACACGTGTATTTGACAATGAACTTGCACCAAGACCATATTAGTGAAGATGCCAGGCAAGTGCACTCCATGTGTTTCTGATGAGACTATATAGGGGCTAACTTTGGAAGAGTCAGCTTGTTTCTTATAAACAGTCACCAGTTGTACTTCTGTATTTTTACAGAAATACACAATTTTCTTTTTAAAGTTGAAACATGTATCTTTAAGAGGATATGAATGTTCATCACCGACAACTGCAGGTGATCCAAATGCCCATGAGCAGGTGAATGGATAAACAGGTGTGGTGTGTCCAGATGCCACATACTGCTTATCACTAACAACAAGTTATGTCCCACCACATGCAAAGTGGTCATTGTGTTAAGTGGAAGAAGATAAACGCAAAAGACTACAGACTGTACGGTCTACACATAGGAAATTTTAGAAAACCTAAGCTGTGTTACACAAGGCAGATCAGGGTCCAGGAGGACTGTCTGCAGAGTCGCACAAGGGCATTTTGGAGGTGATGTAAATTTATCTCAGCTTACTTGTGGTTGCCAGATGTTTACATATTTATCCCTCTCTATGAACTGTGATGTATGCGAGTTGTATTTTAAGTAAATTATTCTCAGAAAAGTTCATTCAACATCTGACCTTTTGTTAATGAATGGTTTGAGGTTTTCCCATTACTGTTTTCCCTTCTTCCTCCTTGCAACCCATTCTTCATATAGCAAATGATCTTTTTTTTTTTTTTTTTTTGACAGGCAGAGTGGACAGTGAGAGAGAGAGAGAGACAGAAAGGTCTTCCTTTCGTTTACTGTTGGTTCACCCCCCAGTGGCCGCTGCGGCTGGCGCGCTGCCGCCGGCACACAGCGCCAATATGAAGGCAGGAGCCAGGCGCTTCTCCTGGTCTCCCATGGGGTGCAGGGCCCAAGCACCTGGGCCATCCTCCACTGCACTCCCGGGCCACAGCAGAGAGCTGGCCTGGAAGAGGGGCAACCGGGACAGAATCCATCGCCCTGACTGGGACCAGAACCTGGTGTGCCGGCGCTGCAGGCAGAGGATTAGCCTAGTGAGCTGCGGGGCCGGCCCAAATGATCTTAAATATAGTATGGGGATTAGATCATGTTACTCCTCTTCTCAAAGCCCTCCAGTGGTTCCCCATTGCCCTTAGACTAATCCCTTAACTTCACACATGAAGAACCTGCACGGACTGACCCCCGCTGTCCACTTGTCTCCTTATTCACAGCACACTCCCCGTGTTGACTTCTGTGAGCTGTTCAGTACACAAATGTTCTTCCACTTGGAAGCTGCTTAGTGCTGTGGCCTCTCTTTGTACTCTCTCCCCTTTTCTCTGTCTCTGCTAGCTTGTGGCACTCCTTTGGTCTCAGCAGAAATGTCGCTTTCACCCCTGACTGTACAGTCTCAGTTATGTCTGTTCCGTGCTCTCGCGGTGCTCTGTGCTTTTCCTTCCTAGTTCTTGCCACTCTGGTATTGTTAGCCTCTGCTGCCTCCACTGGACGAGGCTGTGAGAGCAGAGCCTGGGGCTGTTTTGTTATTGCTACAGCACTGGGTTCTAGTCTAATGCCTGGCACACAGAAGATGCACAGTAAGTATTTGTTGGGTGAAAGTGACAAGATTTTAATGAGACGGTGTTTTTAATGTTCTTTTTAAATTGGAGAACTAGATTCATAGTCTGAGTTGATAAGAAACTGTGTTAGCTTCGTATTACTGTGATGTAAGATGTTGAACTCAGGACTCAGAAAGAGTCTCCTCTGGTCTAATCAAGCTGGACCTCCTGAAGCCCATGCCATTCTTGTCCATTCAGAAGGTTCAGCTGTCACGCCACCCAGTTCAGAATTCTGTTTAGACCAAAAGCTCCTTCCCACAAAACAAGAATCTGCATCCTCAAAAGTAGTGCACATTAGTCCTGCTACATTTGCTAAGCATAAAATCACCGTGCATATTTTAAATACGGGTGGTCTCCTTTGCAGAGTTCTTAGGCACAGTTTCACGGTTCAGTTTTTTGTAACATCAGTCCCCCAGCTCCAATTTCAGCGACCATGGAATAATAACTGACTAATTGAGTAAAGTACACCTGCGGCTGCTAGCTCTGCCAGCTGTAGATTGCTACATAACAGATCTGTGCATATCATGGCTTCAGTCTTGGCCGTCAGTCACTTCCTTCCAAGTTCGCTGGTGATTAGCCACCGCATGTCAGTCATGCAGTTCATCACACAGCGAAGTGTGTAGCGGTGTTGCCTCCTTTCCTCCTAGCGATCAAACCCACGTGACATTTTACCAGATGGATCATTGAAAGGGAACTGGCTAACAAAGAAGGAGGTACAAAAAGAAACAGAAGTATGTGGCATTGTGGAAGGAAGTAGCTGCCCTTGGGAATGTTGACATCGCTGGCACTCAGGGGACTCAGGTGCCCAGCCGAGGACCTGGGTAAAGGTGAGCTTCCAGCAAACGAGCAGCCGAGGACCTGGGTAAAGGTGAGCTTCCAGCAAACGAGCAGCCGAGGACCTGGGTAAAGGTGAGCTTCCAGCAAACGAGCAGCCGAGGACCTGGGTAAAGGTGAACTTCCAGCAAACGAGGAAGGGAGTTGCGGTGAAAAGGATGAAGACGGCCGGCCGACGTGACACTGGCAAAGCACTTCACAGCGAAGGAGCTCCCGGAGAGAATTCTTGACGTTGAAAGTGCAAACAATGAAATATTGGAAATTGATCCAGACTTAGAGTATAGCCGTTCCCTAGGGCACAGAAAGGTGCTGTCGTAAGCTGTACAGTGAGGAGAAGGCAAGCCCAGTTTAAACTCCACTTGATGTGTGTTTACAAATACATAAAACATTCTATTTCCCAAAGTTTTCAGATAACTTTTAGATTTTAAATGTGTAATATTCACTTTACTAATTTTTACAATGTAGATATGAGTTATACTTCCTAATACAAGTATAGCCAATGGAGCATTTTAAGTGTTTTGAAAAAAGTTTTGAAATCATGGAACAATAGGAATTTTCCACTGGTTATGAAGATTGCTTGGCACAGCTGTAGCTTATTTGCTACGGTCCTGCACTACTCTGCAAAGACTTAATAGTGGTTTGGATATTTTTAGCTGCTGGAGTTTTTTGTTGTTTTTTTTAAGGCATTTGGTTGGTTGGTTTTTAGCTTCCTGCTGATTAACACAGTAGGACATCTCTCCTTTGGTTTTTTTTTTTTTTTTTGCTATGCTAACCAGATTTTTTTCTATTTGTAGTGGAGAACAGCTGTTTGAGACCAATTGATAGAAATGGGAAGCTGCTTTGTCCAGGTAAAGCTTTTCAGTAGCTTTCAAAAGACAGGCATCACACCATCTATCTTTTTTTTTTTTTTTTAAAGATTTCTTTTAGGGGGCCAGACACTGTGGCATAGTAGGTTAAGCCTCTACCTGTGGTGCTGGCATTTCATATGGGTGCCAGTTCAAATCCTGGCTGCTCCACTTCCGATCCAGCTCTCTGCTAATGGCTTGGGAAGGCAGTGGAAGATGGTCCAAGTGCTTGAGCCCCTGTAACTACATGGGAGACCTGGAAGAAGCTCCTGGCTCCTGGCTTTGTACCAGCCCAGCTCCAGCTGTTGCGGCCATCTGGGGAGTGAACCAGTGGATGAAAGGCTTCTCTCTGTCTCTTCTCTCTCTAACTCTGCCTCTCAAATAAATAAATAATTGTTTTTTAAAAAATTATGTATTTGAGAGGCAGAGATAGATAGGGAGAAACAGAAATCTTCCATCTGCTGGTTCACTCCCCAGTAGCTGCAATGGCTGGGGCTGGGCCAACCCAAAGCCAGGACCTTCTTCATGGTCTCCCATGTGAGTACAGGGGCCCAAGCTTTTGGGCCATCCGCCACTGCTTTCCCAGACACATTGACAGGGTGCTAGATCAATAGAAAGTAGAGCAGCCAGAAATCGAATTGGCACCAATGTGTAACATGGGTGTCGCAGGCTGCAACCTTAGCACTTTGCCACAGTCATCCCTATATATCTTAACATTTTTAATCCAGATATCTTATGTAATTATGTATTACAGAAAACTTTAACCAGAAATGGAGACTGTTTTTCCAAAACACTTGTCTCTGGTGATCTGACCCTTCATTTTAGTCACAAGTTTGATACAGTTGTACCTTTATGGCTTTATTTTCAAAGCTCCTCTGTTTGTTTTGCTAATTTCATTGTGACATCAGTTACAGAACAGTTTTTGGTTCTCACCCCTGTAATACCTTTTGTCATTAGAATAAATTTAGTCATGGACATGACTATGGTTGTTAAAAGGGCAGTTTTAAACTTAGAAGAAGCTAGTCCATAATTCGTGGATTGATTTGGAATATTGGGCTTTTAATCTATATTAACAATAGCTGTTTAAACCAGTCATTTTGATTAAGTGCATCCATAGCTGCCTCTTATTTCTTAGCACTGTGGTACAGATAACAAGAATAATATATACTAGAGTATAGAAACAAAATATAATCAGAACACAGGTAATCCAGTTGCATAAGGAGAAATTCATTTTTTCTTTCATATTATTCTTGGTTTTCAAAGAAAATCAGATTTTAGTAGTTTATTTTGCTTAGAGATGTATAAATTAATAGCATTCACCATGTTTTCACAATTCTTTATAGTGCCAGACAGTTACACTCTGAAGGAAGCAGAACTGAAGTTGGGAAGTTCTCTGGGCCTGTGTCTTGGGAAAGCACCAACCCCCTCTCAGGTAAAATAAGGTCACCTGTCGAATCCCAGTTGATCCTTTCATAGAGTGCTCAATTAATACCTTAACCACTCCAGGAACACTGTTTTCTCCTAAAAGATTTTTTCCTTAAATGATACATTTTTTAAGTTCTGTTTATTTGAAAGAACAAGTTATAGAGAGAGGTCTTCAATTGGTCAGCTAACTCCCTAAATGGCTGTAATAACGGGTTTGGCCAGGCTGAAGCCAGGAGCCAGGAATTCCGTCCACATTTTTCCACTTGGGAAATACAGAAGCCCTTGTCGGCTACTTCCCAGATGCATTAGCAGGGAGCTGGAACAGAAGCTGAAAAGCCAGGATTCAAACCAGCAGTCTGATACAGGATGTGGGCATTCCAAGTGGTGGCTCAACCCACTGCACCACAGTGCTGCCCTGGTCCTCTGTTTAAATAAGAAATATTATGCTAAAGCATATTCATAAGGTTTTTTTCTGTGAAATGTTTGTGGTTAAGGGAGATCTTGAAGGTTGAGTGGCCACCAGTTTTAACAAGTGCATTTCATGAATTCTGAGACCCACCTCCTCCTCCTACCCACACATTTTAATAAATGTGAAATTAGGGGCCAGCGCTGGGCATAGTAAGTTAAACCTCTGCCTGCTGCACTGGCATCCCATCTGAGCACTGGTTCATGTCCAGCTGCTCCTCTTCCTATCCAGCTCTCTGCTTATGGCCTCAGAAAGCAGCAGAAGATGGCCCAAGTGCCTGGACCCCTGCACCAATGTGGGAGACCTGGAAGAAGCTCCTGGCTCCAGATGGGCCCAGCTCCGGCCATTGTGGCCATTTGGGGAGCAAACCTGCTGATGGAAGACCTCTCTGTCCCTCTCTCTGCAACTCTGTGTCTCAAATAAATAAGTAAATCTTAAGAAAAAAAGTTGTGAAACTAGAACGTGTCTTTTCGTTGTGGCATTCTGTAGTGTGTGTTAATGATACAAAAAGGAACAAGCTTGACAACTAGTGCATTTTAGATTTAATGAAAGATGATGTATTGATTTTGGACTTAATTACTCTGAAATGATAGAATGGTGTCTGCAGCCTCTCTTTCTTGTGCCTTTATCATATTCATTCTCTGTATAATGTATTAAGGTTGTCCAGAAGCCCTATAATAAACAATTACAGTCCAGAAGTCATAAGCTTCTGGTTAATAAATGTTAATTACAGTCTGAGAGTCATAGTACGTTAATATTCTCCATCTAGGCAGTCTGGATTCATATCAGGTTCCCCATGACTCCTGGCTCCACTTCATTTGTTTCCCAACTACTTCCTTTAATATACTTTCCCCTGAACTTTGGCAAATAGTAATGCTTGACAACCTAAAAGGAGGGAAAATATGACAAGTGAGGTTGATTTAGAAAGGAAAATTAGGGCCAAAAGGAGTTGAATTGACAAGAGAGAAGACATATTTTCTTGATAGAATCTTTGGAATTATGAAATATGGAATCCCTAGACAAAATGATAATAAAGTTGCTCAGAGAGACAGCACAGTTAATGCTTACTAAGTATAGTAACTGCAGGCTTCTTTGGGGAGTGCCTGAGACAGAGATGGAGATCAAAGTTAAAGAAGTGGTGTCTATGAGAGATTTTTGGGAGTGAAAACATTGATGATAAAGCATTTTACATTTTAGGTAGTTTAAATTGTAAATTAAATTATGAAACATAGTCTTGTTTTTATATAATTTGAGTTTTTGTTTGTTTGTTTTTACAATTTGAGAGACAGAAGCAGATAGAACTTACCTGCTGGTTCTCTCTCCAAACACCCACAACAGCTGATGCTGGGCTGAGGCCAGAGCCAGGAACTCAGTCCAGGTCTCCCATGTGGGTGGCAGGAACCCAGTTACTTGAGCCATCACCTGCTGTCTCTCAGGATCTGCACTGGTAGGAAGCTGGACTTGAGAGCTGGAGCTGGCAGGGCCGACACTGTGGCGCAGTAGGTTAATCCTCTACATGTGGCACTGGCATCCCTTATGGATCTGGTTCGAGTCCTGGCTGCTCCTCTTTCTATCCAGCTCTCTGCTGTGGCCTGGGAAAGCAGCAGAAGATGGCCCAAGTGCTGGGGCCCCTGCACCCACGTGGGAGACCTGGAAGAAGCTCCTGGCTTTGGATCAGTGAAGCTCCAGCCGTTGCAACCACTGGGGAGTGAACCAGCAGATGGAAGATCTTTCTCTGTTTCTCTCTCTCAATGTCTGTAACTTTACCTCTCAAATAAAATCTTAAAAATAAATAAATAAATAAGAGTCAGAGCTGGGAATTGAACTCAGGCATTCCAGTGCAGCATACGGGCGTTTTAACCACGAGGTTAGAGGCTCACTCCCATAATTTGAGGTTTTTACTTAAGTTTCATGTACCCTTGGCTTTACTTGTTTTGGAAGTAAATAATACATCATTGAATTTAGAAATTGAAATTCAACTGCATTCATCCTTCTGTCTGGAACTTAGCTGTTCCTGTTTTTCGCTGTGGGGCGTGACATTCAACCTGGGACAGAGATGGAGATCCTAGTGGAAGAAACAGTATCTGTGAGTGATGTGAGTGATGTTGCTTTCTGTTTGGGGAGTGGGATATTGGGATCTGGAAGTGCTGAAGGCAGATTTTACATAGTGCACCCCAGAGAATTGTGTGTTCTATATAGAGGAGTCATTTGGGGAGCCAACAGGAATCTTAAATAGGACTACTATTGTTTTCCTTTTCTAATTATCAGTAATTGTTACTATAGAAGTATAGATTATGCAGAAATTGATTAAAAGAAAATAGGGTCTGGTATTATGGTATAGCTGGTTAAGTTACCACTTATGACACTGGCATCCCACATCAGAGTTCTGGTTCAAGTCCCTGCTGTTCTACTTCCAATCCAGTTCCCTGCTAATGTACCTAGGAAGGCAGCTGATAACGGCCCAACACTTGCACCCCAGCCACCCATATGGGAGACCAGATGGAATTCCTAGCTTCTGGCTTCAGCCTGGCCCAGCCCTTGCTGTTGTTTCCATTTGAGGAGTGAACCAGCATGTAGCAAATCAGTCAATTAATCTCTCTCTCTCTCTCTCACTCTCTCTCTCTCCCTCCCCCTCCCCCTCTCCCCCCCTTTATTCCCCTCTCTCTATGGCTCTGCCTGCCTCCCCCGCTTTAGACTGATTTTCATTTATGTGAAAGGCAGAGTTAGAGAGATCTTCCATCCGCTGGTTCACTCCCCAAATGGCCACAACAATCAGGGCTGGGCCAGGCCAAAGCCAGGAGCTTCTTCCAGGTCTCCTATGTGGGTGGCAGGGGCTCAAGCACTTGGGCCATTTTCTGCTACTTTTCCCAGGCCACAGCAGAGAGCTGGATTGGAAGTGGAGCAGGCAGGACTTGAACCAGCGCCTATACAGGAAGCCGGCACTGCATGTGGTAGATTTACCTGCTGTGCCACAGCACTAGCCCCGAAATAAATAAATCTTTGCAGAAAAAGAAAATGAAAAAATTGAGTTCCCTCATTATTCCTTATTCTACTCTATGAGCATTTTGGCATATTTCCTTCTGGTATTTTTGTTTTATACACACAGATAGTTTCACACACAATTATGAATGTATGGGAGATCAAGCAAATAAATAATTATGTTGGTGTCATTGAGAACTAGAATTTTCCAGTTTTGGAAAATGGAGAGACATAAAAGCAATGTGGTTAAATTAAAACATGAACTTCATTTATTTTTTCTTAAAAATATTTTTTTTGCTAGCAGTTTAGAAACAGTTGCCAATCTGGTAGCAAATACACCTAGCACCCAGATTATGGTTGATGAACACCATTTCCATCTAAAAGGAACCAGCATTTTGGAATAATGGCTGCTTTTACATATGGGTCAGGCAGTGTAGAAGATGAGCCTGGAATATCTCGTTATCACAGAGAGCAGTGCAGCAACTGGAATCAGCAGAGAGACTTGAGGAGCCCACTAGTCAAAAGATGAGAATGTTGGAACATCAGTCATTAAAATTCTATCATGATACCAGTTATTGAGGGAGTGGGGGTGTGGAGCAGCAGGTTAGGCTGCCATGTACAACACCAGCATCCATTTCAGAGCACTGGTTCTAGTCCCCACTGCGCCACTTCCGATCCAGCTCCCTGCTAATGCGCCTGGGAAAGCAGCAGAAGATGGCCCAAGTACTTGGGTCCCTTCCACCCACATGGGAGACCTAGATGGAGTTCCAGGCCCCACACTTTAGCCTGGCCCAGCCCCAACTGGCCATCACAGCCATCTGGGGAGTGAACTAGCTGTTGGAAGATCTCTCTCTCTCTCTCTCTCTCTCTCTCCCTCTCTCCCTCTCTCCCTCTCTCCCTCTCTCCCTCTCTCCCTCTCTCCCTCTCTCCCTCTCTCCCTCTGCCTCTCCCTGTGTAACTCTGTCTTTCAAATAAATAAAGCCTTGTAAAAAATTATTGAAATGGGGAATGCACATGAATGAATAAAAGAAAAAATTTAAATTTCCCCATCCCATATAACATTCATAAAATCAGTGAGTTCATAATATTCATGAAAGAAAATATTCATTGGTTACCAATAGTGTATCAGACAACTATACAGGGAGGAAAAATCAAATATTTATCCTGTTTTGTTTTTTGGTTTTCTGCAAAAAATGCCTCAGGATAACTAGGTAGATAATGAAAAGTTTTTCTTCATAGACCTGTTCCAGCTAAAAAATGAAGAAAAAAACTTTAAATATCATAATTTCTCAGCTCTTAATAAATTAATGCATGTAAGCAATGATCCTCAAAAATGAGGATCCAACAACAGCAGTGTTCACATCCTCTAGAAATTCAGAACAATACTAGTGCCCTTCTTGCAAGAAACAAAAAAACTACACCTGAGTCTGATGGAGCCCAGAGATCTACTTCCCAGTTTATGAGAAATACAGAGAACAGAGGAATATGTTAACTGCACCACAGGTCTACAGTCAGCTAAATCCAGATTGGAAAATTTCTTCAAATAAGTCATAGGAACCGGGTTAACCTTTGGTTAAAAGAGGCATAAGAGTAGCAGCAACCAATGGCAGAGCGTGGACTTTGTTTGGACCTCGAGTCAAGCCAAAAGAACTTCAGATAGGGATAACTGAAGAGGAGGAATTTGAACATGACTGGTTCTTGAATGATATTAAGGAATTCTTAATTGTTTAGGTGTCATAATCATTCTAGAGGTTTTTTTTTTTTTTTTTTTTTTTTTTTTTTTTTTTTTAAGAATCCCTATCTTTTCAGAGATGTATACCAAGTATTTAGAAATGAAATGATGCACCTTGGGACTGGTGTTGTGGTGTGACAGGTTAAGCATCACAAATGAGTGCTGGTTCAAGTCCCAGCTGCTCCACTGTTGATCTAGCTCCCTGCTAATGTGCCTGGGAAATGCACCCATGTGGGAGACCTGGATGGAGTTCCAGGCTCCTGGCTTCAGCCTGGCCCAGTCCCTTCTGTTGCGGCTATGTGGGGAGTGAACCAGTGGATGGAAGAAAATGTGTCTCCCGACTATAACTCTGCCTTTCAAATAAATAAATCAGTCTTCAAAAAAGAAAAGAAATGATAAACCTGGCATTTGCTTCACAAGAATTTGGGGAAAGGACGGGACTACTGACAGGCAGCACTGGCCATGGCCATCATGGAGACTGAATGGTTAACTGGGGATTATTCTACTCTTCCCTGCATGGATTTGATATTTTCCATAAGATGTTTTTTAAATAAACATTTTTTATCTTTTATTACATACTGTAAATATTCTCCCAGTTTTTCATTGACTTTTTAACTTAAGTGTTTTTTAGTTTCAAAGAAAGAAACCACAAAACTTTTCAGAAGACAGACAGACAGACATAGATCCCTCCTCTACTTTCTTGAACCTGTTGCGGCTGACCAGGGAAATCAGTGGCCTCTGGGTAGCTGTGTTCAAAGAGCACCCACCTCCTCCTCGCTCTGACAGCACCTTCATCACAGGGTGACTCTCTAGACCCCTTCTCAGTCGGCTTCCAGAACACCATAGCTCTTTCAGGTTTTTTGCCCCAATGGCCTACCCCATTCTTAGACTGGACCTTGTACTAAAACTCCAACTTTATCATTTAACTGCCATTTGGTTATCTGATAACATCCCAGGGTATTAACACATCCATAGCAGACTGCCTAATCTTCTCCCTGAAGCATTCTCCACTCACATTTTTCTCTTCTTCAGCTCTATTTTTGGACTTGCTCAGACCAAAAACCTTGAAGTCATCCTTGATTCTTTTTAGTTCACAATCAGATCTTCAGGAAATCCTTTTGATTTGGCTGACCGCATCTCATTCCTTCAGTGCTAGCACCCTATCACATCTCAACTGGATTACTCCAGCAGCTTCCTAACTGATCTTCTTGCTTCCAGGGTGTCCACTTTATTTTTTAAGATTTATTTATTTATTTGAAAGACAAGAGAGAGAACTGCTGGTTCACTCCCCAGACGACCACTATGTCCAGGGCTAGGCCAAGCAGAAGCCATGAACCAGCAATTCCAACTCCATCTGGCTGTCCCACATGGGTGGCAGGGGCCCCAAGCCCCTCGAGCCGTCTTCCCTCTGCCTTTGCAGGCACGTTAGCAGGAGCTGGATCGGAAGCAGAACAGCCACTACTTGAACTGTTGCACTGGTAATGGGATGCCCACGTCTCTGCTCCACCTGCTGCCACGGCACCAGTTGTTACAAAGCAGTTGATGATTCTCTGACATCTGAGATTGGTCACTCCTGTACTCAGCAGCCTTCCTGTGTTGTCTCATCTCACTCAGAGTTAACAGCCAAATCCTTGAAGGGCCTTGCTTGGTTTTGGGTTTGGTCTCAGACTGCTACCCCCTGCCACTCATTCTTTTACTCCAGCCACACTGCCTCTTTGATGATCCTCAAAGACAACCTCTGCAATGGCTGTTTTCTATGCCTACAACATGATTAAGTTGCATGCTCCTTTGTTTATTTTTCTCTAATAACGAGAGCCTTTAAGATTGCAAGTTTCTTTGAATACAGCTTTGGTCCCATTCCTCATATCTTTTTCTAAACAATCTATGACAATATTTTAAAGTCTTGTGTAATTTTATTTTTAACCATGCAAGTAAATGAAAGATTTATTCTCACTTTTAAAACTTTACAGGAGTTTAAAAAAATACGCTTGGTCATTACAGGATTCTAGTCCCTTCTCTAGAAGTCACTGTTGTCACTGAATAGCATTATCCTGTCCACATCAGGACAGACCTCTGCTGTGCAAGAGCCAGCTGTGGGAAAGAGCACTTCAAAAACGGTCATGGACAGATAGAATTAAAAAAAGAATTCCATGTATATGAGGGGTCTTCAAAAAGTTCATGAAAAATAAATATTATGAAATGCTATGGATTTCAAAGTTTCTTTGCATCAAAATAAGCTTATCTTTTAATTCTGTTTTCCATGAACATGTTAAAGGATACTCATGTGTTCATATAGAAAAGAACTTGATTTGTTTATGTGGTTTCTTTTAAATCATAAATGGGATCACACTGTATATATTGTACTAGACCTTAAATTTCACTGAAAATATTTTAAAAACCAACACATGTAATACATATAAATCTATTCTTTAGAGTACTTTACGACATTTCCTGGTTTTCTTAAATGTTCGCCTGTTGATAACTATTTTGATCACAGCAATGACCATCCTTATTTTTGCTCTAGTGTAGTATAAATCAAATTTTATTTATTCTGTTACCCAAAATTTATTTAGTAAATTTTTTTCAAGAAGTTTGGAGTTTAAATTACTATTTTGGCTTCATTTGAACTTTTGTTAATGTCTCGTTTTTGCATTGTGTCACAAGATCACAGCTTGTCTAGTTCTTTCCTGTGAGTTTATGTATGATTAGTTGTATTTCACAACTGCTAAATAAAGGCTAGTTTCTTCTCATAGGATTCATAATTTATGTGTATGTATGAAATCAGCATAATTAATCGCATCTAGTCAGATGTACACTGTTAATCCTTGCAGGAAGGAAATCGTTCAGATCCGGAAGTTGGTAAATGAGACTTTGAATAAGTCCTGGTTGCAGATTCCAGAAACTTGGCCTTCCCCCTCTGAACTGGCTCCACCTCCCTCTTCAGAAGCAAATCCAACTAGTATCTTATCTTACTAATTCTGTATATCTTTATCTCTTTAAGAACTATTAAATATGACCAGGCATAAATAGGTCCAGAGTCTAAAAATGGTGTTTTCCTAGTACCATAAATCAAAAATAGAAACTAATGTGGACATAACTTTTTTTTTTGCAGTGTTTAAAATTAATGCTAGAGAAATCTGGTCTACCAGGTAAGTTATTTCCCATGATGATATAGTCTGACATCGTTTAGTTAAAATAAATTACAGTAGTGTTCCTTTGTTGGGGCTTCACTCTCTGCAGTGTCAGTTGTCCTCAGTTTAAAAATATTAAATGAAAAATTCCAGAAGCAGTTCACGTTTTGAACTGCACATTTCTGAGTAGTGTGATGAAATCTGGCACCGTCCACTCCGGGCAGGACATGAATCATCCCTGTGTCCAGCATGCCATGCTGAATACACTGTGTGCCCAGCAGTCACCCCAGTAGCCATCACAGCTGTCAAGGTTGTGCCAGTCCTTGTGTTCAAGGTGGCATTGATATAATCGTATAATTTAGCGTTTATATCAACAGGATTCTGTGTTATCTGGGATTTCAGTCATCCACTAGGGGTGTTGGATATGAGGTGGCTGCTTTATCAATAAACCTAATGAAGGTTTTCAAATTTTTTCTCCAGGGTTAAGGGCAAAACATTTACAGAATTGTGGGGGGAAAAAAGAAATTTACATTTGTGTATGTACATGACGACTTCTCCTGGTCCTTGTTTACAAACTTCAGACCAGTGATGCATTAGCATGGAGTCCAGGGAGCCCGGCTAGGATCCAGCAGAGGTGCCCAGGAAATAAGCAAGGATTTATGCCGCCGGGAATTACCCACACCTCCCAGTGATGTTTTTTAAGTCTCGTTGATTTAGAATTTTGGTGCCTTCGTTTTGTGTCAGTATTTTTGTGGTATAGGATAGGGAATGTAGTATGCACAACAACAACAATCCAGGATAACTTGAAGAAACCTTGCCACAGAATCATGTCTGAGCCTGAGACAGCGTCACACCGCTTGGTAGAGCACTTTGCTCTTAACGTCTTTGAAAGCCTGTGCCTTCCTTGTCTAGAGGGGAAGTTACATGCTCTGGAGAAGAGGCGTTCTTCTAGAACCATACAAGCATAACTAAATTTAGCAGCAGTCCTGCCATGCAGGGGCCATCACACATTTCCATTTTATAGAAGAGAGACAGGCGAGAGAGGTTAAATGCCCTCCCTAGCGAGCTCTGAGTGCTTTTGGACCTGAATTCTTTTTTTTTTTTCTCTATTCTTTCTTTCTGAATTTTGTTGAAGTTATACCAGGCTTCCTGTATTTCATCTAGGCAGATTCAGGAACACGGTGACACCCACCCTTCCCCCTCCTGCCCGTGCTCCCACCCTTCTTCCGTCTCCCTCTCCTTTTCCCATTCTTTTTTTTTTATTTTTTTATTTTTTTTATTTTTTTTGACAGGCAGAGTGGACAGTGAGAGAGAGAGAGACAGAGAGAAAGGTCTTCCTTTTGCCGTTGGTTCACCCTCCAATGGCTGCCGCGGTTGGCGCGCTACGGCCGGCGCACCGCGTTCATCCGATGGCAGGAGCCAGGTGCTAGGTGCTTTTTCCTGGTCTCCCATGGGGTGCAGGGCCCAAGCACTTGGGCCATCCTCCACTGCACTCCTGGGCCACAGCAGAGACCTGGCCTGGAAGAGGGGCAACCGGGACAGAATCCGGTGCCCCGACCGGGACTAGAACCCTGTGTGCCGGCGCCGCAAGGCGGAGGATTAGCCTGTTGAGCCACGGCACCGGCCTCCTTTTCCCATTCTATGGATGCAGCTGGAAGCCATGTATTTAGTGAAATAAGCCAGTCCCAAGGGACAGTCCCTGGTCTGTGGGAGCCTGAGTAATAATAACTTCATAATACTAAAAGGTAATCTGAAAGAGTGAAATGGATACTTTGAGATGTGATGATTTTGAAGAGCCCTTATCTTGACTGTTGAGGAACAGCGGGTTTTTTTTCTTAATACTATTTGTTGAACTCTTTACTTAGTATAGGATTAATCTTATGAGTATAAAGTTAACTGAAAATAGAGCTCTGTGAAAAACCATAAGAAAGAAACTGACTTCTTTCTGCCATGCTATGCTAGGAATTATTAGTGTTCATTTTTAATGTGTTTGTGGTTTTAATGTATTTTAAATTGTTTACACTCACATAAATATTAACTATTTAAAACCACAATTAATGACAAAACAGGATCCATAAAGCGATTCAAAACCTGGCCGGTGGAGATAAATATAAGATCTGCGTTCATTCTTTTGGCTTTTTTGTGTTTTTGTTGAGTAGGAGGAGTAGTTTCTAGATGTTGCTATTTTCTTAATGACCAGAATGTCTAACTTTTAGACTGACATTGTGGCATAGTGGGTTAAACTCCACTTACGATGCCGGCATCCCAAGTCTGAGTGTGGGTTCAAATCGTCCAGCTTCCTGCTGACACACTTGGAAGGCAGAAGATGGCCCAAGTCCTTGGGGTCCTGCCACCCCCGTGGCTTTGGCCTGGCCCAGCCACAGCTGTGCAGCCACCTGGGGAGTGAACTATCAGAAGATCTTTATGTCTCTCTCTGTCACTCTGCCTTTCAAGTAAATAAATAAATAATTTTTTTTTAATTCTCTACTTATTTCACCCATTTAGTAAATATACTGACAAAGAGAAGTCTGATTAAAGTCTGTTTAGCTTTTATAAATACACACTCATTCCAGCTTCATTGTAATGCTGTTTGGAAAGCATTAACACTGTCTTTGTGAGATGAAGTGCTGACTAGGTAGGAATAGTTTTCTCGTGCACATTAGCACTGAGGAGCAGTGTTAGCATACACTTCCAGCGGAGACAAAGGAGCAAAACTCAGCTCTGTGACGCTTTCCAGAAGGAATTCTCTGCTTACATATTTGTGTATGAGAGAGCCTCAGAAAGTATGTGGAAAATGTGTATGGTAAAAACTGTGCATAGACTTCAAGAAAATACACTGAAATAACCTTATCTTCCAATTTCATTTTCCATGAATTTTTTTAAGTATCCTTATGTATGCACATAAGTGTATATGTTTCTGTGTACATGTAAATTATAAAGTTACAAAGTAAATATTGTATAACAGTAGCAATTATTTTCATTTATTTATTTGAAGAAGAGAGCAAGCTGTCATCCATTGATATGCTCCCCATATGCCTGCGATGGCCAAGGAGCCAAAAGCTCAATCCAGGTCTCCCATATGGGTGACAGGAATTTAAGGGCTTCAGTTATCACTGCTGCCTCCTAGGGTCAGCATCAGCAGCGAGAGCTTAGAGTTGAAACCAGACTCTGAGGTGGGTTGTGAGCATCTTGGCTGTTGTCTCAACTCCTGCCCTGTAAGTGTCGTTTTTATTCCCAAGTATACAGGTCTTGATGAAAGAGTAGAAATTAATCAGATGCTCTGGAAGAGGTAGTTACTTAAAAAATGTACAGTTGTTAGCAGACCAAACCCTATTTGAAATTCACTTACCCAGCAGAGTCATTCCTTTCGAACTCTTAAGACATATTCTGACTTTTTTATCCTGATTTTGATTGCTTCACAGGAGAAACATGGCATTTACGAAAAATGGATTGGTGCTATGAAGCTGGGGAGCCTCTATGTGCAGAAGTAAGATTATTTCTATACATTTGATTCTTAAAAATTATTATTTTGTATTTGCGTACAAGATACCTACCCTACTCAGGTGAATAAATTCTAAAGAAAGTTTAACTTTTCTAGGCTACAGAGATCTATAAATGAATCTATTTTCCCTTTTTTATTGTTGTATTATTTTGATAGAGGGAGTTTGAGCCACATGAGAGTATCCTTGCTATGTGTGATAAGTCCCTTTTTGAAGAGTGCATGTCCCTTGTAGCAGTAGTTCACTAGAAAGAGAACAAATGAACTGATGAGAGAATTTAAAATCTACTTTGAATTTTCAACCCCTGAGTATTTTAATCTCAAAGTTTCTCCGTAAGTTAATAGTGGCGGAATTCATCTTATCAACCAGTCTCTTGGGCTGTGGTCCAAGCTCTAGTTCCAGCCAAACTCAGTTTCCAGGAGCATGTGTTATACAAGTCTGAGTGCAAGAAATGGCAAACAGTTGCTATGTCTGCTTTAAAAGCACATCTGGTGCCAAGTCCTGATGCTTTGGATGGCCCCCGGCCCCCTGCTTCTCCAGAGCACGCTGAGGCCAGTCTCTTGGGTGGCGGGGCAGCTTCTGCACGGGACCTCCTGCCTTCTGTCACCTGAGGCATCAGGCACTTTAGTGATGCTCAGGGATGGCTCCTCTTTCTCTCCTTGTACACACACAGGCTCCCAGAGCCAGCTCTGGCTGGGGGCCTCGCAGGGTGGACAGGCCAGGCCAGAGTCAGCAGGTGGCTGGGACTTCACCGCCTGCTTGAGCGACAGGTCCTCACGGTGGGCTGGAGCTGTGGTTCCAGATCCCGCCAGCTGCCCAGCCCAGCTCCCCTGGGGACCTCTCTGCTGGGGGGCGCCTCGCCAGGGCCCTTGGTGAGGCAGTTCCAGGGCCGCCTGTCCGGGCTCACAGAGGTGCAGGCGGCAGCAGAGTGACTGGCGGGTCTGAGTTCTGAGGAGCTGGGACAGGGTGTTGACAGTGCCTGGCCGTGAAAGTGCTGGGCCTTCCAGCAGCCTTTGGGGGGGGGCAGACCTACCCAGGCTGGGGGCTGCTGAGGAAGACCTGCTGGCCTCCTCAAGGGCTTGTGGGCTCCCAAGCTTCCTCTGGGCAACAGTGGGCCCTTCTATTCTGGGAGAACACAGCACGACCCCTGTCAGCAGGCCTGGGACCGCTGGCCCCTGGCCCCTGGGCAAGCAGGTGTCCTCTTCCCCACCCTGTCTTGCTTTCCTGAGGGGTGGGTTCTGGCCCGCTTCCGGGTTAGGTGCTGAGCCGGGCTCCTGTCTTCCCTGGCTGTCCTCAGGCCCCTCGTCAGCGTCATCCTCCGAGGAGTTCACCTCACGGATAGCTTCTTGCTTCTGCAGCGACTCTCGCCACTCAGCTCAGTCCTGCCGGAGGGTGCCCAGGGCCCTTGAGGGAGCTGGCGGTAGCACCCCCTTCCCTGGCAGCGCCCCTTTCCCGGACAGCACACCCCTGGTGTGGTACTGGCGCTGGAGCTTGGGCACTAGGCCATGTAGGGAGCTGGGTCAGGTGTGGCCGGAGCCAGCTGGGAAGCAGGGCACGCTGGAGCTGGGGGAGCTGCCTCCCACTGAGTGCACGGCTGGAATTAAAGAGTAGCTTTAGGAACAGTTTTATCATAGGATAGTTCGAATCTTGACTCTTCTTATTGTTGGTCCAGATAACATCAAACTTCCCAGTCCAAAGCATGACCTTGGAAGTAGGCCGAAAGTGAAGCTTTGTGAGAAAACTTACAAAGTGTGGTCAGCTTCCCTTTTCTGCAGGCTTTACCTCCTTGATTTCTGTTCGGTAATGAACAGCGCATTGAACATCATTGGTTTACTCATGTACTGGAGCTCCCTGGGAACACTCTTGCCATCAGCAGAGAGGCTCCTCTGGAGTCTTGGCCAGGAGTTTGCTCAGAGTAAGAAGTGAACCTCAAAGCATCTCAGGACATACAATGCAGATGTCAGAGGGAGATATTTCTTCAGACTTCTTCAGCATTTTCTCCTCTATTAATTCCCAAATTGATATCAAACAGTTCATTAGAAAGCAGACTATCTACCCTCAAAACTGGCTTCTCTTTCCAGATTGACTGTCTCTCACACACTCTCTCTTTTCAGTCTGAAATATGGCTTATCCTGCTTGTCTTCCATTCTTCATCTTAGTCTCAGCCTTACAGAGCTTTTCCACGTGTCCCCTGACCGTTCCCATTGCTGGCCTCCTAGTTCACAAGCCATCTCTTGCGTCTCACCCAGGTTACTTCAGTGACTTCCTGGGCTCAGGCATTCCTGTCTTCAGTGTGTCATGCTTACGGCAGCCAGACTAATTTTTGAAAAAAGCTCAGGGATCTGAAGTGGCTCCTTTATTCCACATCCCTTCAGTTAGTGCCATCCTGTCCAGTGCATTTTCTGTTACTTCTCTACCTGTGCCTCCCGCCATGCCTCCTCCCTCTGTACCTGTGCCTCCCGCCATGCCTCCTCCCTCTGCACCTGTGCCTCCCGCCATGCCTCCTCCCTCTGTACCTGTGCCTCCCGCCATGCCTCCTCCCTCTGCACCTGTGCCTCCCGCCATGCCTCCTCCCTCTGCACCTGTGCCTCCCGCCATGCCTCCTCCCTCTGCACCTGTGCCTCCCGCCATGCCTCCTCCCTCTGCACCTGTGCCTCCCGCCATGCCTCCTCCCTCTGCACCTGTGCCTCCCGCCATGCCTCCTCCCTCTGCACCTGTGCCTCCTCCCTCTGCACCTGTGCCTCCTCTGTGCCTCCTCCCTCTGCACCTGCACCTCCTCTGTGCCTCCTCCCTCTGCACCTGTGCCTCCTCTGTGCCTCCTCCCTCTGCACCTGTGCCTCCTCCCTCTGCACCTGTGCCTCCTCTGTGCCTCCTCCCTCTCTCTGCACCTGCACCTCCTCTGTGCCTCCTCCCTCTGCACCTATGCCTCCTGCTGTGACTCTAGTCTCTCAGCATCTTACCAGAAAAAGCCATGCTTAGTGTCAGCCTTGACATTGCCCTTGTTCTTTCATGAGAATTTCCTTCTCTTGTCTGAGTTCATCCAGCTTTGCAAATCCAACCCATCTTTTTAGGCTTAACTAAAATTTCAATTTTTGTAAATCAATCTCTTGTCATTTCTCAGATCATCCATCTCCTTTTCCTTAAAGCTTTTAGTATACTTAAAGTTTATACCCCACAATGTAAATATACTATCCTGTACTTATTTCTTATTTCTTCAATATGTGCTTTATTATTTATTATTTATTTCTTCAAAAGCTGACAGAGGTATGGGGTTAAAAAAAGATCCCTGGTCTGTTTGTTCCTTTCAGAAGTCATAAGTGACAAAAAGAATTTCTGTATTCCCAGGATGCAACACTGAAAGAGCTTATGATATGTTCTGGAGACACTTTGCTCTTAGTTGAAGGAAAACTTCCCCCTCCGGTAAGATTTTTGCTTCTGAACACACAGTTTGTAAGTTACAGTAATTGTTTTCTGATTATGTAGATAATATAGTCTCACTATGGGAAAATAGGGATATTTAGACAGTAATAAAAGAAAAAAAAATGGAGACCTTTCCCCAGATCCTACCAATCAGCTATTTTTTCTTCTTTATTTTTAAATAAAATTTTATTTCCTGCTTTTTATAGTTAATATTTTAACCCGATCAGGAAATCCAAAAACAGCCATCTTTCTCTGCTTTCCCAGGTGTGTTAGCAGAGAGCTGGACGGAAAGCAGAGTAGCCGGGCTCGGACATTTGCTCCCATGTGGGTGCTGGTGTTACAGTGACAATTCCACCCAGCCCATTCCTGTGATTTGTTAATGTATTTAATTCTTTTGCATGCCCTATTCTGACATTGTATTGTATACCTAGCTGTTTTCATGATTATTTTATTTCCAGGTATATGATGTATATGATGTATACATGTAAACTATCGCATTCTATTTAGTGAGCACATAATATTTCATTGTGTGGAAGTACATATATGTGCCATGTTGCCTGTATCTGAGTGTGTCTATGGGATGGATTCCAGAATTACTCAGTCAAAACTGATGGCCTGCCGTGTGTGAGCAGTTTTCTGCCATGGCACCCAGCGCCCGCTTCGGCAGCGTCTGTGCTAAAGTGGGAACGATGCAGAGAAGATCAGCATGGCCCCTGCACAAGGGTGACATGCAAATGTGTGACGCGTTCCAGATTTTTTAGCGGATTGTCAGTTTTTTTCCCCAAAACTGTGTTTAGAAGCCCCACCACCACCAGCCCCTCAGATTTGCCTCTCTTGGAACCCTGAAGAAAGTCTCAGACTTAAATAAATCTTGCTTTTTTTCTCTGTTAAAAAAAAAGTAAGAGGGCGTGGAGGTTGGTCTGTATGCCTGCAGATGGGACTTTCTGTGTGTGCACTGCTGTTAGCAAGTAGCCCACGACTAGAACTTGGGCATTTTACACGTTGGTGGTTATGGCCAAATCACTCTCCAAAGACTTTGTAGCACTTTTTTTAAAAAAAAAAAAAGATTTATTTTATTTGAAAGAGTTAGAGAGGTAAAGGGGGGGATGGGGGTTGGGGGGTCTTCCATCCACTGGTTCACTTCCCAGATGGCTGCACTGGCCAAAGCTGCACTGGCCAATGCTGAGCTGATCCGGAGCCAGGAGCTTCTTCCTGGTCTCTCATGTGGGTTCAGGGGCCCAAGGACCTGGGCTTTCTTCCACTGCTTTTCCAGGCCATAACAGGGAGCTGAACTAGAAGTGGAGCAGCTGGAGCTCGAACTGGCACCCATATGGGATACCAGCACTACAGGCTGGGGCTTTAACCCACTGCGCCACAGCACCTGTCCCTTGTAGCACTTTTTATTCCTGCCACCAATTAGGAGAACTCAAGTTCACACATTTTTTTTCTAATTCTCATCTTTTTTTTAAAAAAAGATTTATTTATTTATTTGAAAGGCAGAGTTACACAGAGAGAAGGAGAGACAGAGAGAAGGATCTTCCATTCTCTGGTTCACTCCCTATTTGGCAGCAATGGCCAGAGCTACACTGATCCAAAGCCAGGAGCCTCTTCTGGGTCTCCCACATGGGTGCAGGGGCCCAAGGACTTGGGCCATCTTCCACTGCTTTCCCAGGCCATAGCAGAGAGCTGGATCAGAAGAGGAGCAGCCAGGACTAGAACCAGCGCCCTAATGGGATCCAACAGAGGATTAATCCACTGCAACACAGCAGCAGCCTCGCTGCTCCACTTCTGACCCAGCTTCCTGCTAATGTACCTGGGAAGGCAGCAGAGGATGGCCCAGGTACGTAGGCGCATGCCACCGATGTGGGAGACCCAGATGGAGTTCTGGGCTCATGTCTTCAGCCTGACCCAGCCCTGGCCATTGTAGCCATTTGGGGAGTGAACCAACAGATGGAAGATAGCTCTAACTCTCAATGTATCTTTATCTGTCACTCTGCTTTTCAAATAAGTAAATAAATCTTACAAACGTAATTGTGGGGTGAGGTGTTTGTCTTAGCAGTTGAGATGCCGTGTACCATCCCAGAGTGCCAAGGTCAATGCGCTCCACATCCCAGCAGCCTGCTAATTCACACCCTTGGAGGAAGCAGGTCACGGCTCAAGCAATTGGGTTCCTGCTACCCAGCCCCGGCCATCTTGGGCTTTGGGGGAGTGAACCAGCAGAAAGACACCCCCGTGTGTCTCTGTCCATCTCTCCCTCTTTCCCTCTCCATCTCCCTCCCTCCCTCCCCACACCCCTTTCCCCCAGCCACCTCTCTGCCTCTCAAAAGATGATTTTTTTTTTCATGCTCCATTCTTCAGGGATTCTTGAAGGTGCCAATCTGGTTGTACCAGCTGTGGGAGCCCTCAGAACAGTGGAAGAGTCATCAAAACGATTCCAGTTGTACCCCTTCTCGAGGTGGGGGCTGGGGAGCTGCTTCCACCCAAGGTGAGGACAGAGTGAAATTATAGCAGCTAGCGTGGCATGAAAAGTAAGGTCAGGAATCAGAAGTCATCCCATAGAAATCACACCATCCTATTTTGTTTTTAAGTTTTTACTTATTATTTGAAAGGTAAAATGACAGGGAAAAAGGGTAGGAGAGAGAGCTTCTATCAGCGATTTTCTCCTCAAATGCTGGCAACAGCTGGGGCTGGCCCAGGCTGAAGCCAGAAGCCTAGAACTCCATGAAGGTCTCCCACATGGATGGCAGGGACCCAAGCACTTGAGTCATCAGGGTGCCTCCTGGGCGCACATAAGCAGAGTAGCCAGGACTGGAACCAGTGTGGGATGTGGGGATCCCAAGCACATTTAACCTGTTGCACCACAACGCCTGCCTCAACACCATGCTGTTTTTTCATAAGCTCTGGAAGGCACTGTATATGTTTCTACTCTTTCTGTTAATCTTAAATATTATATCAATATGTTAACTTTCCAAAGATCTGTATGTATCATTTCTCAAGGTCCTCAGGGCAGTGGAAGCCCTGTTACATGTGACAGGACATGGAAGCTTCAGCTACTCCCAGTGACCTCACTGCAGTCTGTGGGACAGAAGCCAGGGCTGGAGTCTGCATCCTGCAAGTCTCCTGGGCGTGTTGTCTTTCCCAGAGCCTCCAGCAGCTGCTTCCAGGGCATCTGTGGAATCTCACTGACTTCTGAGAAGAAATATTGACAGAGTACAAAGATGCTGTTTTACTTAAAATTCAGTGTGCACATTGCAAGGGGTGGAAGTCCCTAGCAGTAGGCCGAGTAGCTTTTGTACAAAGTGGAATTCCACTTCATTATAAAGAGGAGAAACTGGAGGTGGGGTTTATGACACAGCACATGAATCCACTGCGTGGGGTGCCCGCACCCCATCTTGGAGTGATATTGTGGTTGCTCAGCTTCGGCGGGGGGGAGGCCAGTGTTGTGGTGCAGAAGGGTGAGTGATGCCTGCAACTCTAGCATCCCATATCAGAGCACCAGTTCAAGTCCCAGCTGTTCCACTTGTGATCCAGCGTCCTGCTAATGTGCCTGGGAAGGCAGTAGAAGATGGGCCAAGTCCTTGGGCCCTGCATCCTTGTGGGAGACCAAGAAAAAGAAAACACATTCTTTTTTTTGTTGCTGTAGATACAGAATATATTTATAGTAGGACCAGCTCATTGTGTATGTTTTTCTTTTTATCCTGCTTTACATAATTATTTAGCTTTTATAGTACCTTGAAGTATTGTAGTTACATTTCTTTTATTTATTTATTTATTTGAGAGGTCGAGTTACAGTGAGAGGAAGAGACAGAGAGAAAGGTCTTCCTTCTATTGGTTCACTCCCCAAATGGCTACAAAGGCCAGTGCTATGCCAATCCAAAGCCAGGAGCTTCTTCCCAGTCTCCTACGTGGGTGCAGGGGCCCAAAGACTTGGGCCATCTTCCATTGCTTTCCCAGGCCATAGCAGAGAGCTGGATTGGAAGAGGAGCAGCCAGGACTAGAACTGGCCCCATATGGGATGCCGGCATCGCAGGCGGAGGATTAACCCACTGCCCCACGGCGCCAGCCATTTCTTTTTATCATTTAAGCCTCAGTAATAGAATTAGTGTAACTAGTCAAATTCTTTCTTTATTTATTTTTTGAAAGAGTTAGAGAGGTAGAGAGAAAGAGGTTTTCCATCTGCTGGATCACTCCCCAAATAGCTGCAACTGCCGGACCTGAGCCAGGAGCCGCCTCTGGGTCTTCCACGTGAGTACAGGAACACAAGGACTTGGGCCATCCTCTGCTGCTTTCCCTTGCACATTAGCAAGGAGCTGGTTGGAAGTGGAGCAGCCAGGACTCAACCCGGTGCTCATATGGGTTGCAAGCCTCAGGGGCTGCTATTGTGGCACACTGGGTTAAGCTGCTACTTCTGACGCTAGCATCCCATATGCGCAGATTCAAATTCCAGCTGTCCCACTTCCAGTCCAGCTCCCTGCTAGAGGCCTGGGAAAAGCAGCAGAAGATGGCGCAAGTGCCTGGGCCCCTCCCACCCACCTGAGAGACCTGGATAAAAGTCCTGGCTTTGGCCTGGCTCAGCCTGGTCATTGCCACCACTTGAGGAGTGAACCAGCAGATGGGCAATCTCCCTGTCTCTCTCTTTCTCTGGAACTCTCTCATTCAAATAAATACATTTTTATTTTTTAAAAAAACTATTTCACAAGCACAAAGTAAATTTATTTAAAGTTCTTCCAGTCATCCCGCTCTGTCCTTTCGAAGGTGCTCCTGGAAACATGCCTGTGGAAGTGTCTCTCCTCTGCATGGGAGACATAGAGATCTCAGAAGACGCCACGTTGGCGGATCTCAAGTCTCAGGTCAGACATCCCCCTGCAGCATGCCTTAGTGGTGAGACGGCTTCTTCCAGTGAGATATTAATGTGTTCTTCTATTTCCTTTTCCCTCAACCACAGTCTGTTCTGATATGGCATTTGTTATATGCCATGTTCAGTGGTAAGTACCCCGCAGGCAGCACGTGCCTGTGGCTCAGACAGCTGCCCTCGTGGCTCTCACGGGTCCCTCGTCTGGCAGGCATGCCGTGCTTGTGTTTGACTCTCTCCTCAGTGACTTGTGGCTTATGCTCATTTTTATTTTTGAGGGAAACATGTTTTCTTGAAACATTTGTAAAGCATTCACTTTCCCCCGTTTTTCACATTGTTTTTGTACCATTGTGATCCACTTGTTAAATGTTGTTAAAAGTTTTGTTACCAGTTCTCCTTAAGGTCAGCTTCTGGGCTAGGGTGCTGCATAACTAGACATGGGACTGCTTCCTTGTGCATTAACACAGAGAGGGAGGGGACCTGCGAGTACAAGGGGTCTCTAAAAAGTCCATGTAAAATGTGTATTAGGAAGAAGCCATGCATGGTTCCAAAATAAACAGCTTTCAAGTCCGTTTTTCCAGGAACTCTGAAGCACCCTCATACAACACAGAATGGTGAAGAAGTGTCTTGCTGTTTCTGCACTGAATGAATGCCCTTCTTTTTCTTAAAGGAAGAAATATGGGGGCATATATAATATATATATATATACACACATGGCTAGCCGTTAGTTGTTGATGTTTGGTATTTGTGAGTCCCGATGTGTGAAATAACCTTCCTCAAAAACACCAATGGCTTTATTCTCATGCGGACAAGGAGAAAGATGTTTTTCCTTGTATTAGTTTGAAAGATACAAAATTACTGGTTTTAAGTCCAAAATGGCTGAATATTGGCAGCTATCTCTGCTTCAACCTAACTCTACAGAATTAGAACAAGCAGCTTAGCCATACTGGTTGGAACCAAAGATTTTGAAACATTTCAAAACCAAAAGTTATTTTGCAGGCAGAGCAAACACTGCAGCAGCAGATGAGGCTCAGATTTAGAAATAAAACGCTCATTCTCTCACGCTCATTGCAGTGGAGAAGAATACAAGAATTACTCAGGATTAATTTTTATGTAAAAGAGGTTCCTGTGCTTTTTAAAAATAGATTTGTATGGTAACTTCGAGATACATTCCCCCTCAGATTTCATTGAGTAGTAGTTCTTTTTGTGTCTAAAGAAGTTTGTTTTGAGAGTACCCTTGAACCTGTTGGAGAAACATCTGTTTGTTTTTCCAGGCCATGGTCTTGCCCTCATTCTCAGACTTCGTTGTTCCGTCCCCAGCCTTCCTCAGAGCCTGGACAGTGGAGAGTAAGCGCCCAGGCAGGCTTCTGCGAACCCACCAGCAGCAGCTCAAGTAGGTTTCCCACTGGCCACTCAGCAGGCCCTGTACGACTGGGCAGTGAGAGGGATTGTTGGAGAAATCAGTCTTTTGAGTCAGATGATGACAGAAAGCCCATTCCTGGTCATTCCAAGTTTGTGAGTTGGATGAGATTTTTAATTAAAGATTAAACTCTAGACAATGTTGGTTTTCCACATTAAGTATAAATAGAGCTTTGTGCATTCTCTGGAGACTGACATCCTCAGAATCTGGATTGCAATAGACGTTAGCAGTAAGCTGTTTTCATTCCAGGAAGATGTGAGCTAGCTTGTCTTAGAACAGAAAGGCTATGTCTGGGGCATTTCGTGGAGTTCTTAGTTCCCTTGCAAGCAGCACTGAGGGTTTCATTCATGTCGGTAGTGATGCCCACCCAAAAAGCACCTGGCCCAAGAGGCTGAGCCTTGGCTGGACAGAGTCGAGCTTCCAAGTAGAGTCTGAATACAGTGGCACAGCCTGCGTTCTAGCTCTCGTCCTTCCTGGAAGCTGGAGTGTTCGATTACAGTATGCAGAAAATAACCCCGCACTTAAGAAAAAAGCTTAAAATTGGAAAAAATTGTTTTAAAAAATTGTCATTCATTTTGTTTCTCTTATTGTCAGAGACTATAAACTAGGACGGAGAGCTGAGGTCTGCTTAGAGCTCCTTCAGAAAGAAGAGAACTTGGGGTAAGAAATTCTGCACATACAAAGTTACACACATCCCTCGTCATGGTGTGTGGTTGGTCTCTAAGAATTAAACAACATAATCTATCGTATATTTTTCATTTCTTAAATAGTCTAGCTACTTAAAACATGCATTCTAGAAATATGTATATATCTGGTGTCTAGAACGTGGAACTCATTCTCCATAAAAACAGTGGTGGAGAATTGACTTTTCAGTAACGTCCAGATAAGCACACACTGACCACATACTGAGGTGGGGGTGCTCATCCACAGCTCTCGTCCGTGCATTTGAGAAGCAGTTGTTAGAGGGATCTATAATCACACCTAACACACTGCCCTTGTATCCTGTCTCATCCTGAATGTGCTATATATACTAGGATGTCTGTGTGCTTATGCAGTTGTTGTTATCCGTCTCCCACTCTAGAATATAAATTTTCTGAGAGCAAGTACTTCATTTGTTCACTGCCTCATTCCCAACTCCTAATATAGTGCCTATGACATAGTCAATAATTATTCATTGGAGAAAGAAGCACCTGAAATTACCCACAATCAAACCTTCCTGTTCTTTTTTCACTATAGGGAAATCCTTTATAAGATTTTTTGTAAATATCACCAAATACTTGAGATCCTTCTGCTTGCTGTGGTGTGTGTCCCTTTCCTGCCCTCAGCCTATTCTGTGAGCCAGCACTCTGAACCAGTCCCAGCCCCCATGAAATCCCAGTGTTCTTACAGTGATCCATTCACAATGCAAGTGGCCTACCAGGAGTAGTGTGCTAGAGGGGAATTCTGGGATCAAATGGTATGGACCCGTCTGACCTCTGTAATAATTAGAATCTCTTCCAGGTGAGTTACACCAGTTTATGTTTCCTTGAGCAGAGTTTATAAGTATTTCACCTCACTCTCAAATCGACACTGCTTCCTGCATCACTTAGATGTTTCCTACATGGATGAATGAAAAGCCTTTATCCTGTTCTCATTTGCTCCAGTGCTTGAATTGCTGGTAAAGTGGGGCATTTATTCAAAGGATTATAAACCATTTGTGTTTTGTGGGTGGGCAAATAAATTATTTTATATAGTTGTAACTCGGGGTCTTGGAGAAACCGTGGTACAGTTTGTGTGAGCTCTTTGTATCAGAGCAGAACAGACCCTTTGTCAGGTGTGTAGTAAACGGTGCCCTTTGGAAGAACAGCCGTGCACTTCCCGGACAGATGCCATCCGCGGGCTCCTCTGTTCTTGCCAAGCCCCCAGCTACCTGGCTTCGCTCAGGGACCGCACCTCCTGTCCCCTCCTTGGCAGCTGGAACCGTTGCTTTTCCTGCTCAGGGCCTTTGTGCTGTGCCGACGGCAGGGCCTTCCTTGCCCCTGGGGGCTGGGGCCGTGCAGCTCCCGGGAGTCCAGTCTCCAACTGACCCCTTCCGCTGCGCTCTGTACTAAGGAAGCAGGCCCCATGCCCCCGTGTTCTTTCTCCCCTGCGTCCCCTTGTCTTCTGGTGAAAACGCCAACGTAGCTGAAGCCTGATGCTCGACAGCCAGTCGCCATCTCACTGCCCACAAGAGTTGTTTTCATTTCCCCTTTCTGCCGTCCAGTACTCTGGTTTTTCTTTTCATTTTACCTGATGTGTCAGAATTCTGTATATATGTGGGGTACCACGCAATGTCCCAATGCCTGTATACGTGTGCAGAGTTCACTATAGGGTGATGTAACTGTCACCTCAAGTGTTTTACCTGTTCTGGGCGAACACTTTCAAAATTCTTCTAGATATTTATGGACACAGCATTTTTATGTAACCACTCTGCTGTGTAACACCACACCGGAAGCCCTTTCTCCTGTCTGACTGTAACTTAGTTACAATTTTAACTACAACTTAGTGTCTGTGACTTGGAGAGCTGTAACTCAGTACTCGTTATTCAGCCTTTCCCATCTCTTCCCCCCATTATTTTCCCTAGCTTCTGATAACCACTGTTCCACTCTGGTTCTGTAAGGTCCACTTTTCCAGACTCCACATGTGATTTGATTTCCCTGCCTGGCTTATTGCCCTTCACATAAGGAACTCCATGTTGTCACAGATATCAGGATTTACCCTCTTGCGGCTGATTGGTATTGGGTGTGCATGTGTGTGTGTCACATTTTCTTTATCTGATGGTTGATGGACACTTAAGCTGTTTGCATTCTTAGCGGTTGTGAATAGGGCTGCAGTCACCATCAAGTGCAGGTGTTGTTCAGCACTTGACTTCATATCCTTCGGGATTGCTAGGTCAGACTTCTCCACAGATGTTCCCACCAGCAGGACACAGATGTTCTCTTTCCTCCGCAGCCTTCAGTCCTTGTTACCGTTCTGCTAATAGCCGTTCTAACCGAATGGTACTCAGTGATGCATGTGTCAGCCATGTAGATGTCTTCCTTAGAAACACAGCCATTCAGATTTATTGGACATTTTTAAATTATTTATTCCTGTGCTACTGAGTTGTTACATATTCTGATTATTGACACCGTGTCGTACATGTAGTTTATTTTTTTTTCAATTTTTTCAATTTTTTTATTTTTATTTGGCAGGTAGAGTTATAGACAGTGAGAGAGAGACAGAGAGAAAGGTCTTCCTTCTGTTGGTTCACTCCCCTAATGGCCTCTATGGCCAGCGCCGTGCCGTTCCGAAGCCAGGAGCCAGGTGCTTCCTCCCAGTCTCCCATGTGGGTGCAGGGACCCAAGCACCTGGGCCATCCTCCACTGCCTTCCTGGGCCACAGCAGAGAGCCAGACTGGAAGAGAATCGACTGAGATTAGTACTCGGCACCCCAACCGGGACTAGAACCTGGGGTGCCGGTGCCGCAGGCAGAGGATTAGACAAGTGAGCCACGGCACAGGCTATGTGTAGTTCAAATATTTTCTCCCATTCTGTATGTCATTTTTTCATTCTGTTAATAATTTTCTTGACTGTGCAGAAGATTTTTAGTTTGCTGAGTCTTACGTTTGGATCTTAATCCATTTTGAGTTGATTTCTGTGTGTGGAGTCAGGTAAGGATTGAGTTAATTCTTCCGTGTATGAAACCTATTTTCTCAGCACCAGTTACTGAAAAGACTGTCCTTTCTCTAGGACACGTTCTCAGCAGTTCTGTCACGGGGAGTCAGCTGCAGACGCCTGCCTTGACTTCTAGGTGCTCTCGACAGCGAACTGTCTACCTCGCCGTATTTGCTTCTTACTTTTTATTGTCTCTTCAGTTTGAAGACCCTCTGTCTTACAGAACAGATCTGGTGGTGATAAATCCTCTAGCCTTTGTTCGTCTAGGAGTGTCTGTATTTCTCCTTCCTGACTACAGAATAGGTTTTGACTGTCCTTGCTAGGAGATTCTTCCCTTCAGCACTGAGAAAGTCCCACCACGTCCCGGCCTGCAGGTTTCTGCTGAGAAGTCTGCAGTCAGGACGTAGGACAGCTCTATGTTACTTGTTTCTTCTCCCTGTGGCTTTGAGAATCCTCTCTGTCTACCCTGGAGTGTTGTTCAGAATGAACCAGCATCTGTCTAGAGAGGGGCGATCCATCCTTGCAGGCCTCTTGCTGTAGCCAGGCACCGTGGGAATGTGCCTGGTCTTACAGGTCGACTGGGCTCAGGGATTTCCACTTGGCAGCAGTGCGGAGCGGAGGACGGGGGCCATTAGGATCTGCCCTGTGTTGGGCTCTGCCAGCCGGGTGCCGACTTCTCAGATGTAGGCCTGTGTTTAGTTTTGTGTCCCACTGCCCAGCCCCTGGGGTCCCGTGCTGTGTGCCTGAGGGAGAGGTGGAGGAGGTAGGTGCCGCTAAGCCAGGCCTGTGCTCCCTGGGTGTCAGCCACTCGACCTGGCACAGTCTCAGAGTTGCACCAGGCCCACGCAGGCTGGTGCTGCTACAGACTGAGGTGGATCAGCTCCGCTTTATGCCAGGGCCGTCTTAGAAGCTCCATGTGAGCAGTGGCCTGCAGTACGGGCCTCTGGGCTTTCTCTGTCAGGCCCAGGACTGAGCCCCAAGGCAAGTAGGCTTTTCTCACCTTCCTGCTCCCCAGAGCCTGGAGTCTTGTTCTGCTGCCTGTAGAGGATGAGGGAGCTGGTCCACTGGCCACTGTCTAAGGAGAGTCCAAAGGCTGAGGCTGCAGGCGCTGGCCGGAGGGCCCTGGCACGGAATTTTACAGTGGCAGCCGTGGTCGCGAGTTTCAGGTCCAAGGTCTGCACCTTAGCCCTCCTAGGGAAGGGAAGGGGTCTGCAGTCTGTCTCCAGGCTGCTCTGCTTGGAGCTGGGGATGGGGTGATGCCAGCAACTCTCTCTTCCTGCCTTCTACAGGCACTGTGGTCTCTCACCTGGCTTCCTTATAATCCTTGTGAACATGGCTTGGTGCGTTAATAGCTGTGTGAATTGATGTCTCTGGGCAGTTGATCCCTGAGGCATCTCTCCCAGCCACTATCTTGATCTGCCTCTCACCCATCCAGTTCTCATCTGTAGTTCCTACTTCATGTCCTGCAACAGTCTGCACAACTAGTTTTTTTCCTACTATTTTTTTTTAAGATTGATTTATTTATGTGAAAGAAAGAGTGACACAGAGAGAGGTCTTCCACCTGCTAATGCACTCCCCCCAGGTGGCCATAATGACTGGGACTGTGCCAAGCCAAAGTCAGGAACCACAGACTCCATCCAGGTCTCCATGTGGATGCAGGGCTCAGTCTCTTGGGCCATCTGCTGCTGCCTTCCCAGGTGCATTATCAGGGAGCTGGACCTGAAGTGGAGCAGCCAGGACGCAACCCCGTGCTCTGATATGGGGTGCATCCAGGTGGCACAGCCCACTGTGCTACCAGGCTGACCCTCCCCCCCCCCACCGTGTCTCTGAATATGTCCTCCCACCCCTCAGAGGGATGCTTACTGCTGACATTTCTGCACCTGTGGCTGCAGCCTCATCAGCCATCACCGTTGTATCTCCAGCCTCGTCTCTGCTCAAGTCTGAGCCTTCGGTTCCTCTCCCTGGCTGCCCCACAGCACCTCAGATTTGGAATTCCCCAAGTAAGTGTGCAGGTAGCTGCCTCAAAGCTGCTTTGTCTTCACCGACCAGCTTCCCCGCCTCTGGTTCCGACCCAGCATTCCTGGGGGTTTCCATGACTTGAAACCGAAGTCAGCTGGGATCCCTGTGGCTCTCCTCACCAGAGCACGGGGCCTTGCCCAGCCAGCTGCTCCGCTCATGCCCTGTCCCTCCTTCCCCCAACACATACACAGGGCACGCTCCTGCCACCCTGGGCAGGGTCACTGCCTCTCCAGGGGTCTCTGTCGCAGACTCAGAGTGGGGCCTTTGCTTCCATTCTCAGTGAGATTTTGGGGAAAGTCTCCTTATAAAAGCCAGAGAAGTCCGAGAGGAAGCTTTGCCCATCACACTGTTAGCAGGCAGAAAAACCCTAGGGCTCGCGTCTAACACGTATGCCAGTGGAAACATGCAGATGACCAGAGCTGTGAGCAGCAGGGAGTGTGCTGGGCTGGCCTCCCTGAGCAGCCAGGAATCAGAAGCTGTGGAGGGCTCTTTTAGGGAAGACACACACACACACACACACACACACACACACACACACACACACTAAGTTTCAGGGGAGTTCTGGAAGGGATGGGCACACTTGCCCACCAAGTGATGTGTGTGACATGCATTCCACGTCCACGTGGGGTGGAGATCAACACTGTAACGAATGGCATTCAGCTCTCTAGTCAGAAAGGTGAAGTTGGGCTGAGACTGCTGCTCAGGTGCAGAGCCATTCTGCCGTTTCCACAGGACTGGGCCTGCAGTTTCTATCAAGGGGGTTTGTCACAGGAATGTGTCTGCAGCCGATCCGCTGGGGTTCCCATCCAGCTGCAGGGACAGCTAGTTGACTTTGAGATTAAAACTGGGTTGGATCCTTTTCTTTGCAAGGGCAGTTGGCGGAGAGGTGTTCATCTCTCCCCTTGTTATTTTTAACTTAATCATAAATTGGAATTGGAAAGGGGCTACTTCCTGATGTATCGGGGCACTGTGGAATCATGAGCTCTAAGGGGTTTTAGTCAGCAAGCAAAAGGATTCTGAGACTGGAGAGCTTACTCTGCAGAGGTGAACGTTCCTAGAGAATAAGTGTGTGGCCTGGGACTTGGGCAGATCTAAGTTAATTAGAAATAAAGCCAGACAATTACGAAGACAGGGACAAAACAGGGGAGAAAAATTAAAAATGGAAAAATAAAGACCAAACCCAAGGAACACTGGGCACCCAGGATGTGATCCAGTCCCACCAGGTCTCAGCAGAGTTCTGTCCAGGCTCTGGTTTATCCCCTTGGTTGTCTGATCTGACACCTGGAGATTTGCTCAGCTACCCAGACGTGTCCACTCCAATGCCGCAGAGCTAGGGGCTGCGGCGCAGACTCCTCTTCTGCTGGAGAAAGCCAAGGGCAGCTCACTGCTGTGACAACACCCGGGCCAGGAGTTCTGTGGAACACTGTTGTGCCTTAATGACCCAAGCAGTCACCCTGGCTCAGATATGAATGATGTCATAAGAATTGCAGATTCCTCTAGGGCTGCCTGTCCCAGTCAACCAGCCCACTTGCAGAGTAGCCTGGACTTGATTAAAGTCAGTGCTCCAAGCCCTAAGGTTTCCCCTGCCATCTTCCTCATTGTGGAAAATCCTGGTTAGTTTACAATGCAGGGCGCTTGCTGGTGTTGGCTGGCTTAAATCACCATGGCGTGCAGCAGAGTGAGTGTCGGAGTTAGCTGGAGGTGCCTGTTCCTGTCTTTGCAAGTACAGTTTAGACATTTGGAAGCCCAGTTAGAACGGGGCTGGAACAGTTGTGACCACACAGGAAAGATGTACCAGGAGGCCTAGGACTTTAAGGGGAAGTTGATACTCACATGATTAGAAAAACCTCCCAGGCATTTACGAGTATTTTTATGTTTATAAATCAGTTGAGGCTTAGAATCTGTACATGCTCCCAAGATCGAGGCATGCATGGTTGTTGACAGACATGGAAGGTATTTTGAGGACAGACCCAGAAACCTACTGCAGAGCCATGAGAAGGCTGTGGTCTCTAATTATCCTTAGAGGGCCCCAGAACCTTTTTTCACCAGGAGTGTTGTTGGAAGGCTGTGGATAGGTAGATTTTTGATGACGATGGCCCGGGGAACCCAGAGTTCATCAGCCTTTCGAGGCCTGGGCTGGTGCTTGGGAAAGCTGGTGAAGACATAGTCTTGCCAATGGGAATCGGCATCTGCGGCTCCTAAGCTGCTGGTTATGATTTGTTTTTAAGATTCTCTTTTCGGCCGGCGCTGTGGCTCAACAGGCTAATCCTCCGCCTTGCGGCGCCGGCACACCGGGTTCTAGTCCCGGTTGGGGCGCCGGATTCTGTCCCGGTTGCCCCTCTTCCAGGCCAGCTCTCTGCTGTGGCCCTGGAGTGCAGTTGAGAATGGCCCAGGTGCTTGGGCCCTGCACCCCATGGGAGACTAGGAAAAGCACCTGTCACCTGGCTCCTGCCATCAGATGAGCGCGGTGTGCTGGCCGCAGCACACTGGCCGCAGCAGCCATTGGAGGGTGAACCAACGGCAAAGGAAGACCTTTCTCTCTGTCTCTCTCACTGTCCACTCTGCCTGTCAAAAAAAAATAAAAAAAGATTCTTTTTTCAAGTCGTCTTTAAAAAAAAAAAAAAGATTTATTTGAACAGCAAATTTACAGAGAGAAAAGGAGAGACAGAGACATCTGCTGGTTCACTCTCCAAATGGCTGCAATGGCCAGGCTGGGCCAGGATAAAGCCAGGAGCTGGGAGCTTCATCTGTGTCTCCCATGTGGGTACAAGGGTACAAGGACTTGCACCATCTTCCGCTGCTTCCCCAAGTGCGTTAGCAGGGAACTAGATCAGAAGTGGAGCAGTCAGAACTCGAACTAGTGCCCATATGAGATGTCAGTGACGCAGCCTTAATCCACTATGCCACAATGCTGACCCCTATTTATTTTATTTGAAAGGTAGAGTTACAAAGAAAG
This sequence comes from Sylvilagus floridanus, assembly GCA_949820135.1. Taxonomy (NCBI): domain Eukaryota; kingdom Metazoa; phylum Chordata; class Mammalia; order Lagomorpha; family Leporidae; genus Sylvilagus; species Sylvilagus floridanus. Next base: position 176,090,543 of record OX463236.1, on the reverse strand, counting down.
AGGTCTTCCATCCTCTGGTTCACTCCCCAAATGGCCGCAACAGCCAGAGCTGGACCAGGCCAAAGCCAGGAGCCAGGAGCTTCATCTGGGTCTCCCACCGGGTGCTTCAGCCATCCTCCACTGCTCTCCCAGGCCCATTAGTAGGGAGTTGGATTGGAAGTGGAGCAGCCAGGACACGAACTGGAACCCATATGGGATACCCACATCGAAGGAGGTGCTAAATCTGCGCCACAGCGTGAACCCCCCGTTATGATTTTAAGGAAAAACTGGGGCTATTTCACGTTAACAGCAGACTGCACATGGAAGGATTGAGGAGGTCAGGTACAAGAATAACACACTGAGGAGTAAGAGAGGAAGCCTGCGCCAGGAAGTATCCCCCTCCCCAGGAGCGTGGCCTTTTAAAGAGGTATTTTTAACTCTTCTGTATGCTCACAAGTCCATTTACTACAGGCCCTCCCCCTGAGGCCAGGAGCACTTATCTCAGTAATCCAAGGTAAAGAAGAGATTCTTGGCAGGGAGAGAGGCCCAGAACACCAAGAGTTGTCAGTCCAGCCTTTTAGAAAGGTGGGGGTGGTCCCCTTGTCTTAGCCCACAGATGGGGATGGTGTCTCTTTGGGAGGTAGGGGGAGGGGCGTGGCCTTTACTCAGGTGTAGTGAATCCATGGCTTGGTCCATGTAGTTTTAGGGAAGACCAAGTGGTCAGAAGGACTGAATAGGGCACTGCCCACGGAGGCTGGAGGCCTGGGAGTGGGTGCTGCGGCCCCGGCGCAGTCAGGCCACCCGGGGGCCCGGGAGTGGGTGCTGCGGCCCCGGCGCAGTCAGGCCACCCGGAGGCCCGGGAGTGGGTGCCGCGGCCCCGGCGCAGTCAGGCCACCCGGGGGCCCGGGAGTGGGTGCCGCGGCCCCGGCGCAGTCAGGCCACCCGGGGGCCCGGGAGTGGGTGCCGCGGCCCCGGCGCAGTCAGACAACCCGGGGGCCCGGGAGTGGGTGCCGCGGCCCCGGCGCAGTCAGGCCACCCGGAGGCCCGGGAGTGGGTGCTGCGGCCCCGGCGCAGTCAGGCCACCCGGGGGCCCGGGAGTGGGTGCTGCGGCCCCGGCGCAGTCAGACAACCCGGAGGCCTTGCTGGAACCTGTGGGACAGGAGTGGTAAGGGATGAAAGCAGTAGCAAGGTCATGAATGCCAGGCAGGTCTGTTGTTCCTATGAAATACGGGGCCTGGGGTCTCCCCAGTAGCAGTTCACAGAGCCTGCTTCTGGGAGCTGCACAGCAAGGCCAGAGACAGAGCCTACCACGGGTTTGCTGGTAAAATTTGGCCTCAGCTCTTTGAGAGTGTGGCTCATCTTCTCCACTTGTCCTGAGGATTGCCGTCCCCAGGCCACGTGAAGCTTCGCAGAGCCTTTGAAACCTGTTGGGTGGTGTCTGCAGGCAGCACGGGCCCCACATCAGCCCTGCAGGCTTCAGTGGCTAAGTCACACGGGAGCACCCTGGCAGCTTTGTCACTGCGTGTTGGGTGAGAGGTAAGAGTGTCCGCAGACATTAACAAGTGTTAAACTCCTCTGGGAGCTTTTGTCCTCACAGGGAAATCAGTGTGCCAGTCCTCTCTAGGTAGTTGTCCTGGTGCTGTGTGTCTGGGACTTAGGGCACTTCCACGGCTTTGGGACTGTTCGTTGCATGTAACCTACACTTTGAGGTAACTTCCCATATGGTAGCTGCCAGCCTGTAACCAACACAATTTTTTGAGAGCCATTACAGTAGGGCTTTTCCATAGTGAGTACAGTCATGTGCAGTTCTGATAACTTCATCAGTTATACACACACACACACACACACACACACATATATACACGTACACTTTTCCTTCAGGATTATAATAGAAACCATTGTTGGAAAACCCCTTGATTTTGGGGGTGGGTATTCAAGTCAGTATCAACAGGGTATCTTTCATTAGATAAGCTAAAAGCCCTGAACGCCATATGAAGTTCAGGGCATCGCTGTCGGGGTGTGGGGTAGCGTTCTTAGCCACTTGATCTGCTGTTTGATTTCCTCTGCCACAGGGAATTGGTTTTCTGGTGTCGCAGACAATGCATAACTACCACTTTAGTGAGGCCCTGTGCTGCCTTCAGTGACATTAGTGTTAGAGGCCCACGCTTTATTTCCTTGTTCTCTGCCATCAGTCATCCCCTTTCCTTCCAGAGAGCTCCATGGGTGTGTAGAACTGGAAGCACACGCATTTTGTCCAGAGGCCAATTGGAGGGCCCCCAGCAGGACTCCGCGTTCAGCCTTTGGGGCAGAGGTGTCCCAGCTGCGACACTTCTGCCCCAGAGAAGTGAGAATAGACGTAAGGGTGACCCCACATAACCAGCTCACAGATTCCTTCTCATGCAACTGCTCCCATCTGTGAAACTCAAGGTCTGAGTTACCAGGTGGGCATCTTGGAGGTTCAGCAATCTGGAATGGACTTCTGGCACCTCTGGGCTGTCATGCATTAGAGGCAAACTGTGTGACAGAAACCACGGGCTGATTTAGAGTGTCCAGGCTTGTGGTTTCACCGATCTTACCCTCCCAGCAGTGAGCCACAGTTGGAAGGGGAGTCTGTGAGGTAGTGCGGTAGTGCTCCGGGCTAGTGTCAGGAGCAGTCTCCAGGCCCTCCTTCCAGTTTTTGTCATGGTCTCATCTGTCAGAAGGGCGTTGCCCAATTTTGAGTCTGGGTGTTTCGAGAGGGCTCAGGATGTGGATAAGTGTATTGTGTAAAAGCCTGGCACATACATTGCAGAAAGGCCAAGGGATCGTGCTGGGGTGTTGGAGCCCCTCATGTGTTTTGTTACAGTTCTTTTGTTTGGGGGCTCCCTCTCAGAGTCCTCGCGGAAGGCCATGGTTATAGTGCCTATACCAGTTTAGGTCTTGAATTTCATTTGGGTTCTAGTTTGGCTCTTCTTTGGGACCTCAAGGGTCAGGTCCCGTTTTACGGGGCCCTACACGTTTTCTTGGTGTTCTCTCAGTGTGTTATCTTCAAGGATCAGGAGTAAGCAGACTGTCCGTGAGAGACTGACAGTTCACCATCTAGGGTGATGCATTGCGGACATAGAGGTGAACGGGTCAGTCGTGTGCCTGGGTCATCCCAGGAAGAAGGAAGGTTGTTTTCCAATTGATCAAAGATCAAAAAAGGCTTAGTAAGGGCCTTTCAGGTACCTGTCGTCCCTAATTCCTGTAGACATCTGTTCAAGAGGACATGGCCTTGATCCTGGTGAGAATACGGGTTCCCCTTGGCCAAATTTTACTTGCTATGGGTGTGAGGTGGGGAAATTGTACCTGAGGTAGAGGTGGGGCCCGGGGGGGAGGGGTGGGGAGAGAGTCTGAGGACTGTAGCCTTCCCTGGGTTCAGACAGAGGTTGGGAAACTACCTCAGCCTTATGTGATAAGCGAGGTTATGGGGCACAGACCCTGCTGCTGCCCCCGGAGGTGGGGAGGGTGGAGGTGGTGCCATTTGATTCAAGAGGCCTTCATCTGCTGGGGTTTCCCTTTGTGCACTGACGTCTTACTTTGTCTTCACAAATTCCTGTTGCAAAACAAAATTATAAAAGCTTCCCAAAGGGATTTGCCCTCATTGGCTTCCCTTTTTACGAAGTCTAACTGTAACATGTTTTATAAGACAAGGCCATTTGTCATTTGACCCCAAAGCATATTAGGGCAATGACATCGTATAATTTTAAAAAAGGTTTTTTTCTTTTTCATAATGGTTCCAATGTGCCTCCAGGTCTTTCAGATACACTGAAGGGGCTGCATTGTGGAAAAGCTGACTGATGACTCAGAATCCCACACAATCAGTTTTAATGAGCACCTCAGGACTAGGGGACTTGAACTAGTCCGTCCTCTAATGTTTAAAAGTTATCCCTTTTATTTGTTTGAAAGGCAAAGAGACAGCTTATCCATCCACCAAGTCACTCCCCAAATTCCCGCAACAGCCAGGTCTGGGCCAGGCTGAAGGCAGGAGCCGAGACCTCCATCCATCCCGGTCTCGCATCTGGGTGACATCCAGGCCATTGTCTCTCCCTCTGAAGCACATCAGCAGGAAGCGGGGTTGGAAGTGGAGCAGCCAGGACTCAGATAGGCATCCTGATACGGGACAGTGGTACTGCGGGGGATGACTTAACCTACTGCACCACACTGTCTGAATAAATACACCCTGGGAAGGATGAACGTCTGTCAGGATTAGGTCAAACTTGGGGGTTTGACCTCGGGAGTAGGTCAAACTTGGGTCAAACATGAGCTGCCTGTCTGCCCTGGGACTGAAGAGCCCAGCCCTCAGACCGCACTCATCTAACACAGCAGAGATGTTTCTGCAACTGAAAACTCCAGGGAGACAGAAAGCAAGAACGTCGCCTCTGGGAGTGGACACCACCCGACCAGGTTCTCCCAGGCAACAAGGCACTCCCCCCCGCGTCCGTCCTCAGAGGTCTGGCATCTGAGCAGCCATCACTAGCTCTCCAAAGGGAAGAAGCTGCTTTTGCAGTTCCAGAACTTGTAATGGGACAGGACGGTCTGAGGGCTCCTGTCCAGCTTGTGTGCCAGTGAAAACATGGTTTGAGTTGCAAGCAGAAAGGAATGCATTGGAGTTGGCCAGGACAGGGAACAAGATGGTCTCATGACCAGAAACCAGGCTGCCCACACAACCAGGAATCGCAGGTCTTCTAGAGCTTTCTTTTAAGGAAGTTAGGCATTTCAGGTCCCACAGCAACTCTGGGAACGGTCGTGAATATCCTAAAGGGGTGGGTGGACATGCTCCCATGTTACCCTGTAGGTTATGTGCATTGCATGTGCAGTTGAGGTGGAGATTTAATGTTATAATGAGGGGGTTTTGTCTGCCCACATCAGAAAGGTGACTGAGGGTCACTTTGCTGCTTACGCACGCTTCAGCCTGCAGGGACCCTCTGGTTGGTTTTAACTAGCACTAGAAGAGGGTTGGGCATTTTCCTTGGGTCGGGGGAGATGTCAGTGTCCTAGTGGTTATTGTGCATTTTTTAAAAATTTATTTTTTTAAGGAATACAAATTTCATAAGTACAACTTTAGGAATATAGTTGTTCTTCCCACTATACATGTCCTCCCACCCACACTCCTACCCCTCCTCCTCCTCCCTCTCCCCTTCCCAGTCCCATTCTCCATTAAAGTTCATTTTCAACTAACTTTGTACACAGAAGACCAACTCTATACTAAGTAAAGATTTCAACAATTTGCACACACGTGCACACACACAACTGTTTGAGAACTAGTATCACAGTTAACTCTCAGAATACAACCCATTAAGGACAGAGGTCCTGCATGGGGAGTTAGTGCACAGTGACTCCTGTTGTTAATTTAACAATTAACACTCTTATCTATGACGTCAGTGACCACCCGAGGCTCTGACATGAGCTGCCTAGGTTATGGAAGCCTTTTGTGTCCACAGACACTGTGAGTATTTGGACAAGGCCATAAGCAAAGTAGAAGTTCAGGCCGGCGCCGTGGCTCAATAGGCTAATCCTCCGCCTTGCGGCGCTGGCACACCGGGTTCTAGTCCCGGTCGGGGCACCAGATTCTGCCCCAGTTGCCCCTCTTCCAGGCCAGCTCTCTGCTATGGCCCGGGAGTGCAGTGGAGGATGGCCCAAGTGCTTGGGCCCTGCACCTGCATGGGAGACCAGGAGAAGCACCTGGCTCCTGCCTTCGGATCAGTGCGATGTGCCGGCTGTGGCAGCCATTGGAGGGTGAACCAATGGCAAAAGGAAGACCTTTCTCTCTGTCTCTGTCTATCTCACTCTCCACTCTGCCTGTCAAAAATAAAAAATAAAAGTAGAAGTTCTCTCATCCCTTTAGAGAAAAGTACATCCTTCTCTGATGGTCACTTCTTTCCGCAGAAGTCTCACCCACAGAGATCCTTCATGTAGAACATTTTGCTACAGAGTCTTGGCTCTCCATGCCTGAAATGCTTTCATGGGCTTTTCAGCCAGACCAGGAAACCTGAAGGGCCGATTCTGAGATCAGAGTGTTACTTAAAGCCATTGTCGATGGCCGTGTTTCTGTGTTTCTGTGTGTAACACATCTTTAAGCATCTTTTGCAGGGCTGGACGAGTGGCAACAAATTCTTTCAATTTCTTTTTGCAGTGAAAGGTCTTTATTTCACCTTCATTCATAAATGAGAGCTTTTCAGGATATAATATTCTGGGCTGGCAGTTTTTCTCTCTTAGTACCTGGGCTATGTCTCGCCATTCCCTTCTGGCTTGTAGGGTTTCTGATGAGAAGTCTGCCGTGAGTCTAATTGGAGATCCTCTGAGAGTAATCTGACATTTCTCTCTTGCACATTTTAGGATCTTTTCTTTCTGTTTCACTGTGGTGAGTTTAATTACAATGTGTCGTGGTGAGGACCTCTTTTGGTCATGTTTATTGGAGGTTCTATGAGCTTCCTGTACTAGGATGTCTCTGTCCTTCTCCAAAACTGGGAAATTTTCTGCTAGTATCTCACTAAAAAGGCCTTCTAATCCTTTCTCCCTCTCCATGCCTTCAGGAACTCCTAGAACTCGAATGTTGGGTTTTTTAATAGTATCCTGTAGATTCCCAACAATATTTTTTAGATTTCTAATTTCCTCTTCTTTTCTTTGGTTTGACTGTATATTTTCCTGTGCTCTGTATTCTAAGTCTGATATTCTCTCTTCTGCCTCACCCATTCTGTTTGTAAGGCTCTCTAATGTGTTTTTCATTTGATCTATTGAATTCTTCACTTCATTATGATTTCTCGTCACTATCACAGTTTCATGTTCTACTAGTTGTTTCATTTCAGCTTAATTCCTCCTTAATATTTCATTTTCACGAGAGAGATTTTCTACCTTGTCCATTAAGGATGAAAGATCTCTGCGAGTGAGATCCCAGTGGAACGAATGGGGCCATCAAAGAAGGAGGTACCTTTCTCTGAAGGGAGGAGAGAACCTCCACTTTGACTATGACCCTGTTGGAATAAGATTGAAGTCAGCAAACCCTAAAAGCTTCCATAGCCTCGGCAACTCATGACTAGACCCTAGGGAGATTACTGACGCCATAAACAAGAGTGTCAAATTGTTAAATCAACTTCAGGAGTCACTGTGTACTTACGTCTCATGTGGGATCTGTCCTTAATGTGTTGTCCAATGTGAAGTAATGCTATAACTAGTACTGAAACAGTATTTTTACACTTTGTGTTTCTGTGTGGGTGCAAACTGATGAAATCTTTACATAGTATATACTGAATCAATCTTCTGTATATAAATATAATTAAAAATGAAAAAAAATCTTGGTGTTAAATTGGAAATTGCATAAAAAATTAATCAATTTAAAAAAATATATATCATGTAGAATCTCTGTCCTTAATGTGCTATACATTGTGAATTAGTACTGTGGCTAGTGCTCCAACAGTGTTTTTCACTTTGTGTTGCTGTGTGAGGGCAAACTGTTGAAATCTTTGCTTAGTATATACTGAACTGATCTTCTGTATATAAAGAGAATTGAAAATGAATCTTGATGTGAATGCAAGGGGAGAGGGAGTGGGAAGGGGGAGGGTTGCGGGTGGGAGGGAAGTTATGGGGGGGGAGCCATTGTAATCTATAAGCTGTATTTTGGAAATTTATATTCTTTAAATAAAAGCATTATAAAAAAAAGCCATTGTCATTCTATGAGTTGGCTATGTGGACTGCTTCCCATGTTGGAACATTCTCTCTATCTATTATTATTACCTAACACTTGATCCTATTTATATGATCACTTGAACACTTAAGATGGCATTTTTACCACCCAGCTTAATGGGATTTGGGGTCCCATGACAAGTTTTTAAACTGTGCCCTTAGAAGTAAGTCTATAGGAATGTATGCAGAACTATACAACTTTACAGTTACAAACTTCCTCCTCTCTCTTATTCCCACTGTTTTATTTTTTTACTGAGATCCATCCTCAATAGACTTTAACACATATGATTAAGAAAGGGTTCAACAAACAGTATGAAGAAAAAAACAACAACAAAATGAAACAGTTCCTCAGCAGTCAAGGCAGCTCAGGTCATCCCTCCTGAAGTGTCGATTCCACTCCTGCAGGTTTCCTTTCAGGAGCTCTGTTAGCTCTCCCAGGTCAGGGAGAACATGCGGTATCTGTCCCTTTGGGACTGGCTTGTTTCACTAGGTATAATGTTTCCCAGATTCACCCATTTTGTTGCAAACTACCGAATTTCATTTTTTCACCACTGTGTAGTATTCCATAATATATATATCCCATAATTTCTTTATCCAGTCTTGAGTTAACAAGCATTTAAAGTGATTCCATGTCTTAGCTATTGTGAATTGAGCTGCAGTAAACATTGGGGTACAGAGAACTCTTTTATTTGCTGGTTTCATTTTCCTTGGGTAAATTCCAAGGAGTGGGATGGTAGGGTCATGTGATAGGGCTATATTCAGATTTCTGAGGCATGTCCATACTGTCTTCCATAATGGTGTTACCAGTTTGCATTCCCACCAACAATGGATTAGGGTACCTTTTTCCCCACATTCTCGCTAGGATTTGTTGTTTGTTGATTTCTGTATGAAAGCTATTCTACCTGGGGTGAGGTGAAACCTCATTGTGGATTTAATTTGCATTCCCCTGACAGCTAGTGATCCTGAGCATTTTTTCATGTGTCTGTTGGCCGTTTGGATTTCCTCTTTGAAAAATGTCTATTTAGTCCTTTGCCCATTTCTTAAGTGGGTTGTTTGGCTTGTTGTTGTGGAGTTCCTTGATCTCTTTGTAGATTCTGGCTATTAACCCTTTGTTGGTTGCATAATTTGCAAATATCTTTCCCATCCTGTTGGTTGCCTCTTCTCTCTCCTGACTGTTTCTCCTGCAGTGCAGGAATCCCAGGAGTTAATTCTGGCTCTGACTGCCTGGGCCTCTGGGGTCTTTCCAAGAAGTCTTTGCCTGTGCCTCTATCTTGCAGGGCTTCTGTCATGCTCTCGAATAATTTGATGGTGTCGGGTCATAGATTTAGATCTGTAATCCGTGTTGAGTGGATTTTTGTGTAAGGTGTAAGGTAGGGGTCTTGCTTCATAGTTCTGCTTGTGGAAATCCAGTTTTCCCAGCACCGTTTGTTGAAGAGACTTGCTTGAACCAATCCTTGCTCCAGAGATTGTTTAGCCCCTTGGTCAAATATAAGTTGGCTATGGATGCTTAGATTGATCCTTGGTATTTCTGTGCTGTCCCACTGGTCTAGCCATCTGTTTTGTAGGAGTACCAGGCTGTTTTAATTATAACTGCATTGCGGTATGTTTTAAAATCTGGTATTGTGATATGTCCAGCTTTGTTTTTGTTGTGTAAGATTGCTTTAGCTATCTGAGGTCTCCTATGTTTCTGTATGAATGTCAGCATCATTTTTTCTAGATCTGAGGAGAATGTCGTTGGTATTTTGATTGGTATCACATTGAATCTGTAATTGCTTTCCAAACAGTGGACATTTTGATGATATTGATTCTTCCAGTGCATGAACATGGAAGATTTTTCCATTTTTTGGTATCTTCTTCTATTTCTGTAATGTTTTGTAATTCTTATCAGAGAGATCTTTGAGATCCTTGGTTAAATTTATTCCAAGGTGTTTGATTTTTTTTTTTTTGTAGCTATTGTGAATGTGATTGATCTTAGCTCAGTCTCAGCCTTGGCATTGGCTGTGTATACAAAGGCTGCTGATTTGGGGGTACTGGCTTTACACCCTGCTACTTTACCAAACTCCTCTATGAGTTCCAGGAGTCTCTGGGCGGGTCTTTTGCATCCCCTATACAGAGAGTCGTGTCATCTGCAAACAGGGAGAGTTTGACTTCCTCCTGCCCGGTTTGTAGCCCTTGGACTTCTTTTTCTTGCCTAATGGCTCTGGCTAAAACTTCCAGGACTATATTGAATAGCAGAGGTGTCAGCGGTGGAGTGGGCATCCTTGTCTGGTTCTGGATCTCAGAGGGGATGCTTCCAAACTTTCTCCATTCAGTAGATGCTAGCGATGGGTTTGTCATAAACTGCCTTGTTTTTAGAGTTTTCATCATGAAAGGGTGTTGTCTTTTATCAGATGTTTTCTTTGCACCTGTTGAGATAATCAGATGGTGTTTGTTTCACTGTGTTGATGGGATGTGTCACATCGATTGATTTGCTCATGTTGAACCATCCCTGCATACCAGGGATGAATCCCACTTGGTCCAGGTACAGGAGCTTTCTGATGTGGACTCCAGTGGCTGGAATTTTGTTGAGGATTTTTGCATCTGGGTTCATCAGGGAAACTGGTCTATAGTTCTTGTTCTCTGTTGCTCCTTTGTCGGGTTTAGGAATTAAGGTGATGCTGGCTTCATAGAAAGAATTCCCTCCTTTCCAGCTGTTCTGAAGAGCTGGAGAGGAAGTGGAGTGTTTCCTGGGTTGGGGGAGGTGTCAGTGTCAGCAGTCGTGGTGCATGTTCATTCATGTGTTCTGACTCTGCCTTGACTGTTCTCTGGTGCAGCCCCCAGGACGTGCTGCTCAGGACACAGATGCGCATCCCTGCAGAGAGGGCATACGGCCCGGCCCTGGACTTGGTGTGGGACACTGCCCGAGGCGGGACTGCCTGCTCCCTGAGGCAGAGAGTGGCCAGCTTCTATTCTCTTCCGGTGGAGAAAATTGAAATTGCCAAATACTTCCCTGAGAAGTTTGAATGGCTCCCGATATCGAGCTGGGTAAGGTGGTGAGGTGTGTTGCATAGCTGTTAGGTTAACTAGAATTTTGCGCAGTGATAGGGAACTTGGTAAGAATCTGAGATGGAGTTTTGTTTAAGATATTTCATTCTCCTATAGAATCAGCAAGTTACCAAGAGGAAAAAGAAGAAACAGCGGGACAATCTGCAGGGGCCGCCATATTACGTGAAAGATGGAGATATCATTGGCGTTAAGGTAAGTTGTTTCACAACAGGTTTCTCACTGTGACAGGATGAGCGTCAGACGCCTTTACAGGTAAGTTCTAGCAACTCTCTAAGACGCAGGTAACCCCATTTATGCAAATTATTCCAGAGAGTGGGTTCTAAAAATGGGGACGCCAACCACAACACCACAGCTGCCAGGGACGGTACATGACAATTTAGGTCATTTTCACTTATGACCGTAAACGTGAAATTCTAAATAAAATGCCAGCAAATCAAACCCAGCTTGTATGTTTTAAGAAAATATGACTGTGTGACAACGAATGGTTTTATCCAAAGAGCACGAGAATGCAGTGTCAAGAATATATTATGGGCCAGCACTGCAGCTCACTAGGCTAATCCTCCACCTGCGGGGCCGGCACCCCGGGTTCTAGTCCCGGTCGGGGCGCCGGATTCTGTCCCGGTTGCCCCTCTTCCAGGCCAGCTCTCTGCTGTGGCCCGGGAGTGCAGTGGAGGATGGCCCAAGTGCTTGGGCCCTGCACCCCATGGGAGACCAGGAGAAGCACCTGGCTCCTGGCTTCAGATCAGCACAGCACGCAGGCTGCAACACGCTGGCCATAGCGGCCACTTAGGGGGTGAACCAATGGAAGGAAGACCTTTCTCTCTGTCTAACTCTGCCTGTCTAAATTATATATATATATATATATAATGGAGGGCAGGCCCAGCAGTGCCAGCGCTGCTGCCACGCACATGTCCTGTCAGGACGCCCGCGCTTGAGCCCAGCCTGGCCCTCGGTCCCAGCCTTCTGCTCGTGCACACTGGGGCAGCAGGTGACAGGTCAAGTCAGCGTGGGCGGTCTGGACTCCGTTCTGATTCAGTGACGCCGGGGCGGCAGATCCAGCTCTGTCTCTCTATAGAGATCTAGATATCTTCTGCAGAATGCATTGTGGGGAGCAGGCTTTGGCCTGGCAGTCGAGGCGCCCACATTGGAAAGCCTGAGCTTTCTCAGCTCTGGCTCCTGGCTGCAGCCTCCCACCGGAGCAGACCCGGGGCGGGAGGCCCGGTGATGGCTCAGCTGGGTCCCTGCCACCCCGAGAGCCCCGGGTTGCGTTCCAGGCTCCTCCGTGGAATCTGGCCAGTGCCCAGCCACTGGAGGCACCTGTGAGGGGACCCAGCAGAGGGCGCTCTCTCTCGCTCTCGCTCGCTCTCTCTGCCTGTTCCTCACATAAAAGTACATCATGAAATCCAAGGTATTACTTGGTTAAGGAAGAAAAATCATATGGCTAATTGGACAGAGTTATAGAAAGTGGAGGATAAAAGTTAATACTAAGCCTCCAGGGGCTGGTGCTGTGCTGCAGCAGGTTAAGCTACTGCTTATGGTGCCGGCATCCCATACGGGCGCCAGTTCATGTCCCGGCTGCTCCACTTCCGATCCAGCTCTCTGCTGGCGCCTGGGAAAGCAGTAGAAGATGGCCCATGTGCTTGGGCCCCTGCACCCACATGAGACTGGGAAGAAGCTCCTGGCTCCTGGCTCCTGGCTCCGGCGGCCAAGCCGCAGCTGATGTGCTGATCTGGGGGCGAATGAATAAGTGGAGGGAAGACCTCTGTCTCTAACTCGGCCTTTCACATAACAGCAGGGCCAGCGCCCTTGCCTTGGCTGTGTTGAGATGTTATTCAGTGGTAGTGCAGTGTAGCTGGGAGGCAGGCTCACGGACAGGCCAGGGACTGGACAGAGAGCCAGACAGAGAATCCCACAGGTGAGAAGATCTGACAGATGCTGAAGGCAAGACGGAGACCAGGTTCCTGCATAGACGCTGCCGGGGGGCTGGTTCCCTCTCCAGGAAAGCTGTATCCGTGGTTTGTATGAGGGCCCTCGGAACCCGTGTCCACCTCTGCCTTCGCTGCGGCTGGCTCAGGTGTGAGTGCTGACGGCCCTGGGCCACGTCCCCGGCCCTCGGCCGCACCCTGGGGAGGTCCTGTGGAGCTGCTGCCTCCTAAAAGCGTTCCCAGTTATCAGGGTGACCTGCGTCTCCTTTCAAACGGAGGCCGCAGAGGTCTGAAAGCTTTGCTGGTTTGCAATGCAGAATCTCCTGGTTGACGACGACGAGGACTTCAGCACCATCCGAGATGACGCTGGAAAAGAAAAACAGAAACAGCTCGCCCTGGGGAAAAAGAGAAGGTAACGGCGGACGGGTGGACGGACAGACGCACGCACGCACGCACGCACGCCGACTCTGGTTCCCCTGGCTGTGCTGCAGGCTACCTCCACGGAGCCCGGGTTACCTGCTCTTGGGAGTGACAGCACCTTCCTCCTTCCTCCCGTGTGCAGCCTCGCCCCGCCTCCTGGCCTCCGCCAGGCTCGCCTCGAATCCTGAGCCCCCTGGGCTCACAGCCCCCCAGCCGCCTCAGGCCCCTCCCCCGGCCTCTCCGCAGCCAGGGCTGTTCTTCCACGGTCACCTCTTCACCTTGGCCGCCTCTGTCCGGGTCGCACAGGCCGTGTCTCTGCCACACCCTTTGGTGTCATCTACAGACTGGGGGACATCCCCCAGAGGCACCTGGCACAGCGTCCCCTCCATGCAGCCGCACCCTGGCTCCTGCGGCCCCTCTTGCTGTCCACCCCACAGCTGTCCCTCCTGTCCTGCCTGCTCCTGCCTTGATGGGCTTCCTCTCTGCTATGGAGACTTGTGCAGTGGCCTCTGCCGTCCCCTCCCCGCGGGGCAGGCCCCTAGCCGTCCCCTTCCCACAGGGCAGGTGCCCCGGCCATCCCCTCCCCTCAGGGTAGCCACCCCCTTCCCACAGGGCAGACCCCCCCTGCTGCCCCCTTCCCACAGGGCCCCCCGGCCATCCCCTCCCCGCAGGGCAGCCACCCCTTCCCACAGGGCAGACCCCCCTGCTGCCCCCTCCCCACAGGGCAGGCCCCCCGGCCATCCCCTCCCCTCAGGGCAGCCACCCCCTTCCCACAGGGCAGACCCCCCTGCTGCCCCCTCCCCACAGGGCAGGCCCCCCGGCCGCCCCCTCCCCGCAGGCCAGGCATTGTGGGCCAGCAGTGAGCAGAGGGCTCGGAGCAGGAGCGGGCTGGGAGTGGGAGGGACACGTGTGCCCCCGTGGCACTCCCCGCCACAGCCTGTCTCAGGGAGCAGGAGCTCACTCCTCCACACGCTCCCCAGCTCTGCACCGCGCAAGGCCTGGTGCCCTGACCCAGAAGCGGCTGTCGGGGGTTTCTTGCCCCAGTCGTACATGATAGTGTCGCATGTGAAGTTCCCTATGTGTCTGCCACATGGCTTTCTCCACGTCTGATGTCACGGACTTGTCACGTTGGCCCCTTGGCAGGCCTTGCGGTCACCAGGGCTGCTGTCCTGAGTCGCCCTCACTTTCCCTGTGCCGAGGCCGTACCCGCCCTGGGCCTCGCGGCTCTGTTTGCGTCCGAACAGCTGTGAGTGCCGTGTTTCTCCCCATGTTCACTTTATTAACTTTTTGGAGAGAGCTTCATGCTTCCAAGTCCAGAACCACCCAGGAGGCTCACGGCGCAGTGTCGCCCCCGTCACCATCACAGCCCCGCAGAGGGACGGGCGCAGGAGAGCGGGCAGCGCCCCCTTGTGTTCTGGACACGGAGGCGGCTTGATGGCCCTCTCTCTCTTACTGCGATGTGCGCCCCGTACACGTGCGGGGGCTCCGTGGGGGCTGCGGGTGGATCCCGGGTGTCCCTGTCCCAGGGAGTGTACAGTGGCTGTGGCACAGGTTCCGCAGGTGGCAGTGTGGCTCACAGGGCACAGCTGCGATTCTGGACACAAGCCAGCAGATGGGCACTAAGCAGCCACTGAGGCACAGGGAAGGACTGAGCGTCCAGTTCAGAGGGGCAGGCCCTGGGCTGCCTGTCCCCTGCTGGGGCTGTAGACTTGTTGCCCCACCTTGGAAGTGCAGCAGCATCTCCTCCAGCAGCCCTGCCCTGCACCCCAGGAATCGTGCCCCCCAGGAGCCGTGCCCCCCAGGGGCCGTGCCAGACACACACAGCGGCCGTGTTCCTGATGCAAGACCCACCCAGGACAGAGCGGAAAGGCTGCTCAGCAGTGGGGGGCCCCAGTGCACGCAGACACACGCACCCACACAGGGACAGCCTCACAGCCAGGCGCAGGGAACGCCCACAGCTGGTGGAGTCAGGGCGGTGGCTCGTGGCAGGTGCGTGCGAGGGTTCTAGGAGCTGTGTCCGAGCTCAGCTCTCTGACTGTCCCCTGCAGATCTGAAGTGAGGACAGGTAACTGCTGCCTAGCAGGCAGGGGGAGGCCTAGAGCTGTGCTGTGACCACGGGGCTGGCGGGAGGGTCCCCGGAGGAGTGGTTTGCTGCTGGCCTGCAGCCAGTCCTCGACCCCTAGAACTGAGGATGCATGGCACCATTGGTCCAGGGCCTGCAACCCGACAACCGCCGTCAGTGACAGCCTGTGTGTCTCCCGCAGCCAAGAAGCCCCCCGTGTGCACAGCAGCAGTGCAGAGGGGCCCGCCCGGTCCCGAGGACCCGAAGCGTCTCTCTCCATCCACGTGGGCAGTTTCCAGTAGCTCCAGGCTCCGCGCCCCTGGGACTCCTGTCCAGTGATGCTGGGAGAGCTGCCTTGTTCCGTCGTAACTGACAAGGTGGCGGCCTGCGTAGCCTCAGATCCACTGGATGAGCAAAGGGACAGCTCCCCTCAGATGGGCAGGTGGGCCCGGTCGCCTCATCCTGCCACGAGGCTGGCATAGGTCCTGCCGTACAGGTGCCAACGCACGCCAACCTCACGCCATACCTGCTCCGGCGGCCTTCCTTCCCCAGAGATCTGTGCATGTGGGTTCTGACACACACACACCCACCCGCTTCCTCGCCCTGTCCCTAGACTCCCAGGCCTCTGCCGGGACGAGGATCTGACAGTGAAGGGATGGGCAGTCTTGACTTCCCACCTTGGTCCCGCCCCTCCCGCACTGGCTGGCCCCACCCTGGAGTGTGGGAGCATCCGGCTGCCCAGTGATGGGCCTCTGCCTGGGAGGGAGCCAGGGCCATCAAGACACGTGTGTCCCCGCCCGAGGGCTGAGGGCTCTCCTGGGTGGGCTCAGAGCAAAGCGGAGCTCACGGCTGACCGCTCAGCGTGGACTGTACTGGAACACGGGACTGAGCGCCTATGTCAAAGCTGTGGGCCCCCGGGACCTGCGCTCCTGAGACCTACCGCGCCCTTGTGAAGTGTGGCACCCACGCCCACCTCCCGGCGACGGCGGTCAGCTCCTGCTCGCCCTCCTCCTGTGGGTTTCTGCCCAAGCCTCCGGAGACCCGCGTGGGAGCGGCAGGCTGCGGCTCCGTGGACAGAGGCTTTGAAACCCCATCTGAGCGTGCTCTGAGGCCCAGCCTCCTGGGTGCTGTAACTGACACGCCCCACCCAGAGGTGAACCATGTGAACCTGGGAGGAAGCCAGCCGGCCCAGCGGGTGTGTCAGTGCTGTCCAGCAGGGGGCGCCAGCCCGCAGCAGAGCCCTGGGAAGGCTGTGCTCCTGTGCTGGCCTGGCTGGCTGGCTGGCTGATTTGGGGCCAGAGTCAAATACAGAGGGAGAAAGCTGAGATTTTGTTTAAAAAATAAAACCATTAAAAAGGCTGTAATGCTTAGTTGCTGAGGGGAACTCTTCCCGGCCTTTCTCCCCAAGCACACACACTTCAGAAGACAAATACGGTTTACATTTAGAAACACCACATCCGACTGCAGGAGAGCGACACAAGTAACCAGACCGGAAGCCACGGGATGGAGGCAGGGTCCCTCCCCTCTGGGCAGCGACCCACCAGGCGCAGGGCTGCAGAAAGCGGACACTGCCTGGCTAGGATTCCCTGGTGCCGACCAGTGCTGAGCACTGGCATCCCATACGGTGCCGGCAGGAGTCCTGGCTGCCCCACTCCAGTCCAGCTCCGTTAGAGGCCTGGAACAGTGTGTAGGCCCCTGGCTTTTGCACTCATTTGAGTGAACCAGTGAATGAGATTCTCTGATTCTGCCTTTAAAATAAGTTTTTAAGAAAAAAATTCTCCAGTAACCCAGAATTACGGCTTCACAGATGCTGGTCCACGTGTACCACTTACCTGTGACAGCCGCGCCCCCACGTGGCCAGGGACACGAATGAAAGCCACCCAAGGCATGGCTACACCAGGACTCCACACAGCCCAGAACCAAGGCCACGTAGGTCCCGCCACTGGGGTTTGAACCGCGAAGGCTCTGCTCCGCTTCCCGAGCTGTGGACGAGTGGAGCTGCTGCGAAAGGGCTCGGATCGGGGAGGAGAGGAGACTCCGGCAAGGACAGGACTGTGCCGAGGCAGGTCAGAAACGGGCTGGCTTTATTTACACACAGAACGACGTATCTACAGCACTGAGACCCGCGCTATGTACATAACCACACAAGAGGCTCTGTGCCGTGGCGGCCACTGTATAAATTAGCATTATAAATACGAGGGGATGCGCCCTGCCGAGGCACGAAGCCTTCTCTCCGACACCTTCGGGGGTCCTGCCCGCCTTGCTCTCCACGGAAGGGCGGGCCAGCGGGCGCCCAGGGCGCAGCGTGCGGGGAACAGGGGATGCGGCCCGTTGTCACCGGCAGCTTTCTGCGACACTCACGGTTGCTGCTTGTCACTTCTCGTGTTAGAATTAGAAAAATGGTTTTCACGTAAACAGTGTTGTTTTCATCAACGACACATTAATTTCAAACACGCGACCCAAATCCAGCACTCTCCCCAGAGGATACCGAGCACTCGAGTGGCCCTGCTGGGCCCTGGAGGCCACCACTGCCTGCTTCTCACGCCCCCCCCCGCGCCAGGGAGGCCGCGGCCAGGCTGTCCTCGCCCGCTAGCCACCTCCACCCCAGCAAGCAAAGGACTCTGGGGCCGGGTTCTTTGCTCCCCGGTTCCGTCCATCAGATATGGCTGCGCTCGGCAGCCAAGTCGGTCACACACGGCAACAAGCAGCCCTGGAGCAGGCCACGGCGGGAACTGCGCCATCTCATTCTCCACGTCCCCCAGGAACCACGCCAGTCCCTGAAGGAGCGCCAGCGGGGAGCCCTGCCCATGACACGCAGGGGCATCTGCCCCCCACCCCCAGCTCCGCTGGCCGACGCCCTCAGCAGCGGATTCTGTCACAGCTTCCTGCATGACTCAAACCCACAGGGCGCTGTCCTCCATGGAGGGCAGAGCCTCAGGCCGGCGGCCTCCTCCGGCGAGGAGCGGGTCATGGATGACCCCTGCCAAGGTCCGATACCAGTGTGCGTGACGCCCCTCTTGGCAGCCGGGGACAGCCCACAGCAGGAAGCCTCTCCCCAGGATCTCCCCTGCACCAGCACTGCCCTCCACGGCTCAGAGCCACGTGCTCAGGAGCAGTACGTGGTCCCCACGGACACCTCCAGAGACACCAGCCCCACGCGGCTTCGGCCACAGAGCCAGCCTCGGGCCTCGGGCCCCGGCCACCCCTGCCCGCCCGCAAGCTCCACCCCCACAGCAGCGGGGGACCAAAGCAGGGAGCCCGGCCGAGGCGGGGGTGAGCTCCTCTAAGCGTCAGCACAGCCAGCCCTGGAGAGAAACCGTGCCGCTTCCCACCGGGAAAGTGCCCCAGGAGGACAGCAGCGGGGCCGCCGGCGGCAGCTGTCAGGCACACGGAGCGTTCCGGGGCGGGGCGCCCCCAGGCTGGGCCCACGACGGGGCAGACTCGAGTTGGAACAGGTGGTGGTTCGAAGGTAGCCATGTTGGTATGGTCCAGCCCCCGAGCTGCCGGGAACGGCCGCAGGAGGCTTCCCGTCGCTGGCGAGGGCAGTAGCACCATGAGAGAGCGCCTCCAGGCCTCAGCGGCGGGAGGCGCGGGCCACGCAGGCCGAGAAGGCGGAGGCTAGGCCTCGGCGGCAGGGGTGCTCCGGCTCAGCTCCCTGATCCCACACAGGATCCTCTTCATGTGGCCCACCTTGGTCACGCCGAGGTCCTGCAAGAGAGGACAGCAGCGTGGATGCCAGCCCGGGCCGCACTCGGCTCCCGCACACGGCGAGGGGACAGGGACGGAGGCCGTGAGACAGTTGAGCGCGTGCCCACACGCAGCTTCCGTGTCCTACGAAGGCAATGACGTCAGGGATGAGCCCAGGGACGGCAGGCACGTGACCTCACAGAGCCCCTGTCCGGGGGCAGCCCCGCCATGCCGCCCGCGAGACGCAGTGGCAGCAGCCACTTGGCACAAGCCGCCCCGCGCGTGTGGCAGGCGAGACCCCGTGGGCTGTCAGGACCAGACCGCTGCGGCTGGGACGCGTTACAGGGGCCGCGTCCCTACCAGGCCCTCACATGAAGGGCTCCCTGTCTACCCAGCTAAGACAACCGGTGGCGGCGCAGCCATGAACACCCAGGCCGAGGCACGCAGCCCCGGCACCGGCGGCCCACACCCGGGCCCGCGAGACACAGAGGCCCTGGAGGCCGGGACGCGGAGGCGGAGCGGGGCCGCGAGTGGGAGTACCTTGAGGTCCCTGCGCTCCAGGTGCAGGAGCTCGGAGCCCCGGATGTCGTGCCTCGTGAAGATGTCCTTATACTCACAGAGGCTGAGGCGCTCCAGCCAGGCAGCGACCTCCTCTGTCCCCCAGAGGTGAACTGTCGGAGACGGAAAAGCACGGGTGCAGTGAGTGCCCGGAGCCCAGCGCAAGGCAGGTGGCAACCAGCACCCGACACCCCAGCAGCCAGCACCCGACACCCCGGCGGCCATCACCCGACACCCCAGCAGCCAGCACCCGACACCCCAGCAGCCAGCACCCGACACCCCAGCGGCCATCACCCGACACCCCAGCAGCCAGCACCCGACACCGCGGCGGCCAGCACCTGACACCCCGGCAGCCAGCACCCGATACCCCAGCAGCCAGCACCCAAGACACCCCAGCAGCACCCAAGATACCCCAGCAGCCAGCACCTGAGACACCCCAGCAGCACCCGAGACACCCAAGCAGCCAGCACCCGAGACGCCCCAGCGGCCAGCTCCCCAGACACCCCGGTGGCCAGCACCCGAGACGCCCCGGCAGCCAGCACCCTCCAGTGCAGGACAAAGCAGGGGTAGAGCTGCACGGACGTCACTTCCTGCAGGGGCCACGGCGGCTTTCCCCGGCCCGCGGAGGGGTCGCGTCCCTTGTGGCCCGCGGCAAGAGGGGAGGCGTGCAGAGACGCAGAGCGTGGAGTCAGAACCAGTGGTTACGGACACCCAGCTTCTGGACAGACACGCAAAGAAGAAAGCTCGGAGGGGGCACACGGCCACGGCGGCGTGGGAGCTGCCCGGCGCCCAGCGCACGGGCCGCGGCCTCGCTGCTCAGATTCAAGCCCCGATTTAGACCCAAAGGCGATCTGGCCCCACAATCACCGGGCCTCCGATCAACGCAGCGACTCTGCAGGAATCGGCAGCCCCAGCCCAGCGAGCAGACTTCGCGTCTCCGAGAACGTCTCGTCACCTCTGCGGTCCAGCTCCCCCTGCGGACCCCGTGTCGGACCGGCTGGGACCGCTCGGGGCCTAGCGCCTGAAGTCTAGGAGACTCCTCCAGGGACCGCGGCCAGCCCCCGAACGTCACCAGGGAAAGCAAGCTAGGGGCCGTCTGCAGCTACAGGCGGGCCAGTGCAGCCAAGGGACGGGGGTCACAGCTCAGGGACGGGGGGAAGCAGAGACCAGGAGGACGAGCCCGAGTCGGCAGCCAGGGGCAGCCGGGGGCCCATGGGGGAGAGCAGGTACCAGGGGCTCCCAGGCTGCTGCGCGCTTCCTTGTTCCTGTTGTTCTTCTCCTTCTTAAACTTGGTCACCAGGCGGAACTTGGCGCTGCGGCCGCGTTTGGAAGGGTCCAGCATCATGGTCTGTAGGGGCAGGCGAGAAACACCGAGGGTCAGTCTCGCGCCCCCGGGCCCCGGGGAAGGACAGTTGGGGAGAGACTTTACCTTCACCACTGTACTCCCCTAGCTGTTCTTGCACTGAACCACTTGATTGCCTTTACAGCCGTCTAGGGGCCGGCACTGTGGCATCGCAGGCTAAGCTGCCGCCTGCGACCAGCATCCCGGCCGCCCCACTTCCCATCCAGCTCCCTGCTGTGGCCTGGGAAAGCAGCAGCAGATGGCCCAGGTCCCTGGGCCCCTGCACCTGCCTGGGAGACCTGCGAGAAGCTCCTGGCTCCTGGCTTTGGCCTGGCCCAGGCCTGACCGTTGCGGCCATCTGGGGAGTGAGCCAGCAGGTGGAAGACCTCTCTCTGCGTGTCTCTCCTTCTGGGTAGTTCTGCCTTTCAAATCAATCAATCCTCTTTTCAAAGTGACCGTGCTGCCTTCCTAGTGAGCGTGTTTCTCTGGGCTGCACAAGCTTCGTGGCAGCGGCAGTCGCACAGCCCGTGACACGACGGCTCCACACATCACTGTTGCGCTGCTGGTGGGGGTGCCCAGCTCTCACCACGAGCACTGGCAGCGTTCACCCTCGAAGAACTGCATACCCCGGGGCAGGGCAGCGAGGAGGGGAGACTGACCCGGAGCAGTCTCCATGCCCCCCTGCGGCAGCTCGCTAGAGACAGCCCAGTAAAGCCACAGAATGGGCCACGCGAGCAGACTTGAAGTCATTCCTGAACACAGAGCCCAAGGGGCAGCAGTAACGAGGAGGAGACCTGTGGGGCTCCACAGCCCCCGGAAGCAAGGCCAAGAGTTACAGAGACAGAAACTATTTCGCTAGGGACAGAAGTGCAAACCTAAGTAAACTGCACACCGGGCGCATGCGCACCAGCCTGCTCACAGGCCACACGGCCAGGCCCAGCAGCCAGCCACCCGCTGCAGGCCAGGAGCACAGGCCGCTGCCAAGTCGGCAGCTAAGACGGGAATCCCGCCACGGCAGACCCAGACCACGCACGCGGATGTTCAGCCCCAGTGTCCTGCCCAGGGGAACCCTGGCCTCTCGTGCCAGTTTCTGCCGACTTTGCACTCCCCGTCACCGGGGCTTGCGGTTCCGGCCGGGGACCCTGACCAGCGCGTGGGTTTTGCCCTGCAATCAGCTCAAGTTTCTGGGCGTACGTAGGAACACGACTGCTGCACTGAGCCCACGCGAGGCTGCGCTCGCCCCGCTGACGGCTGCGGGCTGCACCGTCTTGGCCCTGACGCCGCTACACCGCGTTTGCCTGTGTGCTTCCTAGGAACAGCCTCAAGCGTCCTGCACTGCGAGTTTTCCTTGCGTGGGCTGCTGCAGGCGCTTCTTTGGGTTTCCTTCGTAACCCAATCTGGAAGTCGCTTCCTTTGAAAGCACGTTCCTGGTACTCGGGTTTCACGCTATGAGCTCCCTCCTTGAGCCCTCTGTCTGCTCGCTAGACGACAGGAGGCGTCCGCTCTGGGACGCGACAACCGGACACCCTCTGTGCGGAAAAGGCTCATCCTGCCTTCCAGCCCGGGACCAGGCGGCCGGCAGGGCAAAGCAAGCGGAGGGAGGGTCTCATGGCGCGCCCGCCTCGGCTTCAGCCGAGCCTCCTGCAAGGGTTCCCTTCCAAAGTCGTGCCCTCTGACCCCAGGGCCCGCTGGACCCGCCTCTCACCCTCGAGTACCATCTGGGGCTTCAGGTCTGCTGAGGTGAGGACTCTAATGCTAGCCCCAGCGGTGGGGAAGACACGAGTCTCTGAGTCCCCAGTGCTGGGGCACCGACTCCGGTGCGCCAGTCACGGGGCCAGGACACTGCGCTTCTAGCTGGCTTCCACCGAAGAATTCCGTGGGCTTCCCCGCCCCCTCCAGCCTCCCAGGTCACTGTCCACTTCCCGGTTCTCATCACTTAATCTGGAACCACAGGCTGTCAAGTTACACTCAGAGCTGACGTCATCCTCTAGTGACATGCATGCACGTCTCAGCACGCTCCCAGGGAGCCATGGAAGCAGCTCTGGCGGCCTGGCCCTGTTCACAGACAGCTCGTGCCCCGCGAACTGTCACTCAGCAAGCACTCGCCAATGCCAGGAAGCCACTGAGCTGCCATGGCCGGCACCCAGTGTGGCCTTGACTCCCGGCCCTCTCTGTCCGCCCCACGGCAGAGCAGGGTTTGCCCTCGTCCACACAGAGCCTCCCCCGGGCTCTTTCCACCCGAGCTCGGTGCAGCGGCAGGGGACTCTGTTCCAGGCGCCCCAGCCCCACGGAGAGAGAAGAGTGGAGTGGGGCGTGGTCACAGCCACTGCCGCGAGCTGCCATCCATCACTGCTGCCCACCGTCCTCCTGCCTCCTTCCCGGGGCGGCAGTGCTGCCCACGCAGGGCACTCTCAACGCTGCCAGCCAGCTCCTCCCGCGCCCCCCGCCCCAGGGGCTCAGGAGAAGTCCCGAGAAGGCGGGCCAGGGGTTGCCAGGCTGATGCCCCAAACCCAGGGCTGCACGGCGCGGACCCCGGCGGCGACAGCCCTGCACTTGGGGCTCCAGCCAAAGTCCTAGGACCCAGTACCTCTTCGTCGCTGGGCTCCAGGGGCTGGCACAGCCAGGGGGTGTCCGCCAGCTTCCCGAGCTGCCGGTCCATCTCGGCGAGGGCAGCCCCGAGCCGCTCCTTCTGCGGGGGATCCAGCTGCTGCTCCGGGAGGAGAGGGAGAGAGGGTCGACCCGGGATCCGCCAGGCCCCGCAGCGCCCCGCGGCTCTGCATTCTGCCCTGGGGCCCGCGCTCCTTCAAGAAGCCTAGCGTGGCTGGAGCACAGGACTCAGCCCCCCAGGGCGTTCCCTGGCCCAAGACAAGGAAACTGTCACAGGCACCCCTAGCGTGCTAGCGAAGACACGGCTGGCACGTGGTCGGAGCGTGTGGGCGCGGCCGCGCTGTCACCCAAACCGACCTTCTCCCAGCCAGGAGCTTGGACTTACCAGCGCCATCTTCCCGGCCAGCAGCAGCCCCGTCTCGCTGCGCAGAGCGCGGATGCTGTTCACCATCTCCACGACAAAGCTGCAGCTCAGTCCCTAAGGGAAAGCAAGCGTGCAGCCACGAGGCAGGCCCAGGGCCACGCGAGCCGCCGCGGAGGGGCCGGGCGGGGAAAGGCGGGTACCTCGGCGGCGCGGGGCTTGCCGTACACTCGGTCCATGGCCTTGGAGCTGGCATTGACCGCATGGGCGAGCTCCTGCTCCATGTCACGGTGGGACTGAGCTATTTCCCGGATGCTAGACGGAAGCAACAGGAGCGCCTTGAACCTCACCCGCGGGGACGCAGGTGGGTGCTCTGGCAGGCCAGCGGGCCCCGGGCGAGGCCCCAGCACCCCTAGGTCACAGCCGCAGCACCCGTGATTGTGCGCATCATTTCCTGACCCGCGGCCAACAGCCTTCCCGTGGGTAACCTGACACCTACATCCACAGACCAGGGCTTAATCTTGCAAAACAGAAGAGCCTGAGCAGCCCGCAGACAGGCTGCGGCGAGCATGGCCTGGGAGGCGCCGCGCTGAGCCATGGCGGCCCTGCTCCAGACAGGGCGATCCTGCCCCTTCCCTGGCTGCAGCCCTGAGAGGGGACGGGAGGAGCGGCAGGCACACAGGCCACGGAACAGCTCATCCCGGCTGCGGGAAACAGAGCACCAAGGGAGGCTGGGCCATCCAAGCAGGCCGCTGAGGCCGCCACCTGGGTGGCCGGGGCTCGAAGCCTGCGCAGCAAGGGACTGATCAGGACCTCAGTGAGGCCGTCTAGGGCTTCCATGCTGGCCTGAGAAGAGGCAGGCCCGGGGCAGGGCAGTGCCAACCACCAAGCACAGGAGGCGAGGGGGGGGGCCACAGAGCAGCACAGACTCGAAACACCTGGGGGTGCCTGGGAGCGCAATGGACCTCCTGGGGACAAGACCCGGTGTAAGAGGACAGCAGCTGCAGCCACACGCCCGGGCGAGACGGATGCCGGAAGGGCAGGCACACACCGAGCTCAGACCAAGGGGCCAGGTCAGAGGGCGAGAAAGCCCAGGAGAAACAGGACGGGACAGCCGAGGAGCACCTGCTGGCCCGGGGGCAGAGAGGGCTGGTGACAGCTGGAGAGGGCCACAGGCTCGCGGGGCGGGTGGAGAGCGGACGGCGCGAGTGCTGAGCCAAACGGGCCGCAGCAGGTTACAGCAGGAAACGCCTTCTGGCGCTCTGTCTGATCTGAGAGCGGCGCGCAGAGCGCTCGCTGGGTAAGTCCAGGGCAGGAGGCATCCTGCGCTTTTCAAAGTTTCCACCCATGGCACACAAACCTCAAGCAACTACTGAAAGAGGACTGGGGAATAAACCGAGCGCCAGGGAGAAGGGAACCCGGCCTGGCCTTCCGGGGCACAGACCCACAGGCCGAACCAGGAGCCCGTGCTGCAGAGCCGGCGCAGCCCACGGCTGGCGCGCACCTGTGAATGAGGACCCCCGCGGCCTGCCCAAACTGGTCCATGTGGGCGGCCTCCTCCTCAGACAGGATCTCGGGGTGCAGCGAGAAGGACGGCGGGCGGGGCAGCTCGCACTTCTGCTTGTCCTCCCAGGACTTGAGGGTGTTCTCGAAGGCCTAGGACGGGGAGCCGAGTGATGCCTGCTGCCCTCGAGAGGCAAGCACGCGCCCAGCCAGACACGTGGGGCCAGCCAGGAGCTGGGGGAGGGGACACGGACGCGGTTTCCTGTGCTCCAGACAGTGCTCCGCCGGCTCCATCTCCACACCTGTAACCACCCCCACCCCCGACACACACGACCGCCTCTGGCTGCTCTCGCACAGGTGGCACAGGGGGAACCTGGGCCTCTCCCCAGCTGCCCTTACCCGGTCCCTGGTCAGCGTCTGGGCCCGGTTCTTGTGGATGATGCGGATGTACCCCGGGGGCTGGATCCAGGCCTCTCCGTCCACCTGCACAGGCACGCCCTCGTCCCCCAGGATGGAGATCTTCACGGTGCGACACTGGCCAGACAGCACAGTCACTCGTGCGCCGAGCCACAGCCTCCAGGGCCCCCCTGCTCCACACCCCAGCCCTGCCCCGCAGCAGCCCAAAAACCACCTCTGTGCATCCAAGATGCACAACTTCCCAGAGCCCACAGGAGGTCCCCTCACGGAGACCAAGAACACGGCTCAGCCCGTGTAGACCCTGGTGTGCAGGTAAGGGCGGAGGGAGTCCCTGCCACGGGCACATGCCCCCACAACAGAGCCCACGCCCAACAGGCCAAACAGCAACAAACACGCTGCCCACGAGTTAAAACGCGGCTTCAAGACAGTGCAGGTGGTGAGCAGCAGGTGGCGGCCCAGGTCGGCCAGGGTTGGGGTCAGCAGTAGCTCCCTGGTCTCAGTGGGGAAGTGCAGAGGGGCGCTGGGCTGTGCCATCTCACCCAGGCACAGAGGGGGCAGGGGGACACAGCGTAGCTGGCAAACCCGGCCCACAGGAAGGGCTCCAGCCCCAGGCTATGCAGAGCCCACGCAGAGGCCGCATGCGTGTGAGACAGCGCCCCTCCCGGGCCCTGTGCAGCCTGGGCGAAGCTGCTGGCCGGCTCTCAGGCAGACCCGACCTCGAGGACAGGGCTCAGCCAGAGCCCTGCGGGACCACGGCCCTTACCTGGGCGATTCGGTGATGCTGCAGCTTGATGACGCGGGACACAGCCATCTGCATGCTGCCGAAGACGGCCACCACCTCCAAGATCTTGTCATCGAACGACGGAGCCGCGAAGGTCTGAAGGGGCCAGGATGAGCTGAGCCCTCCCTCCCCCGACACACGACAGCCCGGCTTCCCACTTGGGGCTGGCAAATCCCAGACTCCCACAGCTCACTCAACCGACGTGGGCCAAGGCCTCCGCACCACTCCTGGGTGCTCTCCCCGCCACCCCCCGCCCCCGCCTGGAGCAGGCTTCCCCCCCCCCCCGATCTCTGCATCTGCCTCCCGCCTCGTCCCTCTGCCCCGCGCAGCCCCTCACGATGCCGGCACCCCACGGCCCTCCGGCTGCTCCTGCCCACCTGCACCCCATACGTACATCATCTTCCTTGGTGCCCCCCCAGAAGTTGGTCCCCCCGGCGTAGCTGGGGATGTTGAGCACAGCGATCCCCTGCAGACTGGGGAGGGGGATGGGTCTCCCGTCACACTGAGCAGCAGGGATGCAGGAGGAAAGGGGAGAGAAGCGTGTCAGCGGCCCTGCGCCTCCGGCAGCCACGCCAGGCGCAGCAGGCAGGGCCACGCGGGGAGCCCAGGCAGCGCCGCGCGCTCACCTCCAGCAAGACCTTCTGCTCCAGGTTCCTGTAGGTCCTGTGCAGCAGCTCCTTGGTGCCGAGGACCCCGTACCACATCATGTTCTTGGTCCTGCTCCTGAAACGGGCGCACGCTTCAGGCCGGGACCGGCATCGGCTCACGGGGCAGCCTCCCTCGGACCGCACGTCCCCGGAAGACGAGGGGCACGCGGTCCGCAAGGCCGACAGGGAGTCTGCGTGAGAGCGGCACGCGGGGCGGGTGCGCGAGCCCACGGCTAAGGCACTTGGGACAGCCGCATCCCGTGTCCGAGGGCTGCCGTCCAGCCGTGCCTCTGCTTCGGACCCAGTTTCCTGCTGGCACGCACCCCAGGCGGCAGCAGGTGCCGGCTCAGTGCCACCATGTGGGAGACCCGGATGGAGTTCCTGGCTCCGGGCTCGAGCCCTTCCTGTGGGCTGGGTTTGCCGGCTACGCTGTGTCCCCCTGCCCCCTCTGTGCCTGGGTGACACGGCACAGCCCAGCGCCCCTTGCTCTTCCCCACTGAGACCGGGGAGGCAGGGTTTTCTCATGCCCCCTGCCCTACCGACTCGGGCCAACCCGCAGGGGAGCCCACTAGCTGGTCAGCTTCCTGCACCGTCACCGGCTTCCCCACTGCTCCGTGACAGCCACAACAAGGTCCGGCCGTCTGGGTCCTGCCGTGGGCGTCCTGCCCACTCTGGAACCCGCTCACCCAGGCATGCCGGCCGCCACCCCTGCGGACCGCCGCGCGGAGCCGCCACCCACCGGCATTTCTCGGGGTGCTCATCACGCTTGTTGTTGAAGTCCAGCGAAATCTTCGCATCCAGCCCGATGCCGAAGTAGTTGTTCATGACGCACTTTTCGGTGTAATACTCTCTGTGAGGGGGAGGAAGTCGGTGCCAGGAGCCCGGCCTGGCAGCTGCACTCGCAGTCCCCACCCCTCAGCACTCCCTCCCTACGGCAAAGCTGCCTTCTCCTTATTCCGATGAGCGTCCCTGAGACACGCTTCACAAGCCACGCCATTGGCCAATTTCGGACGTACAACTCAACGGGGCTGGGTGTGTTCACAGAGTCAGAAAAGCATGAGGCCTAGAGCATTGACCAGCCTGCAAAACCCATGCCTCTTTGACGTCAGCTCCCAACTCCAGGCCGCCAGGAATCAGCCTGCAGTCCCCTTGCGGGGGCAAAGCTAGCATGGTACAGGCACGCGGAGCGCTGCACACGTGCTCAAGGCTCACCCGGGGCACAGCTCCTGCCGGGCCTTCGTCTCCATTGCAAGCAAAGCCCAGCTTTGTTTCTCTGCTCCTCGTGACCGAGCGCTCTCCTGGTCCCTGGTTCCCTGGGGTCCTGGGCCCCAAGGGGACTCTGGGCTGAGGGGTGAAGGACATGCCGGCCTCCCCAGCAGCGGTGCACTCTCTCAATCACAGGGCCCAAACCGGAGAGATCTTCATGATGCACAAATGCACACATCTCAGCTCTGGATCCTAACACATTTCTCAAACATCCCTACACCCAATCCACACAGTCTCCAAATTACAAAGTGACCTGAAGATGTCCATCCAGCCCTGTGGTCACAAAGCCTCCTTCCCCACATACACTGCTGGGCAAAGGCTGTGAGCGGGAGGCGTCAGCAAAGGGCCAGGCGACCCAACAAGTACGCAGCCAGCTCCGAGTAGGAGTCGCTGGCCCTGCCCACAACCTGGGAAGAGGACGGACACTCAGAGGACGCAGGTGGGTGCCGACACCGTGCCTGGAGAGGAGCCACAGCGCCCTGACCTTGGCCCTCCTGCAGCAGCCCCACAGATGCAAATCCTAAGCTCTCCCCTGTCAGCAACCCGCCAGGAAAGGACCGGGGGCAGCTGTGCCTGGCCTCGCCAGGCCGTTCTGAGTCTAGTCTCCCACGCCCACTCGGGTCAGCCTCACACTCACAGGTTTTCTGGCTCCGAGTTGAAGGGATCGGCATTGATTAACAGGCGACTGATGACGGAGCTCCCAGGCAAGGAACCAGACAGGCCCGCGCGAACGCCTGCAGGGGAGGGGCGGGGAGACCCCGCTGTCAGAGCGGCACCCGCAGGAGCAGCCCCCGCCTGGCGCTGACAGAACCTGATGCTAATCGAGTATTTCTCCCCAAGCATGTAACACACACTGCCATCAGCACCCGCATACAGAACCAGAGAGCCTTCTCGGTGACTCCAAGAAGCTCCCCACAGATGAGCTCTGTCCTCTAAAGGAATTATTCAACTGAGTGGCACTGGAAGGCCACCCGCTTGTGAGCAAGAAACCTCAGGGAACACTCCAGGAGGGGAGTCCCCCCACCTGCACAGGGAACACTCCAGGAGGGGAGTCCCCCCACCTGCACAGGGAACACTCCAGGAGGGGAGTCTCCCCACCTGCACAGGGAACACTCCAGGAGGGGAGTCCCCCCACCTGCACAGGGAACACTCCAGGAGGGGAGTCCTCCCACCTGCACAGGAACACTCCAAGAGGGGAGTCCTCCCACCTGCACAGGGAACACTCCAGGAGGGGAGTCCTCCCACCTGCACAGGAACACTCCAAGAGGGGAGTCCTCCCACCTGCACAGGGAACACTCCAGGAGGGGAGTCCCCCCACCTGCACAGGGAACACTCCAGGAGGGGAGTCCTCCCACCTGCACAGGGAACACTCCAGGAGGGGAGTCCCCCCACCTGCACAGGGAACACTCCAGGAGGGGAGTCCCCCCACCTGCACAGGGAACACTCCAGGAGGGGAGTCCCACCCACCTGCACAGGGAACACTCCAGGAGGGGAGTCCTCCCACCTGCACAGGGAACACTCCAGGAGGGGAGTCCTCCCACCTGCACAGGGAACACTCCAGGAGGGGAGTCCTCCCCCCACCTGCACAGGGAACACTCCAGGAGGGGAGTCCCCCCCCACCTGCACAGGGAACACTCCAGGAGGGGAGTCCTCCCACCTGCACAGGGAACACTCCAGGAGGGGAGACCCCCCACCTGCACAGGGAACACTCCAGGAGGGGAGTCCCCCCACCTGCACAGGGAACACTCCAGGAGGGGAGTCCTCCCCCCACCTGCACAGGGAACACTCCAGGAGGGGAGTCCCCCCACCTGCACAGGGAACACTCCAGGAGGGGAGTCCCCCCCCACCTGCACAGGGAACACTCCAGGAGGGGAGTCCTCCCACCTGCACAGGGAACACTCCAGGAGGGGAGTCCCCCCACCTGCACAGGGAACACTCCAGGAGGGGAGTCCCCCCACCTGCACAGGGAACACTCCAGGAGGGGAGTCCTCCCCCCACCTGCACAGGGAACACTCCAGGAGGGGAGTCCCCCCACCTGCACAGGGAACACTCCAGGAGGGGAGTCCCCCCACCTGCACAGGGAACACTCCAGGAGGGGAGTCCTCCCACCTGCACAGGGAACACTCCAGGAGGGGAGTCCTCCCCCCACCTGCACAGGGAACACTCCAGGAGGGGAGTCCCCCCACCTGCACAGGGAACACTCCAGGAGGGGAGTCCCCCCCCACCTGCACAGGGAACACTCCAGGAGGGGAGTCCTCCCACCTGCACAGGGAACACTCCAGGAGGGGAGTCCCCCCACCTGCACAGGGAACACTCCAGGAGGGGAGTCCCCCCACCTGCACAGGGAACACTCCAGGAGGGGAGTCCTCCCACCTGCACAGGGAACACTCCAGGAGGGGAGTCTCCCCCCCACACACACAGGGAACACTCTAGACAGCCACACCTGCTGCAGCAGTCCCACTGGCTCCTCTGTCGCCTTCTGCCCACCCCTCCCTTTCGGTTCAGGAAATCGTTATTTATTCCTTAACCCCAACTTGAGCATCCCCTTTGCAGCGACATCCTCCTGGGTGCCCCCGGGCTTGTGTGGGTGCTGGTGGCCTTTCATAAAAAAGGGGACCTTTGCAGAGCCCCGTGGGTTTTCAAGTCCTGTCATCTTCCCCAGGCACCTGTCAGTTCTGTGGGGGTCACGACCGCATCTGATTCCCGCCCAGGCCAGGCCAGGGGTGAGGCTGGGTGGGGCGACACTCACTCGGGTACAGGATCTTGGTGTTGAGCGCAGGCAAGCTGTCGCGGCCTCCTGTCTGGGGGGGGAGAGAGGCGGAGCTGCCCAGGGACAAAGCTCCTTTGCCCATCAGCTTCTCACACGGGGCCCTGGACACTGTGACGGCAGAGAGAAAACCTTGAAGGAGGTCTTCAGGGAAATGAACAGGAGTCCCAGAGTGCCTTGGGCCCTGCCAAAGTGTGTGAAGAGGAGACGCGGGGGAGGGCGTGTGCCAAGTGTGAAGGGTGACACAGGCCGCGCATGGCAGCCGGGGGAGGGAGCGCCGTGGACCAGGAGCCCACACACGGCCAGGGCAGCAGCTCCAGGCAGATCCCGCCCAGTGGCTGAGACAGGCTGTGGAGGTGGGGCTGGGGCCAAGTGGGGTCAGTTCCAGGAGGGCACAAGGCCCCTCTGGGCAGCTGTGTGGGGCACAGCAAGGGAGGATTCGCAGTCCCCACCTCTCAGTACTTGCAGGCCACCAAAGCCGCCTGCAAGGAGGGTGCTCCCTGCCACCGGGGATCCCCGAGAAGCCGGCCGGCCCCACGTGCACACGCAGGCCGTGCAGCGTGAATTTCCACAGGGACGAGCGGCCAGCGCCTCCCCCGAGGGAAGCACCCCGCCATTTCTCGGGGCGAGCCCGCCATGCAAAGCCCTGGCCACAGCACGCGCGGACCACAACCAGTACCTCTGCGGAAGCTCCTCCCCTTGGCGGCCCCGCAGCCCTCGGCACGGAGCGGCGGCAGGCACACCCTGTCTTCCGCCTGGGGGTCTTTCTTCTCCGACTCCGAGAGGCCCAGGTCGAAGCCCTCCTGCCCCTGGGTCTGGGCGTTCTGCTCGTCGACGGCTGTGCACAGAGGGAGGAAGCGCTGAGCACAGGGCTGCGGGGCACAGGGGCCCCTCAGCTCACCTCCACACGCCCCCTGCCCTACGTTCCCCCAGTCCCCGCACGTGGCCCAGGAGAGGAGAGGCCGTGAGCTCTGGGGGCAGTGAGCGCCCAAGTGGGCTGAGGACAAGCAAGTCACGCTGGGGGTGGGGCCCGAGGGAGGAGACAGGCCGGGGTGGCAGCGTCCCCACGTGTCTTGCCGCCTGGCTGGGTGCCGTCACCTTTCTCTGTGTGCTCGATGATCTGGCGAATCGCCTTCTTCAGGCTGTTGGCTCTCAGCATGAGCTGCTCCCGAGGCCGGAATATCTGCGGCCGGGCCGGGCACGCGGAGCCCACGGAGCGGCCCGGGGCAGCCCCGCAGCCGCCGCCCGCCCCGTCCCCGTCCTCAGCCTCCTCGGCGATGGTGGGGGGTGGGTTGGGCAGTGAGGACGTGGCCTGGGACTCGTCGTCCAGGGTCTTGAGGAGAGAATCCAGCTTCTCTTTCAGGACGGAGCACTGGATGAGGAACAAAGCGGCGTGGGGCGTGGGCTCCTCACGGCCCGACAGCCCTTCCGCCAGGGGCCGGGACCCACCTTCTTGGCCATGACCTCCGACTCCCCTGAGCTCTCAGTGGTCTTCTCGTAGGCCTTCCCGACCCGGGCCACGAAGTCCTTCACCGTCTCGCAGAGCACCCTGTGGGGCGACAGGAAGGTGCTCCCAGCGTCGGCCAGGCCTGTGCCGGGCGCCCCGCCCCAAGGCTGTCGGCACCCACTTGGCAGAAGAGATGACCACCGAGTGCTGGTCCGAGGTCAGGATCTTGGAGAGGTGGGCTGCGACCGAGTCTTCATAGAAGAGAATCTGCTGCACCTAGGCCGACACAGGGGCAGACGCTCAGCCTCCAGGACCGCGGCTCCAGGAGCCCGGCCGGCGACTCTCCTGCCCGCTCCCTGGGAAGAGAGCTCCCTGCTAAGGGACCAGGCCGGACCCAGCCAGGGCCTCGGCTCCCTGCCCGTGCCGACCTGGGCTGGCCAGCACTACGCCAGACTCCAGAAGCTTCATCAGGCCGTGGACACCGGGGAAGAACCCACGGAAACCCTCAAGCAGCCGTAGCACTCGCCCGCGCTGGGGCCGCCAGCTGTCTCCTCCCTACGGCTCCCCTGGAGGAGACGCCCACTGTTCGCCCCACGTGTGCCCTCTGCTGTGGCGCAGACCTGGCTGCCGCCATCCAAACGGCAGCTTTACGCCTATGCGGCGAGTGCTGTCTTTAAGGCCCAGCACAGGAGTCAGCAGACTTGACAACCGGCCAGGAGGCAAGGACTTTAGGCTCTGCCCACATGGTCTTCCTCTCAAATTAAATGGCTCAACAGGCTAATCCTCCGCCTTGCGGCGCCGGCACACCGGGTTCTAGTCCCGGTCGGGGCGCCGGATTCTGTCCCGGTTGCCCCTCTTCCAGGCCAGCCCTCTGCTGTGGCCCGGAGTGCAGAGGAGGATAGCCCAAGTGCTTGGGCCCTGCACCCCATGGGAGACCAGGAAAAAGCACCTAGCACCTGGCTCCTGCCATCGGATGAGCGCAGTGCGCCGGCCGCAGCGCGCCGGCCGCGGCAGCCATTGGAGGGTGAACCAACGGCAAAGGAAGACCTTTCTCTCTGTCTCTCTCTCTCACTGTCCACTCTGCCTGTCAAAAAAAAAAAAAAAAAAAAAAAACTTAAGACACAGGCAAACCATGCCTGGTTCTAAAGGCCACGTGGGAGTGGCCCAGGCAGAGGTGGCCTGTGGCTCTGACTGCCCTAGCCCCAACAGAACGAAGCCCCAAGCCCTGGAGAGCAGGTACTGCCCTGGGCAGGAGCCCCTCTCACACCAGCACACCCGGCAGGGGCAGTAATAAAGAACCCAGAAGAGCGTGATCAACCACAAGCAGAGGCGGGGCTGCAGGCAGCTGAAGCAGTACGAGTTGGGGGCTGCTGGGAAGGAGGCCGCGGGGTGGCCAGGGTCGGCAGCAGCAGGGCAGGAGGAGCTGGTGGGATGCACAGGCGAGTGGGGAGCCCCCGGGGGGCAGTCATCAGAAAGGCCCCCAAGTCCAGGCCGTCCAAGCCTCTGAGGGGGACTGTGAACCCGCCAGCCCCAGCTGCACCTGCACGGGGCCATGTCAGGCGAGCAGCCTGGCCGCACCTCGGAATCCTCGCTGAAGTCCTCGGTGACCGTGGAGGAGGAGGCCTGCCGGGGCAGTTTGGTCTCATACGCCATGACGCTCCACCTGGACGCACAAGAGGTCAAGAGGTCAGCCCCAGCCAGCCCCGGGACGACTACGGACCCAAGAACCCCCACCCTGAGGGCAAACCCTGTGCCCGGCCCTCTGCTGGCCTGGGAGCTCTGTGTTTACGCCCTTTGTCCTGACTCTCCATTGCAACCCACGCCTAAGTCCACAACCACTGGTCTCTGCTGAAAGGGGACGTGCCCACTGACACTGGCCACTCCTGAGGGAACAGGGTTCACCCGCCTACAGATGGCGGCACAGTGCTGCTTCCCTGGCACACAGAGGCCTCAGACGGGCGGCCACAGCACGCGGGCCCACGGCACAGGCTGCACTCTGCTCAGTGGGCTGCATCCCTCAGGCTCATTCAAGGCGGCCGAGGTAGCTTTCAGCACTGGAGGACAATTCCCCAATGCTTCCTGACTGGAATACGGGAAAACAGAACTGCTCGAGTGTGACAGGGCCCTGGGCCGAGACAGCCAGAGGTGCGTCACCTCATCCGCAGGCCCCGACGGGCTTGGGGTGGGCCTCCCAAGATGGCCTCCCACATGGCAGTCTCTTAGCCTGCTTTGTTTGTTGGTGCCCCTTCTAAAGTCAGATCGATAATCAAAGACATGAGAAAAAAGGGGCTAGCACTGTGGCGTAGCGGGTGAAGCCCCCGCCTGCAGTGCTGGCATCCCACGTGGGCGCTGGTTCCTGTCCCGGCTGCTCCACTTCCACTCCAGCTCTCTGCTCACAGCTCATAGCTTGGAAAGGCAGTGGAGGATGGCCCAAGTGCTGGGGCCCCTGCACCCACATGGGAGACTCGGATGAAGCTCCTGGCTCCTGGCTTCAGCCTGGCCCAGCCCTGGCCATTGCAGCCATCTGGGGAGTGAACCAGTGGATGAAGACCTCTGACTTTTAAATAAATATTAAAGAAGAGAAGAGGAGGTGGGGGTGAGAGTACACTGGGTCACAGCGTCACAGTGTCAGACAGGGATTTACGTAAGCCTGACGTTCAGGACCCCTGTCCAAGGTGGCCTTTTGCTCATGGCAGCCTCCATCCACTCACCTGTCCAGCATCTTGGTGCTGGCCCTTTCCAGCTTCGCCAGGATCTGCGGGAGCTGCGTGTCATCATCACAGGCAGAGCCCCAGCCAAGCACACGGGCCAGGTCATTCCCTGTCCCAAGGGGCAGCACTCCCAGCTGACACTGGCAGGAAACAGGAGGGAAGACACCACTCGAGCACCTGGTCACAGGAGCCACCTCCCCACCACGTACCCTCTCCGCGAGCCTTCACGATGCCTGCCACAGGCTGGGCTGCAGCGGCATGGCTGGCATGTTCCCGGGGGCAGTCTTCAGAACCCAACACAACACGTGGAGCCACGGGCCCCAGCCCTCTGAGGCTCATCCCAGCTGTGCCACACCGTGACACCCAGAAACTCTCTCGACCGCTGCCAAAACTCGCTTGTTTCCTGTCGGCATGGTGACCACAACCCTGAAGAACCCACCTCCACCTCCCCCACCTTCTCTCGAGCCCCCACTGATGTGATCTCTCGAGTCTCACGGATGCCAACTGCACTTTCTGGAAACCACGCCACGCTCCTAGCAACGTCTGCAGTGGCTTCTAAGTTCCATCAGAGGAAGGCGCTGGGGCCACCCAGCTGGGACGCCAAACACAAGCCACTTCAGGCTCTTCCCCAAAAGCCACCCCTCCACTTGGCATTCCCACAGCAGAGCCCTGCAATGCCAGGTCGGCGCCCCGAGACCTCCTGAACGCTGGCTGCCCCAGCTCTGACGATGCAGTGACCGGCCAGGAGGGGAGCTCCTGGGGACTCACAGCTCCCGGGGCCAGGCCCGAGCCCTGCCTCCCCACAGCCCTGCACAGCCTCTATTCACCAACACACACAGCTGGAGCTGGGCCCCGGCCACACTGCGGCAGCGGCAAGCCCCGCGGGGACATGCTGGACAGAGAGCACTGCACGGAAGGGCACCCCGGGGCCCGGGGCCCGGGGGCAGTGAGGTAAAGGGACAGGAGGCATTTCAGACAGCAGGGGTCGTGTCTAGGCAGGGGCAGGTCAGGCCTCGGTGTGGAGGAGGGCAGTGGAAAGAGGGACCAAATCCACGGTCTGGTCACCTCTGCTAGAAGGCAAAGGACACGGCTCCAAGTGGAGCAGGACTGCCCCCAAAGAGGCCGACTGTCTCCCTGCTCCCAGGATCCCCTCGCTTCCAAGACTGGAGGCATCCAGAACAACCGTGCCACGCTGGCTCCGACCCCGGGAAAGGTGCAGCTCAGTGTGGGACACCCACAGTGCTCGGGCTCCCTGAGAACAGAGAGGGCAGCCAGCGCCCTCTGTGGAGGAGGCTAGAGGACCAGGAGACAGCATTTAAGAGTGAGGAGCGAGGGAGGGGTCCCAGAGAAGCGGGGGGAGGACGACATGCAGAGCCCGAGAGAAATCGAAGGAGATAAGCACTCACTGAACTGCGTGGACAAAAATGGACCACAAAGCGTCGCTGTCTTACTAACTAGCAACAGTGAACTTGTAAACAGCTCACAAGTGAGTAGAATTTGAAGTTGGACCTAAGCCGACTACTGCAATCCGACCACCAGGTGGTGCTATTTCTCTTCCCTGGCCGGGGCCGCCGCACGTGGGGAGGGAGGAGCACCTCCAGGGTTCAGCGCCAGCTCAACAGTGACAAGGGGGAGTCCACCCACCACCCCGCCAGCTGGGGAGCGGGGCTCGCAGGGAACTGGAAACCCCTGACAGACACGGCCACGCCTCAGAGAAGACTGGGGTCTCTTCTCACAGTGTGAACAGCAGGAATCATGAAGGACAACACAGAGAAGTGTGCTGAAGGCAGACGGCAAACTAAGAAAAGCTGCGGTGACACACAGGCGTTAGCACACGCTCATCCTCAGGAGGCAGACAGCACCAGGGGCTTCAGCACAAGTCTGACCAACCGAGGGGACTTCTGGCTTCACCGTAGTTAAACAAAAATGAGTTTGTCTACTGAGTGGCGCCATGTGGACAGCACACCGGAAAGGACAGCTTTCCGTGGCGTCAGCTGAGTGGGCGCAGCAGACCCCTGTTTCGTGTGGTGCTGTCCAGGGGAGGAGGTGACTGGGCCATGTGTGTATGCTCTCACCACGCGCTGTGTTAAAGCCACCTATGCACCCACGGCTAAGCCAGGGCTCCCCGCTCTGGCCGGGGGACGCCAACACACAGACCTCCAGTGACCACCCAGTGTGAGGTGCCCAGAGCACACTGATTTTAACACCGCAGGGACGGGGTGGGCGTCTGTGCAGTAATTAATGTGCTACTTGAGACTCCTGATCCCACATCAGGGTCCCCGAGCCTGGGCCCCCACATCACTCCTGCCTAAGTGCATCCAGGGAGGCAGCCGTGACGGCTCAGGCGCTCGGGTCTCTGTCAACCACCTGCACACCTGGGCTGAGTTCCAGGCTCCTGGTTCCGGCCTGACCTCGCCCCAGCACTGTGGGCATTTGGAGCGTGAACTCTTTCCACTTTCAAATAAATAAGCAAATAAATAGAAATTTTACAAAACAATGACGGAAACGCATGGGTACTTCGAGTGCATCAGATCAGAGGGGCATCGTGCGTCACTGTGTCTTCTCCCAGACACGTCTGAAGACAGTTACAGAAATGCTAACCGCAGCTGGCGAGTCGGGGAGGGGTGGCTCAGCGACAAACCTCAAGGAACGTAGCAAGCACCTGTGCAGTATCCAGCCGGGTCCAACAAACCACTCCTCTCACCTGAGCAGCTCGCCTTGCGTCTGTCCCTCCTCACAAGCAAGAGGCCCCAAGCAGGAAATGTCGCCTCCACCCACTGGAGATTCAGTGGGGGTCACGGGGGTCACAGGAGCACAAAGGCCCCACCCCAACCTGCCCCTCAACGTGGACTCCCACTCATATCTCACAGCCAGATCCTGGACCTTCCTGACGCCGCCAGGCTGCCCTCCCTGCACCACCTCCAGAGAACAGGTGCCCTGGGCTAAGGGCGAACACGCAGCCTCACTGACCGCGCACGCCTCTCCCCTGCGGCAGGATCCCTCACAGCACATACCTGTTTGTGAAGGTTGAGGCTGTCAATTTCAGAGAGCACCCAGCCTACACTGCCATCCCCGCCACAAACTAGAATCCGGAATGTGTCAAACTTCTGGAATAACCGTAAGCTGTGGAGAAAAAGAGTCAGTGAAAGAACGTGCATCCTACAGGACAGACAGTGGCTGCTCACTCCCGGGCCGCAGGGGCTGACCCTGAGCCCGAGGCCAAGCTCAGGCGAGCACAGGTCTGTCGGGTGACATTGGCTGTCTGGACAGCCCCCTACTCAGGGCCAGCTTCTGTCAAGGTCGTCAAAGCAGTACTTGGGCCCAGCCAGCCAGGGCTAGGGTCTGCCCAGGCAGGAGATGCAGCCCTGCTGGCCGCTGGGTACTGGAGACTTCATACGCACTGACAACCCTGCATCTCCCTAGACGCCATCCTGCCCGGGTCCGCGGGCCTCGGCCAAAGGCTGCTGATCTGGCCACGCTTTGCTTAGTCCCTCCAGGAGACGAAACCCATGTAGCTCCTTCCCCTCGCTGGGCTCATCTCAATCTCAATCGCCTCGGCTCTCCTACACAGGGTCCCCACTCGTGACACCCCAGTCACCCTCTGCACACACCTCACCCTCTTCTTGTGGGACCTCCACGGTGTAACCTCATGGACCACCCAGGTGCATAATCCCCATGCAACACCTCAAGCCACTCCTGAAGCCTGCACTGTACCTACCCGCTAGAAGGCACCACCCTGGTGTCCGACAGTGCCTCCACCAGGATGTGCCTGACCTCAGCTAACAGCAGCCGCACCACAGCCAGGGAGCCTTCTAAAACACACGCCTCAGCAGGAGTCGCCCGCCCTGAAGCAGCTGCCCCCAGACTTCAGGAGAAGATCAAACCTTTCCGCCAACAGCCGTGGCCCTCCTGCACCCAAAGCTGCCCACACCTCTCTGCCCTGGCACCGGTCATACCCCCAGCCTGGCCCAATGCCTGGCTGCGCTCTCCCTGGCCTTGGTCGCTGAATGTGGGGTGCCCGCTGCCCAAAGGGTCCCACCACCCTCTCGGCCAGCAGAACACTGCTCTCTCCAAACGTTCACACAGGAGACACCAAAACAGACCCTGGCCTAATTCACGGGCCTGTCTCTGGATCTGCAAACCCCTCTGACGGCTCAGACGGTCCACTGCGCAGCCCTGAGCAGGTGTGCCACACTCCCCAGCAGGCGACTTGAGCCCAAGTGCCTGGAAAACAGGCAGGGACGGAGCCAGGGCACTAAGCTCAGGGTCTGCACAGGGCTCCCGTTCTGTGTGGCGGCTTCCTTCTGGCTGAGACAGGCCCACACGGGTGCCTTTGGGCCAACAGAAGACGTGAGGGGTCAAGGCCGGAGAGGGAAGAGGAAGATGAGCAGCAGCTCCGAGTCCTGTTGCACACCAGGTGAGCTCAGGTGCATCGCGGAAACAGGAAGTGACTGAATCGACTCCAGGGAGGCCTCCGCGGGGGCGTCTCAACTCACACTGAACTCCAGCTACCAAGTGCGGCTTCTGCGAGAACCATCAGTAACGGTTGGCCATTGCCAAGTGCATCCCTGTGCGGTGCCTGAGCGGCTCCCAGACTGTGAGACGGGTGCACGACTCGTTCACTTGCCCACATTTTAGCTGAAACACTTCCTTGTCAGCCTGGTGGTGCAGGTGCTCCGCATCACTCAGGGCACAAGGCTGTGGCGAACGTTCCGCGAGGGCCGCCTTCGGGCAGACCGCCGTCAGCACGGCTGCGTGTGCCTTTGTCCAGCGGCGCCTCTGCAAGTGGGGACGATTGCGAAGGAAGACAGCCAAGATGCAAGTCCACGGACAGACAGGCAGCGTGCCCCCGGCCCAGCCCGGCCCGGCATGTCAGTGAGGACACAGTGAATCGGCCTAGGTTCTCGCTGTGCCACCTGCTCCAAGCACACCCCCCCTCAGTTCCACCCGGGCATATGCTCCAGCCTGCAGGAGCCACAAGCACCGCCCTACACGCTTCCGGGAGGGCTCAGCACCTGTCTTCCACTGCCAGTTCCAAATGGCAAGACTGACAGGAGCAAATGTCTTCCCCAATCCTACAAACAGACAGAACTAAAAAGAACACGCCGTGGCTCTCCAGCCAGCAGACGAAAAGTGCAATCACTCTGCCCACACACTGGGCCCTGGGTAATCACGCCTCGCTGCACCTGCACGAGGATGGCCTCCTGCCCCTCCCAGGATGGAAAAGCCCCCTGGCCCCGCTGAACAGCTTGTTCCTCAGTACCACGAAGCCGTTAAAGAGAGCGAAGCCAATTTGCAGATTGGTGTGAAAACACACACCCAACATGTTGTGCCCAGGCACGTGGACAGCAGGCTGGGACAGTGGGTAACACAGGTCCCGCTTGGTTTTCAAGATGTGTGTGTGTGTGCAGGAAGCTGGGACCGTGGGTAAAGCAGGGTCCTGCGTGGTTTCCAAGATGTGCATGATCGCGTGCGCGTGTGTGTGTGTGTGTGTGTGTGTGTGTTTGCAGGAAGCCAGAGGACACACATACCAACTATTAATGGTGAGCAACTCTGCATGTGGAATTTGGGGAGGGGGGCGTTCCAGAAAAAACAACTTTTCTTTCCTATTTAAAATCTTCTGTATCTTTAGTATTTTCTAAGCAAGTATACCTTATCCACAAAGTTGTTAAAGTGCCAGGAAACATTTTATGGCTTCCTACCCGAGGTGTGGCCCTCCATTCATGAGGTCAAAGACCTGGGCAGGGTTCAGCAACTGCTTGAATCTTCGGAGGAACTTCACGCCCTGGTTGTCCCCACTCTTGGAATTGACAAAGACTAACAGGGGGCTGGTACACGACGGCGGACACGTGGCCTTCCAGAACCCTGCAGGTGAGAACGGACAGAACACTCACGAGCTGCCAACGCAGTGAGCAGCAGGCCTCGTGGGGGCCACGCAGCTTGCACAGACACACTGAGCTGCAAGGGAGGAGAGCACACTCACTTCCGTGTGAGGAAGTGAGCCCCATCCAGCCGGGACTGGTGACGAGAATTAGAAGTTTCCCCTCACTGCTGCCTTCCACTCTTGTCCCACCTTGGGTGAGCTGATTCCTCTAGACTTGCACCCCAGGACCCCCCTCCCTCCATCCTCATCAGCACGCATCACCGTGTGCCAGCCAGATGCAGCAGCAGCTGTGGGCTACCTGAGGGCACCTGCCAGAGACAGAGATGGGCCTGGCCTACAGAGCCTGGCTCCATGCAAGCCAGGGGCAGCCTCAAGTCCTAAGCAGTCTAACTACCAGGACGCCATTCACAGCCTCCATGCCCACCGCCGCCAACTCCGCCACGGCTGTGACTTGCTGAGCGGAAGGAAGCGGGTGCGGACGTGAGAAGGATGAGCGAGTGAGCGAGCGGCGCCCAGCACCCACCGTCGGAGTCGATGCTGTTGAGTGCCGTGGGAGGGATGACAGACACTTTACACAGGCCCAGCGGGCACTTGCTCAGCAGGGAGTCCTTACATGCTGTGTGTACC
The DNA here is from genome assembly GCA_949820135.1 of Sylvilagus floridanus. Lineage (NCBI taxonomy): Eukaryota > Metazoa > Chordata > Mammalia > Lagomorpha > Leporidae > Sylvilagus > Sylvilagus floridanus. The sequence continues at coordinate 176,048,806 of OX463236.1, read as the reverse complement.
TGGAACGAGAACCCACACGTCACATGTGCTGGTGTGTCCCCCTGGCCCGCAGCAGACGTGCAGCCAACCCACTTCCACCTGAGAAGGAGCAACACAGAAACACAGGCAGGCGCCAGTCATGCTCACACAAAGCGTGGAGGCACAGGCCACATGGGTGCCATGGGAAGCAGGCTCCAGGCTGAAATCCACGAGCCACGTGAGCAGAACCGGGTATCTCCCAAGGCCGCTCTGGCCCCACTCACCATAGCTTTGCACCAGAGGCAGCGCCAGTCCTGCAGGCGCAGCACGCTGCCGCAGGTCTTGTCGCACACGGTGCACTTGGCGCTCACCGGCAGGTTTCCCTCCAGCCACTGGTGGGGCATAGCAATCTGCAGGCCAGGGAGAGATGTGTGCTGGGGACACTCCGAGCGCCAACCCAAGGCCGGGGAGCCTCTAGCAGAAATGCGCTGGGCGGTCTGTACCAAGGCAGTCCTCCCTACTCAAGCCCTTCCCCGACGCATGCAGGGATGTCATTCATATCACAGTGCCAGCTGGGCCATAGGACAGAGTCTGCAAATCCTCGCTACGGCAGGACCACCTCAAACAAGATGGCAGGGCTGGGGCAGGGAGGAGAGGGTGTGCAGGCCCAGCCCCGGCTCAGGGCACTGCAAGTGGGGCCCCCGTGCACGTACCCCATCCTCATCCTCGATGATGTCCTTCCCGATGGAGGCCAGAGTGGTCCACTTGCAGTTGTTGGTTGCACGCACAGCACACCGCTTGTGGGCCTTGAATTTGCACACTGTGAGAGAAGGGACACCTGAAACCACTGGCTTGGTGCACACAGCGTGCTGTGTACCGGCCTGGGGGCTGGAGGGCACCAGGGGCGCCTGTGCTGGAGCCACGCCACTGTGAAGCGACAGAGCCGACGGCAGTGGGCGGAGCAGCGGGACCTGCAGCAGGGACAGCTGGGAGTCGGTGAACTTCAGGTGCGAGTCCTGGGCTTGCAGGCCACTTCTGACCGTGGCCCAACCACCAACTCCGGCGCTGCAGCACAAAGCCCCCAGAGACTATGTCCATGTGGACGCTGAAGCACAAAGCCCCCAGAAACTATGTCCATGTGGACGCTGAAGCACAAAGCCCCCAGAAACTATGTCCATGTGGACGCTGAAGCCTCAACTCGCTGTCATTCTCATGTGCCACAAAATATCATTCTTCTTTGGAATTTTTTAACGACTTAAAACCGTAAGAACCATTTTTAAGTTCTTAAGCTGTACAAAAGCAGGCGCTGGCAGGACCTGGCCGCAAGTCGGAGCGGGGAGTCCCTGCTCTGCCAGCAGACGGAACGTCCTCGCCCAGCCCCACCCAGCTCCCGTCCCGACCTCGGGCCTGTGCCCCATCTCCCACCGGACTGGGAGGGCAACTACGGTGGGGCCACCAGGTCTTTCGAAGACATCCCTCCCTGTGAGCCGAGGCCTCCGCTTTGTCTCCTTCCCACCACCTCCCTGCTTGCCACTTTCTCAAGCAGTGTTTAAAACATGGTCTACCTAGGGCGTGTCCGTGGTAAAAGCACAAGAATGGAGCCACAGACGCCCTATCACCCGGCTGACCACCCGGTCGCGAAGGATCACTACGGTGACCGCGTTTGGATCTCCGAGGCTTCATCAAGCAAAACATGGGGCCACCTTTCCCAAGAGAGTGAGAGATGCAGGCCACTCATACCTTCACAGGACAGCCCATGGGACGTGACCCCCGAGAGCGCCTCACGACACACGTTGCAGTAGGTGGGCCTCGCGTGGGAGCAGGCGTACCAGTTGTGCATCCCGGAGAAGTGGTCCATGCTGTACTGGGTAGGCTGCAAGAATGAAATACAGATGGCGCACATGAGACGCCCCCGGAACTCTGTCAACGCAATACCCGGAACAGGATTAAAGAAGGTATCCAAGGAAGGAGAAGAGAGGTTTCTAAAGACGGGGTCAAGGTCTGACAGGTCTGCAGACCGGCCGGGCCCGAGCCTGAATTTAACAAGGAACCGGCTGACATCTCCGTCCAGAACTTAGGGCCACGGGGGGTGGGGCGCTGGACAGCAGGGTGTGAAGTGAGGACTACAGAGGTGCCGAAACCAGGCATCGAAACCTCAAAATTTAACAAGGAACCGGCTGAGATCTCAGTCCAGAACTGTCGGGCCACGCTGGGGGGCGGGGGGTGACACTGGACGGCAGGGGTGAGGTGAGGGCCACAGAGGTGCCACGGGCAGTGTAACCTCAAAGGCCACGCTGGGGGGCGGGGGTGACGCTGGACGGCAGGGTGAGGTGAGGGCCACAGAGGTGCCACGGGCAGTGTAACCGCAAAGGCCACGCTGGGGGGTGGGGGGTGATACTGGACGGCAGGGGTGAGGTGAGGGCCACAGAGGTGCCACGGGCGGTGTAACCGCAAAGGCCACGCTGGGGGGCGGGGGTGACGCTGGACGGCAGGGGTGAGGTGAGGGCCACAGAGGTGCCACGGGCGGTGTAACCTCAAAATGCTCCCTGTTCTGGACAGTCTTCAGGGCAGCGATCCAATCTTCCATTTCTTTCCTGTTATCAGCGCACAAGATGAGCTTTCTGCACGGCGTGATGACCTGCAGAGACGCATGAGGCACGTCCGTGAGCGAGGGCACGTGCCACAGCTAGCGAAACTTTAAACCTGCCCGTCCGCCCCTGTACATGCATACAGTGGAAAATGACTATTTTGTTCAGGTATTCACATTACACATAACGTAAAAATAGTACCATGGGTCACCAAGAAATCAAGAACCTCAAGCTAAAAGATGATTCAATTTGGTTTGTGTGTGCGTGATCAACGTCAGCAGACAGCTCTAAGTCCTCGCTGCTCAGACACGGCACCAAGCCTCGGGAAACGCAAGAGCCGCTGCTCCAGAGACGGCGCGGCCGCAGCGCGGAGCCTGCACAGCTCGGGGCCAGAGCACCCACACGTACCACACAGAAACGTGCTTACAGAACCCCTCCACACCCACCAGAGGCAGAACCACCAGAGTCAGGCCCTGAACTGCTCATCCAGCAACGGGCTGGTGAACCTAGATGGTCAACAAAGGAAAACGGGCTCTACAACAGTCTCCAGAAATCAACAGAAAAAACCGTCCTGGTGAAAAAGGGCCACCCACACAGCTCATTAGCGACAGCCCTCACCCAGCCGGCCGGCGAGGATGGAGAGGTCACCTCCAGTGCGGCGAAGACGTGAGGAACGGGCCTCCTCGGCGACTGAGCGGAGGTAAACAGGACACAGACATTCTCCAGAAAATCTGATAATATTTATCAAAAATCTAGCTTTTATGTCTCTCTATCCTAGCTCCCAGTATGGCTTCTCCCTGCACGTGTGAGAGCCGTGCAATCCTCAGACTCCCCTGTTTAAGCAGCAGCACACCACAGACACGTCTCCCCACCTGACTACAACCCTGGCCTCCGTGCCCAGCAACACACGAGCTCCGCTACTCCTCCAGCAGCACAGGACAGACTCCACTGGAGGTCCCGGAGCCTGCCCAGCCAGGCCTTAGTCCTGGGAATCCTTCCTGCTGCCACAGTGCACAGCCTGCATGCGCATCTTTTCCTATTTTTCCTGTGCATCTTTGGGATGTATTCCTAGAAACAGAACTGCCTGACCGTGAGTAAACTCACATGCAATCCTGCTAGCGGTTGCCAGACTCCTCTCTACAGGGATGCTGTATCATTGTTCACTCCCCTCAAGTGTTAGGAAAATACCTACTCCCCCATGGATTCACCACTAAAATGTTATTTAACTTCCGGATTTCTGTCCATCTTATAGCTCCAATTTACATTAAGACCCAACTTAGGAACACCCTGACATCATCAGATGATCACATTTCTGGCTCAGAAAACACAGAACTGGTCTATGGCTGGATTCTCTCTCTGGCGATGGAGTCTCATCACATAGAGGGAGGAACAGAACTGAGTCACCGGTGCACGGTTCACTCACTTTTCATATATTAGGGTACCTGGGACAAGCGAACATAAGGCCAGGCTGGGCGTAGGAAGTGGCAGGGCCAGGAGACGTGAGAAAAGGGAAGACAGAGAAAACGGGCTGGGGAGGAATGAATGGGGGGCACCACGCTGAGCATCTCTTCTAGACCTGGGACACAAAGAACAGGGCAAGGCCCCCGTCCCATGGAACTCACCCAGCAGAGACAGGCGGACAACCTTCTCGGACACTGGCCTGGCCAGGAGGGCAGGAAAGCGGGGGGCAGGAGTAGTGCGAGGCTGGGGGCCGGGGGGGCCAGGGGCCACCGTCCACATCCCTGCCTCTCCGCGCAGATCCTTCCTTAAGTACTCATCTGGGTGAGCATAGTGCCAGCTTTCAGCAGCCTGAGCACCACCAGAGGAAGAGAATCCACTTGGCTGTGCTCAACGCAGGGTTATATTAGGAGTCATGCAACAGGATACTCACAGAAGAGAACAATGCAATGTTTTATGTTTCCTGCTATTTTCAGCCCTGTGTCTGCCACTCCCAGGACAGCCTTCAGGACGGAGTGCCCACACCAGCCCAGCACCCAGCCACATCGCATGACAACAGGACCCTGGGGCCCACCACCCGCCACCCACTGCAGGGAGGGCTCACCAGAGTGGCTTCCCGGGGACTGGGCTGCTACAGAGGTGACTCAAACCGCTGTTTAAAGGCAGTGAGCGCACGAAGCGCACGAGAAGAGGCCATCACTTCCTTAGCCTGTGCAACTGTTTCTGGGTAGTCAACACGTAACCACGGAACATGTCCAGGGACCCGAGTTTTGAGCTGTAGCTTTTCAAACACTTTCTTTAACTGAGTTGCGCCTGTTCCGTTGTGAAGAGCAGCCTGGGAGCGAGGCAACGTGAATGCCAGCTGGCCAATGACAGGGACAAAAGCCGCCTGGCGGGGCTATGAGGGAACTGTGTGGGATCAGATGTGTACAGACAGGAACAGCGTTTAGGCCGCAGGTCCAAACTGACAGCAGCTGCCTTGCTCGCTGGCACACAGTTCCCCATCTGAAAACCCCGGGGTTGTTTACAGCACCATCCCACCCTAGCTCAGGAGACCACACAAGCCTCTCCGTGGCCGTGGCCTGTCAGGACTGCCTGGGCACACAGCCCTCCACCTTCAGGCATTATCTACGGGGAATAACCAAGGCACAACATTCTGCCTTGAGATGCCTCTAGGGTGTCAACATCCCACCCCTCAGATCATCACGAAATCTCACCAATCTGGCACTGACACTTTGAGACAAAGTTTGTCTTTTTTAAAAAAGATTTATTTATTTGAAAGTTAGAGTTACAGAGAAAAAGAGAGAAATCTTACATCCCCGCTGGTTCACTACCCAAATGGTCACAATGGCCAGGGCTGGGCCAAGCTGAAGCCAGGAGCCAGGACCTTCCTCCAGGTCTCCCACATGGGTGCAGGGGCCCAAGGACGTGGGCCATCCTCCACTGCTTTCCCAGGCCACAGCAGAGAGCTGGATTAGAAGCAAAGCAGCCAGGACTCGAACCTGCTCCCTTATGTGATGCCGGCACTGCAGACAGCAACTTAACCTACTGTACCACAGTGCCAGCTGCAAAATTCATACTAGCTGACCAGAGAAGGTCGTGGCTGGCTCTGACAATACGTGTTGTTCCTGATGTGCACACTTGTGACCTGTGTCTCCCACATGCCATGCCTGGGCCCTACCTTGCGTCTCCACCTCTCTGGACGCAGCAGCCTTCACCCCCCTCTCCAAACAGCAGGCAGGAGCCCTGCCCCCCCACCCTCTCCATCCCTGCTCAGCCCAGCCCCAGCAGGCAGTGGGGCTCCTCGGGGGCTGCTCTGACAGAGGCGCTGGGCAGCTTCCTACTGGATGCTGGCTTGGGAGTGGTCCCAGCAGCAGGACCCAGGCAGCCACTCAGGAATACTAAGGGTCCTGGCGTTTGAATAGCAGCCAGCACTGAAAGTCCTGACAACCAAGGAACGGCAGAAAAAAGTCAGAACTATTTCCAAATCCCAGCCTTTACACACGAGACTCTGAAGGCAAAAGGAGGCTCATGTTTTTCAGCAAACTTCTAAGGTAAACACAGCTCACCCAAGCAAGTCAACCTAGAGGATAAATGCTAACAACAGCAGGGCAGTGAAGTGAACTCAACGGGGCCATCACAGCATCAGAGGGGCAGAGACCAGCATCTGTTGGACACGCAGGCTTGGCGCCGGGAGCACAGGCACACAGCTGAGCCCGTGTCAGCAGCTCAGAGACCACACTCTGCAGGGGACGGGACACCCACACCTTACCGTCGATAGGCGGAGTGACACAGAAAGGGCCACGAAACAGAGGCTGTGCCCCTCTGAGCCTTGACCACAAAGAGATCTTTCTTTTTCTAAGGTTGACTGATTTCACTTAATTACGTGAAAGTTAGAATGAGACAGAGACAGACAGATAATGATCTACCCACTGGTTCACTCCCCAGATGCCCACACCAACCAGGGCTGAGCCAAGCTGAAGCCAGGAACCAGAGACTTCAAGCGCCTGAGCCATCAGCCACTGCCTCCCAAGTGCATTAGCTGGAAGCTGGATCAGAAGCAGAACAGCCTGGACTTGACCCAGCACTCCAGTAAGAGATGCGGCTTACCCCACCCTGCCACCGTAATTCTCAGACACTCACTGTCATTCTCCCAAAGGTAGAAGAACCTCACAAGTCAGTAAGGAAAAAGACTAGCTAAAAGAAAAATGGACAGAGACTTAAATACAGCCAATCAAGTTTGTAACAGGGGCTCAGCTTCCTAAGTCACCAAGAAGTGAAAATTAAAACCTCAGCATGACACAGCTTTCCAACAGCAGGATGGAAAGAGACAAGTTTTGGTGAGTGTGCAATCTGGTGCGACTACTTCAGAAAACACAAGCTGAACTTGTGTCTGCCTTGTGACGCAGCAATTCTACCCCCGTACCCAGCAGGAACCCAAATGTGTATCTTTCTCATCAAGACACACACGGAAGTGCACCCTGTCACTGCTCTAAATAAGCAACACAGACACAACCCAAAATGCCCAGTGTGGGGAAAGTGGATCTGCAAACTAGTGTGTTAGCATCCTGGAGACCACACAGCTACTTGCATTAACAGGATGACTCTTCCAGCCCAAAGGAAAGAAGTCAGACACAACAGAACGGATGCTGCGGGCTGAGCTGCCACTGTGACGTCAGCATCCCATGTCAGAGGTCCAGTTCAAGTCCAGCTGCTCCATCCACGTCCTGCTAATGCACCTGGGAAAGTAGTGGAGGATGACCCACATGCTTAAGCCCTGCCACCCATTTAGGAGACCATGACGGAGCGCCCGGCTCTGGCCTGGCCCTGACCTGGGTCAACCAGTAGATGGAGAAGCATTCTCCCTGTATCTCCTGCTCTGCTGCTCTGCCTTTCAAATAAAAAAAATAATAAATGCTAACACTGCATCATCTCTTTATGTATCCAGGAAGTTAATTTTTTAAATCGATCCATATTGTGAGAATCTGGCAGTTGCTTTTGTGTGCTTTTGCAGCAAACAGGAGAGCTCCTAGGGGCCACTTGTGTTGTTACTTAATCCAGTCACGCCTGTGAGAAGTACACTTCTCTGCATGTCTGTTGTACTGGTGTGAAAAGGAACTCCTCAAAGACAAAGCAGCATGTCACTCAAAAGAAAACTGTACGTGGCTGCCCAGAACTCCTGGACACAGTCTGATCAGAAAACTAAATGTACAAGACACGCAGGTGAAGAAGGCGTGAGTGACTGTGAGAGATGCAGAGCTGTACAGTATTAAAACTGTGTTAGACGGGAGGGCACCGTGATGCAGCAGGTTAAGCCACCACTTGGGATACCCACATCCCACATCAAAATGACAGTTCGAGTCCTGGTTACTCCACTTCCAATCCAGCTTCCTGCCCATGCACCTGGGGAGCAGCAGAGGATGGTCCAAGGACTCCGGTTTTTGCTGTCCACGTGGAAAACCTGGATGGAGTTTCTGGCTCCTAGTTTCTGCCTTGCCCAGCCTCAGCCATTATGGGCATCAGGGGAGTGAACTAGCAGATGGGAGATGTCCATCTGCCTCTTTCTCTAGCCTTTCAAATAAATACATCTTTTATTAAAAAATGCAACTTAAGGGGCCAGCACAGCGGCATAATCGGTAAAGCCACCACCTGCAGTGCCAGCATCCCACATGGGCACCAGTTCAAGTACTGGCTGCTCAACTTCCAATCCAGCTCTCTCCTATGGCCTAGGAAAGCAGTAGAAGATGGCCCAAGTCCTTGGGCCCCTGCACCCGAGTGGGAGACCTGGAAGAAGCTCCTGGCTCCTGGCTTTGGATCAGCTCAGCTCCGGCCACTGCAGCCAGTTGCAGAGTGAACCAGCGGATGGAAGACCTCTCTCTCTCTCTCTCCTTCTCTCCTTCTCTCTCTGTATAACTCTGAATTTCAAATAAATAAAATCTGTTTAAAATGCAAATTAAAATTATAATATGCATTTTTTCCTTACCAGCTCCATTGAGATTAAAAGGTCTGATTACACAGCCTATGGATCCTCACATATAGGGGGATAAATTAATACAACTTTTATGGAGAACATTTGATAAAGTCTATCAAGCTTTAAAATACATATCTTTGACTTAATGATAGTTTCTCTATAAATTTATCCTATTCTATATGCACATGAGAAATACACAAATAACAAGGTTATTCATGGCACCATTCATTGCAAAGACAGCAGACTGGAAATCACTCAAACATCGATCAATACATACAAGACTGGTGGGAGACCGGCTATGGTGACTCTGGTCCATTCACAGAATGGAATACCACCAGCCATGAAGCCTGAAGCTCCTCTTTATGTTCCTGTGTGGAACACCCTCTAAGACAGCCTGTGCTAGTGAGAAAAGCAAACTGCAGGGATAGAATGAGCACAGAGAGCAGAGGATTAGCCATCTGCTGACTGGGTACCAGTCCACACCTTTTTATTCTTTTTGCTCACATGTTGACTGTGCAGTGTTCTGGAAGTTCCTTTTACTAACACACATGTTACCTTGGCCAAGAACACCACATCTATCGCATAGCCACCCACCTGCCTGTTCAGACTCCCCTACCCTTCCACGCCAGTACTACAACCCGGTGACCTTCTGAGATGAAGACATGGCGTGGTACGTGTACAATCTGCCTGACCACACCCTGAGGAGCAACCAAGTCCTCCGTATTCGGAAACAAGTGATTGACACTGTCCCTGCCTGGGTGAGCAGCTACGGCTGCCACTCCAGGGGAGGGACAGCTGGTCAGCAGCCGGCCAGTACCTTTCTATACTCTGCTTTACGTACCTATCCATGTCCCACCTACTCAAAAAATACCTACAAAAAATGAAGTCCAAAACTTATCAAAATGCTAAGGACAGACAAAAGGGCATTAGTAAGCACTGTATTTGAAATAAGAACTTTTGCTTCCAACTTTTGCCATAAGCACACGAGCTTCCTAGAGACAGGAGAAGATACCTGGCTACTCCAAATAAGTTGACAGCACCCAAGCCGGACAAGCCATCTCCAATGCCCAGGGGAGAACCACAGGTACTGAGCTCTGAAATCACGGTGAAAGAAGCCACGCTGGGGACATCCGGTATGCTTTCTCACATGCAGAGCAGGGTGACTCCGGCTTATTCACACAGCGCCGGCAGAACAGGGGCCGTGACACAGGGCGCTGGAAGACAGCAGCGCTGACACGACATGTGCAAGCCGCTGGGTATCCTAAGGGGTCGGTGTGATTCATCTTCCCCACAATCTCATGAAATGGGCATTTGGGGAGGAACAGGAACCTGCTGAGGAGGCTGCTCCAAGTCCCACGGCACGAGAGGGGGAAGCGTCAGAACTGGCTGGTCCCGGCCCCTGCCCACAGCTGCTCCTCTGGAGAGCAGACAAGACCGGAATACAATGCCGGGAACAGCAGAGGAGGGAGGGACGGGCACTCACCCACCGGCTTCACTCAGAACAGCGGTAGCGGGCGCATCTCGCTTCCCTTCCGGCAGAGGGACTGGCTGGGAGGATGGCCTGAGGACAGCAGTGACCTCTCAGTAAGTCATCCACTGGCTGCCCCTCCCACTCTGACTGGATTTCCCAAGTTCAAAATAGAAGGTGGACAAAGATGACATAGGGGATATGACAAATGTCCCATCAGGCTGTTACTAACCAGACTCATTTCTAAACACAGATTTGTGAATGAGAACTTGAATGGTAAAAAGACCACGACCCTGCAAGCTGTGTCAAGCTGCAACTGCAGCCCAATCAAACAGCCTAAGCAGTAATGCGCGTGAGGCCCTGGGCTCCAGAGGTCCAAAGGCCACTGCAGGCAGAGCACAGGAGGGGTGCGGGCAGTACACTCAGCAGGGATGGTGAGCCACTCGCCTTGGATTTTATGGACCCAAATTCAGCTGGCGCGGAGGGGCTTTTCTCACTGAGCACGACTAAAGCCCCGGGCATCACGAAACCCACGAGAGGAGACCCTGAAAAGCGGAGAGAAGGCAGCAGGCTAACGAGGGATGAGGCGCAGTGAGTACTCTGCGATTGCTGTTTGCGTTACCAGTCCTGACTAGGAGCTGAAGCAGGTGGCAGGAAGTCTGCTCTTTCCAGGCGGAGGACGAGCAAAGGGGCAGCCGGACAAGACACAGCCGCTAAAGCAGGGCCGTGGCAGCCCCTCGCCTCCAGCACCCAGTCCTCCGGCTTGTAGCCAGAGAAGGCCAAGACGACGACCGGGCTCTATCCCAGCCACCCAGCCATCAAGCAGGTGAAACACAGGCTCGTGGAACCACGTTCAACATCAGGAGCCATCAGGCAAATGTGAGCTGCAGCTTGGCATGACTGGGATGTCAACGTGGCAACACCCGTGCTGTGAGGATGCCGGTAACGGGCCCACGCTGGGCTGGCACGCTACAACAGTTGGACACCCCAGAAATTACAGCTTGAGCTGGATCTCAGGGAAATAACGATCTATGTCCCATAAGAATCTGTCCACAAATAATTACAGCAGCGCTATTCGAAATCACCCAAACCTGGGAACAACTCAGACGCCCATGAAGGGATAAGTGAGTGAACCAACTGGGCTCTGCCCGTACGGGGAATACCACTCTGCAATGAAAAGGACCGGCTGTGGATACGCACAAAAGCCTGGGTTCTCCTGAGAATTGTGCTGTGTAAAAAGAAAAACCAATCTCAAAAGGTTACATACTGTATAACTCCATTTACATAACATTCTTGAAATAACAAAAACTAGTCAAATAAAGATTAGGGTTGCAGGCAAATGTGAGGCTCTAAAAAGGACATCGGGAGGGATCCCTGTGGGGAAGAGAATGTTCTGGATCTTGACTGTGACAATGTCAATGTCCTGTGTGATACTGGACTACAGCTGTGCACGCCAGGATACAGGGCAACGGGGTGATGGGTACAAAGTATCTCAAAACCCAAAGTCCCATCAGCAGGAGGCATCCGGGGACGGTGCCCGCCCTAGGTTTGAGATGCCCACTGAGACACTCCCCGCCTATGGCAAAGCACCTCGGTTTGCGTCCGGGCTTTGCTCCCAATTCTATCTTCATGCTAATGTGCATCCTGGGAGACCTAAGTAGAGCTCCAGACTCCTGGGCCATTGTGAGCATCTGAGAAGTGAACCAGGGAGTGACAGGTCACTTACACACACACATACTCTCACACACACATTCTCTCTCTCTCTCTCTCTCTCTCTCACACACACACACACACACACACACTTCAAGTGGCCACAAACAAACATATTTAAGTCTACATTGGGATCCAAGGACGACAGCAGAGCAATGCTGCATTTCTGAAAGACAAGGCTACACACGGTCTTGCCCGGCACAAGTTAAAACAGTATCTTATCTCGTTAAAGGCCCATATTTGTAGGCAGTGCAAAAGCATGCGACCTGTAACCTGCCAACAAAGTGTGACGAGGAGGAGAGCGGGCCAGGCCCCTCTGTGCCAGAGACCGCGTGGAAGCACCGCTGTGCCTATGCAGTGAGCGCCGAGCCACACGCCCAGCCCTGGAGCAGGTGCTCGTCACACAGCACAGGAGAGAGCTGGAAACAGCAGCGTTTATTCATCAGCACAGCGATGCTGAAGAGATCAGCGGAGTCGGGGGTGGGGGGCTGTCAGCCACAAATGGCCATGTCAGAATCCCGCCCCTGCCCTCCCAGCACCGGCAGAGGTCACCCAGCACTGCCCCCTGCTTCAACACCACAGTGCACTCGGGAGCCTCCAGGGGCCTCCTGCCACTCACTCCCACCCACCTCCTCTCCCACGCTCTTCCCTCATTCAGGCTCCAATTTCTTCCCCAAAAATGAGTTCAGGCAGTCTTTCACTGGAACACATAACTAAGATCCCCGCTTCCATGGAGGCGAGAGTGAAAGCAGGCAGTAAACAAGCAACAGAACGAAGTGACATGGTGTGGGGGTGGGCACCTGCAGCAAAGACTTGGAGCAGATGAGGAGGGCTGCAGGCTGGGCAGGTGTTGGGGGCCAGCCTGGACAGGCCAGAGGTGGCAGGGGGCAAGGTCTCTAAGACCCTCGGCTTCTGCTCCACGCAGACCAGGGAGGCCCGCAGCGTGTGTAGGTGATGACTCACGTCTATAGGCATCGCTCCGGGACAGGGCAAGAGGCAGGAAGCCTCCCGGGACACACCTCAGTGACAGCTGTGTTCTGAGGACCACAGGGCTCCCGAACCAGATGGGGTGGGAGACCAGGAGCGGGGTCAACACGACGCTGGGACACCTGTGGGGGAAGTAGGCTCTGAGGCCCAGGGGTCTCATCTCACGGCTCGCTCAGCCGTGAGGGTTTCGTCTTGCCATCAGCTTGAAACACGAAGAAAAAGCTACAGCACAGGAGAAAGTCCATCTGTCAGATGTCATACTGCTGGTGGCAGTTTAAAAACGTACATGTTTGGGCAAGCAATGGGACGATGTCTAGTGCAGCTAACGACGCACACCCTGGCAACCTCCTCCTCGAAGCAGCCAGACGTGGGTCAGAACGCCGTGGCTGCACTGAAGCCGTGGTGAGACATAGAGAACACAGGTCAGCTCCTGGGCCAGCACCGTCGTCCTCAGCTCAGCTCAGCTCTACTGGTAAACAGCTCTGAGGCTCACACCCACCCATCAGACATCCCGACTTAACTCCGAGAATCAGGAACCAGTCGCTTTTAGACCTTGAACTTATTCAACTGCAGACACAGCCACGTGGATCAGCCTCAGAAACACACGGCTAGGGGAAAGGTCCACCATGAGACAATTCATGGAGAAAAGCTACACTGGCTAGCCAGTACTATCCGTCGCTTACACCTACACACAAGTGCAAAGTGGGAAAAACGGGCAAACCAAAGGAAAAACACCAGGCTTGGAATGGTGGTGGCCCTGGGGAGGGCAGATGGGAGGGCCCGGATGGCAAAGAGAATACTGAGGACTCTGCACAGAGATGTTCATCCGAAGACCTTCTGTGCAGTTTAATAGTTTAGCACAACAGACACACGCAAAATGACCATGCCTTATAATTATAGTTTAGCCATGCAGAAGCGATGCCAGGAGACGTGTTCTGCTGTGAGAATCAGGGTGGGGAAGGGGCACCCTGGCACCTACCTTCGGTTTTCCTTCACTCACAGCCTCCGTCCAGCACGTGGCCCCCAGGCTCACACGCCCCAGCCCTGCCAACACCAGCTGTCACGCACGTCATGGCAGAACACTGTTAATCTGCCTCTCAAGCTCCTTGCCCTGGAGTCAACTCCTGAATCCTAAGTACACCTGGCTGGGTGTGAAGACAAGGCTGCCACTCTCTGAAGGCAGGAAGGAGAGGGGCTGGCTGGACCCCTCAGACGAGAGCTGGGGCAGGGGCACCACCAACCACGCAGGCTGCTGGTCTCCCAACACACCCCTTGCACGAGCACGAGCGTGCCACACAGCACACCCCACACACTTGCACTCAGGATCCGCAGCACACAGACACACGTGGCCAGATCACCAATGACCGGAGGGGTACGAACCTGGGCACATGATGCGGCAGGACCACAGTGCCTGTGTTGAAGGCAGGAGGGTTGTCCCTCGGCACGAAGCTCAGCCAGCCGGAATTCAGCACGAAGAAGCTTCTCTCACCGACAGACTTCTGTTCGGCTCGATGAGAACCAGCGTGTTTCTCCGTGCAGTCACACCAAGCCTGTCACCTTCTACTTCTAAGAGAGGCCAGCCCTTATCAAGATACACAATTCCTTCCACTGGCCCCACGTTAGCTGCGCACCTTCGACCTCATGGCCACAGTCAATGGCTCTGAGCTGCCACTCTTTCCTCCTCCTGCACACTTTCCAACTGCTTGGAATCAAAGTGACTCAGCAAAACCACAAAATGTGTTTCGACACCAGTGGACAGCAACCTGTGGCTGTCCCAAGCAGCCGGAGACATGGGAGTCCCCCTCGGCACTGCACAAGCAGCCAGCGAGCAGAGTGCAGAGGGGCCGTGTCCGGCAGGATCTGGAACTGGGAAACACTCTGCTAAATATAGCACCCATCTGCCGGGCTTGGGAAGGTGGCCGAGAAAAGCGCCTGGCGCCCTCCGTGAGCTCTGTCACTTCCTGTTACTCACGTCCCGCTGTTCCCTCGCACCCAGCCTAGATCCCCCGTACATCATTCCCTACCTGGAAGCCCCCTGTGGCAGACCACCCACAGCAGACACAAACTTCCTCACGGAGCAGCACACAAAATGAGGACAGACGCCACCCGCCAACAGGCTCCTGGAGACCACTGCGCGGGAAGAGCGTGCAGGCCCCGTGTCAGACTCTGCATGTCACCCTGCCTGTGCTCCCGACGAGGCGCCACCATCACGGCTGACACGTGCCACCCATGGCAAGTGACTTTCTGCCCTGACGGTTCCTGCCTCCTGGGAACTCAGGAAGCCCAGGCACAGGGCAAAGCCAACTTGTCATCGACCACAACAAAAACTGTTTTAAAGGAACAAAAGGTAAAATGAAGCAAAAAGCGAAAGTTCTACCTAAAAATGAAACATGACCAAAATACTCAGTGTTGCTTTTCCAGTTACATTTGCACCCTGCTTCCCTAAGTGGAGATGTGTGTCCAGTTGTAGGAAAACGTCTGTGACCAGAGGCTGTCCTGAGGGATGGGAGGAGAGCCTGGAGGAGGAGGCAGGGTCGCCACCCGAGGTCTGGAGGTGGTGCCCCCCATGCAGACAGCAAACACGGGGAGCAGCCCAGTCTCCAAAGCCAGGGGACGGCTGTTACGCTCATGTCACAGGACACCACACGGCCAGCCTGGCAAAGGGGGCAAGGGTGCCCAATTACGGACGCAGACGTTCACAACATCATCATTTCAAAAGCAAGTCAATAATACCAGTATGTATAACTGATCTCAGCTTTTGAATGACTAAAGTGCATTTCCCGATACTCAGGAAAAAAAGGTTTCTCAAACTGACACTCTGGGCCAGACGATTCTTTGCCGAGGGGCTACTCCCCACAGGATGGAGTGCATTTGAGGATGTGGAGCAGTACCCTGGATTCTCCCCACAAACACTGGCAGCATGAACTCCACCGCCGCCAGGCATTCTCACCGCTCCCCGTGTTTGAGAATCACAAGTCTGTGTAACAGTGTTTATCTCCAGAATCTCAGCAATGAGGTATTTGGGCAGTTTTCGTTTGTCTGGGTTTTCTGTATTCAATTCTCTTTTGTTAACATGTAATTTATAGGGGTGCAGCAGGTTAAAGCCCCGGCCTATAGCACCAGCATCCCATAGGGCATCAGCTGGAGTCCTGCCTCTCCACGTCCAATCCCACTCCTTGCTAACGACCTTGGGAAAACAGTAGAGAATGGCCCAAGCACTCGGGGCCCTGCACCCAAGTGGGAGTCCTGGAAGCAGCTCCTAGCTCCTGGCTTCATGTCGGCTCAGCTCCAGCCTTTGGGGACATTTGGGGAGTGAACCAGCAAATGAAAGACCTCTCTCTGTGTCTCTCCCTCTCTCTTTAACTCTTTCAAATAAATATTTTTTTAAATGTAATTTATATAAAAAGGAAATGACAAAAAAATCTGAGCATCAGTAAAACACTGCAGGTGTTTTTGCTATAACGCAGGATTTGAGTTCCTGAAAACCCTCACATTGCAAAAGCTAGCGACAAGAATGAAAGGGAAAGATGAGCTGGGATAAGCAGGCAAATCCTACACAGCTCTGTAATCAAGCACTAATGAAACTATGGTAATTCCGATTTTAAAGGAAAAAATGCATGAGTACAATTTTTAAAAATACATAGAGCAGGGGCCGGCCTTTGGCACAGTGGTTAAGATGCACATGGGACACCCACATCTCACGTCGCAGAGCCTGGGTTGAGTCTCAGCTCTGCTCCTAATTCCCGCTTCCTGCCAATGCACAGCCCGGGGAGGTGGCCCCTGGCGGCTCAAGGAGACCCAGACTGAGTTTCTGACTCCCAGCTTTGGCCTGGACCAACTCTGTCCATCACAGGCATTTGGCAAACGAAACAACACATGGAGACTCTCTGACTCTCTGCCTCTAGAGTGAGTGAGTGAGTGAGTGAGTCACTGAATAAATGACCACAGCAAATACAGAGCTTCACCTTGATGGACAGAAGCCCCTGTAGCCAAGTTACAGAAATGAGGCAAAATGTGCCAGGAGCTAAGAAACAAACAGCAACTGCAGACAGCACTTGCGGGCACACTGAGCAGGAGGGGGGAGGGCAAAGGCCGGAGTCAGGGCTGTGCCCCTCCCTGGCTGGCTGCCGCCTGCACTCGGCGGCCTTGGCTGTCAGCCACAGGGTCAGTGCACTTCTCATGGGAGAAACACACCTCGCACAGCAGAAACGAGCTCAGAGTCCTCAGCTCCCACCCAGGAGGCCCAGTGACACGAAAATGAAACACGAGCACCCTGGGATCCAGGGAGTGGGGAGCAGCCAGCGCACTGCCCCCCATGTTCATCCGTGTGTCTCTGGGAGGTCTACCTCCAGCAGCACCACGTCTAACAAGCATCAAAGAAGAAAAAAGGCTCCCAGCATCCCCACTGCCCAAGGCCCAGCAACCACTCCTGCGCCACTCAAGGTCAACCTGAGCTCTGGCTCCACTGGGCAGGTGGCGCCCTGGGGACACAGTCTGTCCCCACCTCTGTTTATGGCTCACGAGGACCCTGCAGGCCCAGCACTCCCACTGGCAAAGCCACCGGCCCACGTGTGCAGACACCAAGGAAAGGCCGGCAAGGAGGACGAGCTGACAGGCTGCTTACACAAAGGGCCGAGTACACTCACTCCTAAAGCCTGGGTTAGGATGGCTAGTTTCACATTACGTGCATTTCACCATTTACCCAATGAAAAACTTAAAAACTGGGTAAACAGTATATGCTTTAAAAAAGTGTAAAGGCAGGACACAGCCTGGAAACCTGTCGTTCACATCCCAGTGGTGTGACGGAGGGCTTTTCTTCCCTCCCTTCCTTCTGTCTGTGTTCTCCAAACAGCCCACAGTAAACCGTGTTTTCACGTTCTCCTTGTCATGAACTTGCATACACCTTTGTCTTTTTCCTACAAAAAGCAACATCTACGACAATTACTCAGGTGCCCACCAAGTGACTCTGCCATCCAGCTGGCCTCTAACTGGGCTTCAGTCAAATACCAGCCCTGCAGCCCACATACCGAAGGAGACACGAGAGCCGGAACCACCAGGCAGAGGGTGGTGACCAGTAGCCACCCTGCTGGGCCCAGCAGCAGGTGTGCTGCACCCAAAGGTGATCTTTGGAGGGGAACCTCATCGTAAGAGCAACTGGACAGAAAAGCAGCAGGAACCCAGGGCAGTCCACTGTGGCCTGCTGCACCGGCCGGAAACCGCCAGCCTCTGGACCCCTCTGCAAGAGAGAATGAAACCTCAACCACCTCACGTAAGCCGTCGTCACTGGGCTCTTCTGCTAGCAGCCTGCTACAGTTCAGAGTTGGGGTGAGTGTGCCCCCAAGGGTTCCTGAGTTGGAGGCTTAGACCTCAGGGTGAGGGTGGTGATGCTGGAAGGTGCGGGACCCATATGGAGACACGGGGCTGGGTGCAGAGCGGCTCAGCACACGGACGCATCACCCTCAGAATGGACAAACAGCCCCTGGGGCCCCCTGGGCCTGCTCCACAGCAAGCTAGTAGACAGTCGAGCGAGCCCAGCCCTGGCTTCCGGCCTGAGAGTGAGCTCCCACTCTCACATGCACCAGGCCAAACCACTGGGGCTGCCCAATCATGGACTTTTAGTCTCCCAACCTGTGAACTAAATAAACTTGTTTTTGGGAGGGGGGGGGAGAGGGAGAGAGGGATAAAGGGAGAGAAGGGGAGAGAGAGGGAGAGAGAGAGAGAGAGAGAGAGAGATTCTTCCATCTACTAGTTCACTCCCCAAATGGCTGGAGCTGTGCCAGTCCAAAGCCAGGAGCTTCTTTGGGGTCTCCCACATGGGTGCAAGAGCCCAAGCACTCGGACCATCCTCCGCTGCTCTCCCAGGCACATTCGCAGGGAGCTGGATCAGAAGTGGAGCAGCCGGGACTAGGCCATGTGGAATGCTGGTATTGCAGGCAGCGGCTTTATCTGCTAAGCCACAATGTCGGCCCCATTAAATCTCTTCTCTTTACGAAGTATTTCATTACAAGGTGAGTGTTGGCATAGCACTGGGTGCTGCCTGGGATACCCACAGGCCATACTGAGAATGCCTGGGTTTAAATCCCAGCTCAGGCTCCCGCTTCCAGCTGCCTGCCAATGTATACCCTGGGAGCCAACAGGGGCTGGGTCTTGGCCACCTCTACGGGAGGTCTGCATCGAGCTCCCAGCTTCAGCCTGGCCAGTCCAAGTCATCGCACACATCTGAGGAGTAAACTGGCAAAGGGAGATCTCTTTCTCCCTGTATCTCACGTAAACAATTTTTTTTAAAAAAGAACTTCATTATAGTAACAAAAAACAGACTACAATGCCCACAACTACTCCTCAGCATCACACAGGGAGGAAGACGGCACAGAAATAGGCCTTTGTTATCCTCCAGATGCCAAGTAACTTGATTGAAGCCACTAGATAAGCATCGAAAATCTTAGACTCAAAAAGGTAGCAACACCGGGGAGCCTTCTAAAAGGTAACAACAAGTCAGAAATGATAACAGTGCAAATCAAACCTGGGGCTAGCAGTCAGGGATGGGCCAACGGCAGCCAGCCTGCCTTTTTAAATAAAGCTTTACCGGAGCACAGCCATGCCCACTCATTTCCATACTGCCCAGGGCAGCCACACAGGCCGCACTGCAACAGGAGGGGCCAGAGCGCCAGCTATGGGGCCCTTTACCGAAGGTCTGCCCTAACGCCTGGCAGAACGCGTTGGCTGGACGTATCCTGGAAAAATGAAAAGGCAACCCGAGCTGCAGAACTTTATCAGAAACGTGTACCTTGTCCCCCTGTTCTCTGCCCCTGCCTCTACAGAGGAGGGGTCTCCTCTGGTTCCCAGAGGAAGCTGAGTGCCTGCCAGGACTCTGCTGAGTCAGTATGTGCTGGAGAACTACGGGATTTAACCCCCGTTACACAGCCACATCTCCAAACTATTAATCCTCCCATTTACTAAGTAACTTAGTGAGAGACCTTACAGGAGTAGAAAGTCCTACAAAAACACACTTCAGCATAGCCCCTAACACACTCTACCCCTCTACCTACAAAAACACACTTCAGCATAGCCCCTAACACACTCTACCCCTCTACCTACAAAAACACACTTCAGCATAGCCCCTAACACACTCTACCCCTCTACCTACAAAAACACCCTTCAGCATAGCCCCTAACACACTCTACCCCTCTACCTACAAAAACACCCTTCAGCATAGCCCCTAACACACTCTACCCCTCTACCTACAAAAACACACTTCAGCATAGCCCCTAACACACTCTACCCCTACTCCGTGGGGAGACTGAAACAGAGTCCATCCTGTGGACTGTGCTTTTCGTCTGGACACCTGCTGAAGTCACACTGCTGCCTGTGGGAGGGGCAAGTGGGCTCTCAAGTTTGGCTCCTGGCAAAGGAGGAGGCCAGCAGGAGCTGAGCCCCAAGTGTGGGTGCTCCCAGCCCCTCTCATGCCCTCAGGCAGGAACCAGCAGCGAGACCACCTCCTTCCTTCCAGCCCTGCAGCGTGCAGGCTGGGACAGTCACATCCTCCCCTCCAAAGTTAACCAAAGGAAATGTCTTCAAACCACTACTGCGTTTGTTAAAAACGCATCGTGAAGTCAGGATTTCACACAGGGCTCCTCCAGCTGAGACAGTGGTCCCACGGTCCTGCTCAGGACCCGTCACTCGAATCCATCTGTTCCAACCTCACCTCACACCTTGGGGAGAGGGCGCCCACGGAGGGTGCTGACTCGCCAACAAGGCCACTGCTTGAGCTGAGGCCAGAGGACAGCTGTCCAAGTCACCTTGTCCTGGCACATCGCTAACCGTGGGGCTCCCTCCTTGAGGGACTAAGTGCCCACCTGATGACCCTGGTGATGGAGGGAGCTGTGTGTGCAGGCACACGAACCGGGCAAGCTAATTAGCATGGGTCCGTGGCCTTCAACTCTAGAAGCACTGTGCTATACGAAGGCTCAGCTCTGACAAGGGAGCCCCTCACTCCCAGGTCCAACCTCGGTGGCTGCCCGAGATGCATGAAGATCTAGCCTCCCTTAAGATACAAAGGGTAAGCAGGCAAAGACCCCTCCCACAGACTGGGGGGGAGGGGGTGTGTCCGAATCACCCTGTCCTCTGGAGCTCCTTCATTGATTCATGTGTTCAGTCGGGGTTTGTCTCATGTAAGCTGTGCAGGGAGGAGCCCCACACGGGGTCTTGTGCCCACCGGAAGAATCCTCCCTAGTCTAGAGCCACCCCTTCCGAACTGCAGCTGGATGCTCAAAGACGCCTTAGCCCTTTCCTCTGGCCAAGCTTACAATGGCTTCCTTGCCTCCTCTAGCATTTCAAGTAGTTAGTAACAATGAAAAGTAATTCCAACCAGGGAATTTTACATTCTAAAAGACCAGGACAGAAAAAGGCTAACACTGTGTTTCCACTGGCAAGCTGTGACTCAGAGGGCCTGTCTGCCAGGGCCGCGCACACAGCACAGGGATGGAAGCAGCTGGTGGGAGGCCGGCAGGAGGGTGGCGAGGCAGGCAGCCTGACTCAGGAGCCGTCCTCTTCGTCACAGCTCAGCTGCGGCACCACCCGTGTGCATGGAGGACACAGAGGTTTCCTGGAGATGCCGAGGGATAGAGACACTGCAACAACAAACAACGGACCCTACAGCTACTTACAGAAGCTGCTCCGTCCCAGGGCCACAGGAACAGAGAGGCTGACAAGTTCCAGAGCATCCCTTTTCACATAAAATTCATGCTTCTCCTTCCAACAAATGCAGGTCAGAAGGGAAAGGAAGGGGAGGCATGAAATGTCAACCCGACACAAGAAACAAAAAATGTGAAGAGGATACATCCATTTAAAGAAGCCAATTTGTGGGGCTAGTACTGTAGCGTAAGTTAAAGCTGCCACTTACAGTGTCGGCATCCCACTGGGCACCAGTTCTTGTCCCAGCTGCTCTACTTCCAATCCAGCTTCCTGCTGATGCACCTGGGAAAGCAGCAGAGGATGGCCCACGTGCTCGGGACCCTGCACCCAACTGGAAGGCCTACATTAAGCTCCTGGCTCCTGGCTTTGGCCAGGCTTAGCCCTGGCTGTTGTGGCCACTTGTGCTCACTTGGGAAGTGAACCAGCGGATGGAAAACCTCTCTCTGTGTATCTCTCTATCTAACTCTTTCAAATGAGTAAATCTTTAAAAAAAAAAAAAAAAAAACCTCAATTGCTTACCAAAAATTGTAAAAGGTATCGTTGAATCCCTTTCCAAAAAGAAATTCCCACTCTCACAAGGTTTCACTGGAAAAATCTAGCAAGCATTTAAGAAAGGAGTAACACCAAACCCACAAACTTGATCAGAAAGCAGTAGGGAAACACGGATCCTCCATCGTCATGATGCTGGTTTCTGTTTCCTGATGTCGGCTCACCCTAAGTACCAAGTCCTGCCGAAGACAGGGGGAGAAAGACAGAGACAACCCCACACCAACACCCCTCGTGCCCAAGAACATCAAAACCCTAAAACAAAGTCACAGCAAATTCAATCTAACACACACATTACAGATCCTCAGGAAACACATCATGAGCAAATATTCTTAAAGTGCTTACTCCAGCAATGCAAGCTTCGTTTAGATTTGAAAAATCAATTTAGTTTATCCTTTCAGTCAACAAGAAAAAAAGAAAAACATATGATCAAGGCCAGCGCTGTGGCGTAGCAGGTAAGGCCGCCGCCTGCAATGCCAGCATCCCATATGGGGCCGGTTCAAGTTCTTGGGAACCTGCACCCGTGTGGGAGATCCAGAAGAAGCTCCAGGTCCTGGCTTTGAATCAGCACAGCTCTGGCCATTGTGGCCATCTGGGGAATGAACCAGCGGATGGAAGACTTTCTGTCTCTGTCTCTCTCTCTCTCTCTCTTTCTGCCTCTGTGCAACTCTTTCGAATAAATAAATAAACCTTTAAAAAAAGATCACTTCAGTAGATACACAAAAGCAAAAACACAATCAATTCTCAGCAACAAATAAAGATCATTCTCAAGCTGATAAAAGCTATCTACAGTTGAGATCACACTTTTTGGTGGAAGACTAACCACCTCCTGTCAAAATCAGGAAAAATGAAAGGATTCCTGCTTTCACCATTTCCACTCCTTATTTACAGGCCATTGTAGCTTTTGCAACAAGGGAAGAAAAAGAAACAAAAGGCACCGAGGTCAGAAAGGGAGAAGCAAACTGTCCCTGTTTGCATTTAGATATTCCAGGACCTCCACACGGCTACAACCAGAACCGCCACGGATCAGTGTGCAAGGTCACAAGATGCATCGAATGCTCATACCTTAGCAGCAAACAATCGGAAGTAAACAATCCCACTTATTTAATAGGAACAAAAAGCCAAACTACGTAGGAAGGAACCTAACAAAAGACATTAAAGACCTTTACACGGAGGACTACAAAACATTCCTGAAATTAAAGAACAGGTAAGTAACAGCAAGATGTGCTCACAGAATGAAGACTCAACGATAAGATATCAATTTTTCTTAAATTGATATTTTTCTCAATGCAATCTCAATCAACAATCAAGCAGGTGTAATTGACAGAAACTGACCCATTAATTTTATATTTCTGTGAAAATGCTAAGGAGCTAGAATTACCACAGCAATTTTAAGGGAAAAGAGTATTTATTTATTAAAGAGACATTTCTTTCTCCATTGAACTTTGTCATGAGCCAGTTAACTTTATTTTGAGAGTATTTATTCTACCTGATTTCAACACCTACTATAAAGCGACGGTAGTCACTGAAGTATGGGGACAGGTGGTGCGAAGTGGTGACACAGTGGGTTAGGCTGCTGCCTGCAATACAGGCATCCCATGAGTGCCAGTTCCAATCCAGCTCCCTGCTAACGCACCCGGGAAAGCAGCGGAAGATGGCCCACATGGTTGGGTCCCTGCACCCACGTGGAAGACAAGAATGGAGATGGAGTCCCAGGCTCCTGGCTTCAGTGTGGCCCAGCCCAGCCACTGTGACAATTTGGGGAGTAAATCAGCAATGGGAGATCTCTCTGCTTCTCTAACTCTGCCTTTTCAAATAAATTAATCTTTAAATAAATAAAGTATGGTGTTAAGTAGAGTAAGGATAGATAACAGACCTGGAACAGAATATAAAACCTAGAAACAGACTCTCAAAATAGTCAACTGACCCCTGACAAAGTTCAGTGGGGAAAGAAACATCTCTAATAAACGCTGCTGGGAAAACTGTGTATGTATGAGCAAAAAGCAACATCAGCTCCCCATTTCATGCCATACACAGAGATTAATGGTCCATCAATCAAAATCCTAACTGTAAAACCTAAATTTATAAAACTTCTGTGGAAGAAAAATTTTTGCAATGCTGTTAGACAGCCATAAGAGGAGATGAATTCAATTTTCAAAACGATTTATTTATTGCTTACTTGAAAGACAAGTGAGAAAGCGAGAGTAATCCCTCCACTGGTTCACTCCCTGAATGGTCTCAACGGCCAGGGCTCATCCACACCAAAGTCAAGAGCCCAGAACCCCATCCAGGCTTTCCACATCAGTGTCAAGTTAGGCCTTCCTCCACTGCCTTCCCAGACACATTAGCAGGGAGCTGCATCAGAAGCAGAGCAGCCAAGACTCAGGACTCAAACCAGTGTTCTGATATGGGATGCTGGCATGGCGACCAGCAGCTTAACCTGTCGTACCACATGCCAAGCCCGATATATTCAGTTTTTAAAAAGGCAAACCACAAACTGGGGGAAACATTCATGAAAGCATACCCAACGGGAGGGCACTGTGGACACACAATGCTGCTACGTGGATGTCCACATCCCATGGTGCCTGCTTCTAATCCAGCTTCCTGCTAATACACCTGAGAAGGAAGTAAATGATGGCCCAAGTACTTGACTTCCTGTCACCCATGTGGGAGACCCGGGTGGAGTTCTGAGCTCTAGCTTCAGCCTGACTCAGCCCCAGCTGTTAGACATTTGGGGAATGAATCAGTATATAAAGGTGCTCTCGCTCTCTGGCTCTCCCCCTTTCTCTGTCACTCTGCCTTTCAAATAAAGAAAATCTGATACAAAATTTATATTCAGAATATATAAGGAAAAAATCCAAGACAAAAACAAATGATTTTAGCATATATTTAACAAAGTAAGTTGCACAAATAGCCAATAAAGACATGAGAAGTTACCGACATTACAAGGGGTCTTCAAAAACGTCATGGACAGTGTGCATTGTCTTTTAATTCTATTTTTCCATGAACTTTTTGAAGCGCCTTTCTATTAATCATCAGGGAACCAAAACACACCACAGTGAGACAACACCACTTATCTATTAGGAAGACACCGAAAATGTTAAAAGGCTGGAGCAGGAGTTTGGCCTGGCAGTTAAGACACTTCCTTTTTAATTAATTTCTTTTCTTTTCTTTTTTTTTAAGGAACACAAATTTCTTACGTACAGCTTTAGAAATATAGTGATCTTCCCACCATACCCACACTCCCACCCCACCTCCTCCTCCCTCTCCCCTTCTCAGTCCCATTCTCCATTAAGATTCAATTTCAATTAACTTTGTACACAGAAGACCAACTCTATACTAAGTAAAGATTTCAACAATTTGCACACACGTGCACACACACACACACACACAAAAAAAAAACACTGTTTGAAAACAAGTTTTACAGTTAACTCTCATAGTACAACCCACTGAGGACAGAGGTCCTGCATGGGGAGTTAGTGCACAGTGATTCCTGTAAATTTAACAGTTAACACTCTTATCTATGACATCAGTGACCACCCAAGGCTCTTGATAAGAGCTGCCTAGGCTATATAAGTCTTTTGAGTCCACAAACTCCATCAGTATTTGGACAAGCACAGTGGAAGTTCTCTCCTCCCTTTAGAGAAAAGTACATCCTTCTCTGATGGCCACTTCTTTCTGCAGAAGTCTCACCCACAGAGATCCTTCATGTAGAACATTTTTTTGCCACAGTGTCCTGGCTTTCCATGCCTAAAATGCTCTCACAGGCTTTCAGCCAGACCAGCAAGCCTTAAGGGCTGATTCTGAGGTCAGAATGTTACTTAAAGTAATTAAGACACTTCTTGGAATGTCTACCTCCATGTCAGTGTGCCGGGTTTGAATCACAGCCCCGTTTCCAATTCCAGATTCTTGCTGATGTAGATCTTGAGAGGCAGCAAGTGACAGCTTAAGTAACTGGGTTCCTGCCACCCACATGGGAGACTTGGATTCAGTTCTAAGCTACGGGCTTCAGCCTGGCCCAATCCTAGCTATTCTGAGTATTTAAGGAATGAACCAACAGACAGGAGGTCTCCTCCTACATCTGCATTTCAAATAAAAAAATTATTCGACAGGCAGAGTTAGACAGTGAGAGAGAGAGAGATGGAGAGAAAGGTCTTCCTTCTGTTGGATAACCCCCTAAATGGCCACTACAGCCAGCGCGCTGCGCCAATCTGAAGCCAGGAGCCATGCTCGTCTCCCATGCGGGTGCAGGGCCCAAGCACTTGGGCCATCCTCCACTGCACTCCCAGGCCACAGCAGAGAGCTGGACTGGAAGAGGAGCAACCAGGACAGAATCCGGCGCCCCAAACGGGACTGGAACCTTGGGTGCCGGCGCCGCAGGAGGAGGATTAGCCTAGTGAGCCGTGACGCCGGCCTTAAATAAAATCAAATTAAAACAACTGAACACTCCAAGTGGCAGTGAGGATAGGGAGCAACTAGAAGTTTCACACACTGCTAGCAAGAATGTGAAATAGCACAATTTGGAAAAAAAATTTAACAGTTTCTTAAGTTACACTTACAACTCTGTATTATGTATTTACCTAAAAGAAACTATGTGTCCACACAAAGGCCTGTACACAGTTCACAGCAGCTTTATTTGTAATACTAACTGGAAGCTACCCAACAAGACTACAAACTGTGGAGTATCCATACAACAGACAGTAGCAAGAAGGAGAATCACTGACACATTCAACACAAAATTCATAAAATTGTTACACTGAGTCAAAGAAGAAAAATATGAACTACACTATTCAGCTGTAGTATTCTTAAAGAAAAGCGAACTACTCTACAATGACAGAAAATAGATCCACGTTTGCCTGGGAAAGAGGGCAGAGAGAAGGATGGATGAAAGGATTAAAGTCATATTCCTGACTGTGTTGACATTTCATTGTGTGTGAGTGAGTGGGAAATACAGAGAACCCATCAAACTGTATACTTTTTAATATAAAAAAAAAAAAGATGTATTGATGCATTTGAAAGTCAGTTACAGAGACAGAGGCAGAGGCGGGGGTGGGGAACAGAGAGAGTGACAGAGAGAGAGAAAGGTGTCTTCCATCTGCTGGTTCACTCCCCAAATGGCTGCAATGGCCATTGCTGGGCCAATCCAAAGCCAGGAGCCTCCTCTGGGTCTCCCATGCAGGCGTAGGGGCCCAAGGACTTGGGCCATCTTCCACTGCTTCCCCAGGCCACAGCAGAGAGCTGGACCAGAAGTGGAGCAGCGGGGACTTGAACCAGCACACATATGGGATGGCGGCACTGCTGGTGGTGGCTTTAACCGCTATGCCACAGCACCTACCCCCAAATTGTACACTTTAAATATTGCTCTGTATTGTACATCAATTATGCCTCAATTATGTTGTAAAATATTTTCAATGTCAACATATTTTAGTGCAGTGGCATACTCATTAACGAATGGTATAAACCTTTCTCTGAATGACCAGGGTGACCAGATAACTTATCATCCAAGCCAGGAAACTTGTGCAAGCCAAAGTGGGTGCTAAAAATAATTAATGACTGTTAAGGCGTCCACAAGCAGATGTGTGAACTGGCGCTGCCTTGGACAAACCGGCACACAGGGCTTTGGGAACAGCAAACATCCAATCTCCTCTTGATGTGATTAGATACTTCCTGAACAAAGCATACCATAAAGTTCATCCCTCAAAGACATAGCAGAGCTGGCAACTGCCTGGGCAGTCAGCCACACCTGTGCACTCGGCACAAACACCAAGGTGCCAGCCTCCAGGTCAGTGTCCCGTAAGCCAAAGGAGGATGGTCCACCCCTCCTCCTACATAGTCTCCAAATGTCTGATTAGACTCACCCACCCTCCCTGACCTTTGTGACCAGGGAATGACGCGGCAGCATGGACGGAGCACCTTCCAGGGCAAAGTCCAGCCCCGCCCTGGGAGCAGCTCTGCGTGGCACAGCCTGCGCCAGGCTGGCTCTGCAGGGCCACCCACCACACTGCAGGCTCTAGCCATGGCAGGCAGCAAACACCGTCCTCCTCATGAGTGTAGTGGGGAGGGATGGGGGTTTCACACTTAACACTTCAATCCAGGCTCTTCTGCCAGGGACAGGAAGGGTCACTGCGCCAATAACCAGCAGCAGCAGCAGGGAACTCCTATTCTGGTACAAGGAAATAGGGAGGCCCTACCTCCCTGTGTACCAGAAATACCAGAATACAGCATTTAAAAAAATCACTTCCTAGAGAAAGAATACTATTTTCCTAACTTTCAAGGAAAAACAACAGGCAGGACTTGACTGAGTCATGCCCCAAAGCATACAGGGCAGTGACTGAAATTATTATTTCCCCAGGTACTCTAAGAAAGCTTCAATCAAACGCACAGACCTTCCCCCACCGACACCACAAAAGTGCTACAACAGCAGTCTCTCAGCTGTCCAGTCGGTGTTTTCTGTTATTTATAAAGACAATTAACAAGAATGCTACCCTCGCTAGTAACGATATATCCAGAGTTAGCAACACGCACACACATATGCACACAGGCACACACACACACCAGCCTGGTGACGCGGCTTCATTTTCACCACGGCAGCCCCCACTGACAATCAGGGCGCGAGCCCGCTCCATAACCACGTGCTCTCCCCCGCAGACTCACCGTGTGTGCTCACGTGGCTTACCAGCCCCGCTGCCTGGGGGGGCCAGCGTCCCTGCAGCAATGCCTGTGAGAGCAGGCCACAAATGTCCCACAGAGGACCCTGCTTCGGGGCAGCTGTGCACAGACACAGAGGCCCGCCTTCAGCAAAGCCCACTTGGTAGACACACAGCCACCAGTCTGGGCTCAGGCCTCTTTCTTCCTGCTGCTTGAGAGCAGAGAGGGTTATAAAGCAGGCAACGTGCCGGATGAGCGGCCTCTGCAGCGCTGCCACCACCCCCACCCCCACCCCCACACCATGAACTCACCGAGCACCTGCTCTACGCCAGGCGCTTGCCAGCAGCCCCACCTTGCCCCCACCATGTTCAACAGTAACTGCCCTTGTTGGCAGGTGCTAGGGACCTAGTATCCCAGGGTTCCCAGGAAATCTTGCAGCAGGGAGCCAAGAGGCCAAGCTGCTGTCCCAGTGGCAAAGCCAAGACGCTCTAACTCAGAAAGACTTAGGGGACCCATGAACACAGCTCCCCGTGACTCACACCTGAGCACAGGAATTAGGAAGACTCTTTAGTGCAGGGAAAGGTGCCATTATGCACAGAGCCGAAGTGACTAGCTCAGGGGTTTTGCCCAGGAAATATCTGAGATCGAAACAAGCTACAAAGGAAAACCGATGTGAAAATCCGGACAAAGATCACAGTTCCTCAGCAGAGGGGCAGCTCTGATCGCCCCCACAGGCTGGCCCTAGGCGGGCCTACAGGGAACTCATCAGAAAACCGCGTGCCGGCTGCTTTCGGGCAAGTGGCAGTGGTGCCGAGATGACGGCAGGAACACTGTCAGCGGCACCTGTCGGCCCCTGACCTGGAGGCAGGTCCTAGCGTTCCACGACCACGAACGCCAGGCACGAGAGAAACACGACTCCATCGTGACAGGGCTTTCTTTTTGTATGTAGCTAGCAATGAAACAATTACTCACATGTTTAATTACACTTGGTTTTCTCACAAATTTCATTCTTCCTGTTTTTATAGGTTATAGCCTGGTAACTCTTAAGGACAATAATTCTTTCCTAATACCTACTCTTAGGCCAGAGGCTGTTTTTAACACTGTCTATAAAAAGCTGGACTCATTTGAAACCCCTATAAATCAGAAGAACTGCTAAGTGCCCGCAAGCTGAATGCAATTACTCTCCGACCCGCAGTGGTGAGCGGTGCTGGAGAAAAAAGCAGGAAACGCTGGCAACGCCCGTCTGTCCCCACTGCAACCCGGGGACTGGGTCCTGGATCATCCCCGTTCACGAGAAGAGGAATGGCAGAAAATGAAGTAACTGCCCAGCTCAGACAATAGCGAGGGGGACGCTCTGCATAACATGCTCATGACTTCAAGCCATGCCAGCATTACTAAAGGCACTTTACAGACACGTGAAAGACCAGCCCCTTCTGCTCAGCACCGCGGCTCTGCCACGCTCATCACTAGGCATGATCAGGGTGACACCACAGCGAGATTCCCATCCCGACAGCTGTGTGGTGTGGCCATGTGACCCAACATCAGCAGGACACCAGCAGAAATGTCACACGGAAGCAATGCCTCATCATTTTTGTGCCATGAACCCCTTCCGCCAGTCTCACACCAGAAAGTTTCTAGGGATAAAAAATACAACATGTATGACTGCAACGGAAGCCAGCTGTTAAGACACTGTCACATCCGCAGAGTCTCCTCGGCCCCTGAACTCAGGTTACACACTCACCTCCTCCACCTCCCAAGTGTCCTGGTGAGGATGACACTCTGACAGCCGCTCTACACCAGAACACCCTGTGGAGGGACAGGTGGTCCCAGGGGACCACTGCACTGCCCAGGCAACCTCGTGCGCCTGCAGCATGCTGCCTGGAGTGCCTTTCACACAGGCAGCCAATGGGCATCAAATAGTGGATCTGTCCACCCTGACCCTGGACCTAGGGAACGCAGCCTCACTTAGAAAGACGGTCTTTGTAAACGTAAGAATCTTGACATGAGATCTTCCTGGATGGTAAAAGTAGGCCCCAAATGCAACAAGTGTCCTCGTTAGAAGACAAGACGGGGCCAGTATCGTGGCGTAGCACATACCACCTGAGATGCCGCCATCCCATATGGGCACTAGGTTGAGTCCTAGCTGCTAAACTTCCTACCCAGCTCCCTGCTAATGCATCTGGGAAAGCAGCACAAGATGGCCCAAGTGTTCGGGCCTCTACACCCCCATGGGAGACCCAGAAGAAGCTCCTGACTCCTGGCTTCAGATCGGCGCAGCTGCAGCCATTGGGGCCATCTGGGGAGGGAACCAACGGGTGGAAGATCTTTCTCTGTCTCTACCTCTCTCTGTAACTCTTTCAAATAAATAAAATAAATCTTAAAAAAAAAAAGTGCTGCCAAATTATGATCAACATATAAAAAGGAAGGGGAAGAGAGGAGAGGGAGGAGAAGGAGGGGGAGGAGGAGGAAGAGCGGGAGGAGGAGGGGAGGAGGGGGGGAGGGGAGGAGGGGGGAGGGGAAGGAGGAGAGGGAGGAGGCAGAGAGAGGAGGAGAGAGAAAAGACAAGATGGGGTGGGGGGAAGGCCTTGTGCAGGAGAAGAAAACAGAACTGAGGCAGTGGCCAGCCGAGAAGCACCTGGAGCCACCAGGAGCCAGAGCAGCCAGGCACGAGTCTCCCCTGACGTCAGGAGGGACCACAGCCCTGCCCACACCATGCCGTCAGACTTGTGGCCTCCAGAGGTGTAGCAGAACACAGTGATGTGCTGGCGCGTTAGGGAAACCACAGGAGACCCGACTCTGGCAGCGCCTCCGTGACTCTGCACCATCATTACACACCACAGTCACAAACTTCCTTCTGTCAGGGCGCCACAGGGAAGCAGCCCACTCGTCACACACATCCTATTTTAATTCTCATTCAACTCAACTGCAAACACTGTTTTCCACGCCCATTATTTGACCAATGCATTTCCTGACACTAAACATAGACGCAGGGCCTGCCCTTTCTGCATTCTACTCCCACACGACGCCAGCGAGGGCTCCCGATCGCTCTCCGCCCTCTTCACAGGCTCCCCACGCCTCCCCCTGCTGTTTCTCACCCTCCGCTCTGCCCCACACGCCGGGCCGCCGCCTCCTCTCCGGACAGCAGACTGGGTGCCACACGCCAGCTGGGTGCCACATGCCAGCACGCCCTGCCCATCAGCAAGCCCAGCCCACGTTCTTCTCAAGGCACACAACACACGAACAGAGATGTGCGGGGCTTGGGACACACACTGAAGTTCTTACTAGGAGCTTTCTAAGATGACATCAACACAAACTGAAACGCAGCCGTCTCGGCCAGAAATGAGGCCATGAAGCAGGGAAGGAGGGCTACCCTCTGAGCCCGGGGGCAGGTGGCTGACCTGAGAAGGGATCCCGAGGGCGCAGAGGCTGTTTGAGAGCCAACCGCGCCCTCTCCTGGGCACCGGGGCTCAGCAGCCCCACACTCCCCAGATGTCCTCCCTCCAGCTCAGTTGTTTATTCCAGCTCTAACTTCCACAGGACACAGACATGTCAGCTCCTTGGACGTAAGAGTGAATCTGTGAGGAGTAACTGATCAACTCCAACACACCAATCAAAAGAAATACCTGCCACTGTAGAAACGGTCACTGCAGACGGTGACAGAATGTTTATGACAAAACAGCATCAATAAAGCCAAAGCACAAAAGTGTACGCACACTGTCTAACACATGAAACATGCAAAATCTAACGTTTGCCCACCAAAAAAATTCAGATGGATTGTGAAACAAGAAAACTACTGAGCTAATGTGTAAATATTTACCCTCCCCCCACATCCCATTTTAAATTTCCTTCCTAAAAAATCATTACTTCAATTTAAACACGTTAAGAAACCAGGGGGTTAAGCTGCCACCCCCTAAGGGCACTGTTTCTAGTCTCGGCTGCTCCACTTCCAGCTCCCTGCTCATACAGCTGGGAAGCAGCGGAGGGTGGAACAAGTGCTTGGGCCCTGGCCACCCACATGGGAGACCAAATGGAATCCAGGTTTCTGGCTTCTGCCTGGCCCAGCCGTGGCTGCTGCAGCCATTTGGGGAGTGAACCACAGGATGGAAGATGGATGTCTCTCGCTCTCTCTCAGAAGATGTCTCTCTCTCGCTCGCTCGCTTGCTCGCTCTCTGCAGAGAGCAAGAAAAACCAGTTAACAGGTTGACCCACACCAAGGGCCTGGTGCTTGGGTTTGCCAAGTGAACACCCTGAGCACCTGTTATTCCCTGAAGGCCCCAATCTGTCTGTAGAAGGGACCAGCCTCACACCCAGCCACTAGGCGCCCTTCTCCCTAGAAGCTTCCAGTCCCAAACTTACGGAGAGGCACGTCCCCCTCCCCCAACCTACTCAGCACAAGGCACAGTGCTGCTGCTCCACCCTAATGGCCGAGCAGCCTCCCAGAGCGTAGAACATCCTTGGGCGTCCACCATACAGGACACTGAAAGAAGAAAAACAGCTTTCCAGGACACACGCCTGCTCCAAAGGACTCCTGCTTGATCTCAGAGACCGGCAGCCTCACTTGTCAAATGACTCCTAAATAAATCCCTGGGGTAAATGAGACCACTCCAAGCTGCCAAATCCCCTGAAAGCAGGCACACAGGGGCCACGGGGCTGGCCCGTCCCGAAAGTGAGGTGGATGACAGTAACACAGGAGCCCGAGCCCAGGGCTCCACAGTAGTGATGGAGACGCTCCCACATCCTCTCTGCTGTGTTGAACAACAGCAACAAGGCCCACACACAGCTGTCAGCCCCCAGGCAGGGCGCTGGGGACCCTAAGCTGCAGAGAAACCCAGGCTTTAAGCTGAAGACACTGTGAGAAGCTGTGACCAAGCCACTGAGACGCCAGTGCTAATTCAGGGTCACACGAGTGACTCAGAACCCTCCAGAGTGGGTTCCAAGCTCAGCTGTTTCCCCAATCCTGGAGAACTTTCTGTAGCCTGTTTGGAAACTAGCATCAGAATCTCTGTAGATGGCACCTGGAACCTCTTAAGTGTTAAGTCCCAAAGAGTGCTCAGCACAGCTGAGTTTGGGAACCACTGTCCCAAAGGAGCAGCCTGGCCATGAGGGGAGGAGAAAGGCCCCACTGAAGAGGTACTTCCTGGACGACCTTTCGTGACTGGCCAGGTCCGTCAGGAGAATCTGGGGGGAGGGGCCCTGTGCACAGGGCGCTCCCTGAAAAGCAACAGGCTGGACTGCAACAGGGGTGCATCAGGGCAGAAAAGGCCAGGGCCAGCCCTGCAACATCACTGGGGAGGAAGGAGGATGCACTCGATGACTTACAGCACTATTTAAAATGGACAGAGGGGCCGGCGCTGTGGCGTAGCAGGGAAAGCCACCACTTGCTTAGCTGGCATCCCATGTGGGCACCAGTACCTAGCTGCTCCACTTCTGATCCAGCTCTCTGCTAATGCACCTGGGAAAGCAGCAGAAGGTGGTCCAAGTCCCCTTGGGCCCTGCACCCACCTGGGAGACCCGAAAGAAGCTCCTGGGCTCCTGTCTTGGGACTGGTCCAGCTGTGGCCATCACGGCCATTTAGGGACTGAACCAGAGGATGGAAGATTCTCTCTCCCTCTTACTCTGCCTTTCAAGTATAAATAATTTTTTTAAAATAAAAAATGCTTTTAAAACATGGGCAGAACATGACACTTCAGGGTTTTCTATCTCATGTACATTCCAATAAACGTGTCTTTCCTCTTCCATGCACAACGTAACTGTGGCTACTGCCCACAACCCAAGACACAGTAACAGCACAGCCCGGATGCTTTAGGTAAACCCTGGAGCAAATCGTAGCTACTCAATAAACAGGAAAAATGGACAATAACAAACTAGGAGAAAAATTTCCAATTAAGTACTAAATGACAAAAATCTATTTGGTTTACTTCTTTCAATTCATCCACTAACTGAACCAGTGAGTGCTTATCATCACAATGTTATTAATTAACATTTGGGGCCAGCACTGAGGCGTAATACACTAAGCCTCCTCCTGCAATGCTGGCATCCCATATGGGCACTGGTTCATGTCCTGGCTGCTCCTCTTCCAACCCAGCTCTCTACTTATGGCCTGGGAAAGCAGCAGAAGATGGCCCAAGAGTTTGGGCCCCTGCACCCACGTGGCAGACACAGAAGAAGCTCTGTGCTCTGGCTTTGGATCGGCCCAGCTCTAGCCGTTGTGACCATTTGGGGAGCAAACCAGCAGATGAAAGACCTCTCTGCGTCTTTCCTTCTCTAACTCTGCCTTTCAAATAAATATTTTTTAAAAGTTCATACTTTTGGCCGGCGCCGTGGCTCAACAGGCTAATCCTCCGCCTTGTGGCGCCGGCACACCGGGTTCTAGTCCAGGTCGGGGCGCCGGATTCTGTCCCGGTTGCCCCTCTTCCAGGCCAGCCCTCTGCTGTGGCCCAGGAGTGCAGTGGAGGATGGCCCAAGTGCTTGGACCCTGCACCCCATGGGAGACCAGGAAAAAGCACCTAGCACTTGGCTCCTGCCATCGGATGAGCGCGGTGCGCCGGACGCAGCGCGCCGACTGCGGCAGCCATTGGAGGGTGAACCAACGGCAAAGGAAGACCTTTCTCTCTGTCTCTCTCTCTCACTGTCCACTCTGCCTGTCAAAAAAAAAAAAGTTCATACTTTTATCTCAAATGGAACTCCATTATAAGAATTTATATGATGCAGATAATCAAAAATGTATTAAATTGTGTTGTGTGTGCAACTGTGCACTGTAATATTACGTATGCTAGGGGAAAAAAGGAATATCTTATACTAAAGATTAAATAGGGGCCAGCACTGTGGCCCAGTATGCTAAGCCTCTGCCTGCAACGCCAGCATCCCATATGGGCTCCAGTTCAAGTCTCAGCGGCTCCACTTCCCATCCAGCTCCCTGCTAATGTAACTAGGATAACAGTAGAGGATGGCCCAAGTGCTTGGGAGCCTGCACCCATGAAGGGGACCCAGAGGAAGCTTCTGGCTCCTAGCATCGGACCGGCCCAGCTCCAGCTTTTGCAGTCACTTGGCGAGAGTAGATGGAAGATCTCTCTGTCTCTCCCTCTCTCTCTAACTATGCCTTCCAAATAAAAAATTAAAAGACATTTATGTAACATGTAGAAAAATTTCTTGAAGGATATTATAATAGGAAAAGCTAGCTGTTCTGTGAAAAGAGGGTAGGGGAGGCAGGCATATGACACAGTGAGTTAAGCCACCACTCGGGAATACCTGCAGCCCATAGAAAAGTAGCAGTTCTAGTTCTGAATACCCCACTTCTAATCCAGCTTCCTGCTGATACATCCTGCCACGCAACATGATGGCTCAAATGCTTGGGACCCTGTAACCCATGTGGGAGGCCAGATGGAGTTCTGGGCTCCTGGCTCTGGCCTGGTCTAGCTCTGGCTGTGACAGACAATTGGGAAGTGAACCGGAAGACAGAAATACTCTCTCCTGTATGTGCACACACCACTGGATGAAGACCTCTGTCTCTACTACTCTACCTTTCCAGTAGATGAAAATTAAATTTAGTTTAATCAAACTAAATTGGAAAAAAGTTAAATATGTATTTTTAAATATGTATTTTATGGGAATGGTATAAGCCAAAATATATTACTGGGTATATTTGGTTAATAGGAATATGGATGGTTCTAAAACTTCCTATTTATATTTATATACTTTAAATTTTTGTCCAAAATTTGATCAGCAAAATAATTTGTCTTCCTACTGGGAGAAAAAACTCTTGGAATGTGAACAGAATTCAGAGCTCCCTATGCTTGCATTTATATAACTATGAGTACACATGATTTTAAAAAAGGGAAACAAGAAAAAGCCAATCAATGTTATGAAAAATAACTCATAAAAAGCAGAGCCATAAGATAAATAAAATCATAAATAAAAATGTCATAAATTAGGAAACAGAAAATGGAACTGATCAACAATCTAATTGTTTCTCTTTAAAAACAAAGAAAATTAGAAGTGAAAAGGGGGGGTCAGCACTGTGGCACGGCAGGTTAAAGCCCTGGCATCCCCTATGGGCACCGGTTCGAGTCCCAGCTGCTCCTCCTCTGATCCAGCTCTCTGCTATGGCCTGGGACAGCAGCAGAAGATGGCCCAAGTGCTTGGGCCCCTGCACCCATGTGGGAGACCCGGAAGAAGCTCCTGGCTCCTGGTTTCAGATCATCGAAGCTCTGGCCATTGCAGCCATCCGGGGAGTGAACCAATGGATGGAAGACATCTCTCTCTTTCTCCAACTCTTTCTCTCTCTGACTTTGACTTTCAAATAAATAAAATAAATCTTAAAAAAAAAGTGAAAAGAAGTGCTACCCACAGACAGATGTTCAGAATATACTATGGTACATGTTACTGAATTGGAAGGCATGAAATTCATGAGGAACTAAATTACAGGAATGAACTCAAGAAGTCAAAAAGCTAGGGGCAGTGTGGTGCAGGGGTTAGGCTGCCACAGTGAGTTCTCTCAAACTTTCAAGAAACAATCACCAAGCCATATAAACTCACAGAAAGCGACTAAATGAATGTTTTGGGCCTGAACTTGAAATCAAAATACAACAAATGCTACCTCCCACTCCCACCCAAAACCAGCATAATGTAACAAGATCAAAAAGTGAACATCACAATACCAAATTTATTATTAGGAAAGATACAAATAAGTAACCAAATTGCACATTGAAATCAGTGTTCAAAGCACTTCAACGAAATTCAACACCTTTTCGTATTAAAAAAAAACAAAACACACAAATCAAATGATAATGCATTTTCAGGGTCAAAAAGGACTCTCCCCAGCCAGTAAGTAACCACAAAATTAACAAACAAAAAGCACAAATGTTCTAAGTAAAACAAGGACTGAAGAAAGAACGACCTCAGCAACGTCCAATTAACCTGATAAACCAAAGAGTAAAACCAACAAGAAGCTTAGACAAACAAGGAGAAGCCCACTCACACCAGCCACATCAACAAGCAATCTGCAAATAAGCCTAAGAGCTCCTGAACCTAACATAAACCAAAATGTCAGCGCCTACACATGGGGAAACTGCGCACCTTGACTGAGCTGAGTCACTTTAAAATCAGAGGCACGCATTTCATCCAGACGGGTCAACTTAGTAACAGAAAGACAAGCATTTTTCAAGACTGCAGCACTGCAGATAAAGTCACACCTCACACAGGAAAGTTCTCAAGTCAGCCCGTGAAGCCAACAGAAAGCCGCACAAGACTGTGCCAGGCAGCCACTAAAGAACAAGGGAAACCTTTAGATCAACTGCACGGTGAAACATCCATCAAAGCTTGCCAAGGAAAACGCCCAGGTGCGAGACGCCCAGCGTGCTCTCCCAGGTGTGATGGCGGAGTCAGGGAGGTGTTCACACGCAGGGAAACACCTGGAGTGGTGAGATCACGTGGCTCATTCTTACACACTCAGACCTTTTACACAAAGTATCCTATGAATGTTCTAAATTTCCAAGGAAAAAAGTCTAATTTAAAAAATAAGGCAAAGATGGCCGGCACCGTGGCTCAACAGGCTAATCCTCCGCCTTGCAGCGCCGGCACACCGGGTTCTAGTCCCGGTCGGGGCACCGGATTATGTCCCGGTTGCCCCTCTTCCAGGCCAGCCCTCTGCTGTGGCCCGGGAGTGCAGTGGAGGATGGCCCAAGTGCATGGGAGACCAGGAAAAAGCACCTAGCACCTGGCTCCTGCCATCGGATGAGCGCGGTGCGCCGGACGCAGCGTGCCGGCCGCGGCAGCCATTGGAGGGTGAACCAACGGCAAAGGAAGACCTTTCTCTCTGTCTCTCTCTCTCACTGTCCACTCTGCCAGTCAAAAAAAAAAAAAAGGCAAAGAAACACACCAAAAGATCAACATCCTATTTTGTGAAGTGGTTGGATTATGGTTGTTTTCAATTGCTTTGACATATTTTTCTGCAGTTTCCATATTTTCCACAATAGCATGAGAAACGAACCTCCAGACAAAACTGTTACAATGTAAACCATACACATCTAAAAAAAATTCATCGGGACTCTCTTGTTCTTGTGTACCCAACACATGCCAAAACCTCCATTACTTCCCAACCACAGAATCACTGTAAGCATTAAATTCAAAATTTACCAGGAACCATTTCAGTTGGTAAGAAGAGGGTGAAAGTCTGAACTGTTGGCACAGGTTTGTTCCAATAAAAAGGCAAGTTAAACGGGGTGACAAATCGAGAAAGCTGTGACTCAGGAGTCTTACCGTAAAACTGTTGTTGACGTTTTTGGTGCTGGATTCGGCCACACTAGCATCCGTCAGATCCACCTCATCAAATATGATCGACTGCAGAGACACAAACACAAGGGCTCAGGCACATCCCAAGCAGGGCCAGCACTGCCCGTCCCACTCCTGACATCACCAAGCACCCAGCGGTGCCCAGGTACCTTGAACCTGTAAAATCCGACCAGTGAGCCAATGAGGAATCAATGGACCTCCCTGGTTTTAATGTAGTGTGTGTGTGTGTGGGGGGGGGTGTATTTTAATCCACGGCCAGCGTTGTGGCATAGTGAGTAATGCTGCCACTTTCAACACCAGCATCCTATATGGGCATCAGTTCAAGTCCTGGCTGCTCCACTTCCAATCCAGTTCCCTGCTAACACACCTGGGAAAGAATTGGAAGATGGCCCAAATCCTTGGACCCTGCACCCACGTGGAGACCCTGAGAAGCTTCAGGCTCCTGGCTTTAGTTTGGCCCAGCCCTGGCCACTGTAACCATTTGGGGAGTGAACCAGTGGGTGGAAGATCTCTCTCTGTCTCCCCTCTCTGTACACTCTACCATTGAAATAAATAATAAATCTTTTTTAGAAAAATTAATCCAGGCCGGCGCCGCGGCTCACTAGGCTAATCCTCACCTTGTGGCGCCGGCGCACCGGGTTCTAGTCCTGGTCGGGGCGCCAGATTCTGTCCCGGTTGCCCCTCTTCCAGGCCAGCTCTCTGCTGTGGTCTGGGAGTGCAGTGGAGGATGGCCCAAGTGCTTGGGCCCTGCACCCCATGGGAGACCAGGAGGAAGCACCTGGCTCCTGCCATCAGATGAGCGCAGTGCACTGGCCGCAGTGCGCCGGCCGCAGCGGCCACTGGAGGGTGAACCAACGGCAAAAAGAAAGATCTTTCTGTCTCTCTCTCTCACTGTCCACTCTGCCTGTCAAAAAAAAAAAAAAAAAATTAATCCAGTAAGCTCACTGGTGGCTGCAATAGTGGAGCAACCAAAAAAAAAAAAAAAAAAAAAAAGGAAAAAAGATGCTGAGGGACAGCAGTTAGCCTCATGGTCAGGATGCCTGAGTGTACCTGGGTACAACTCCCAGCTCTGGCCCTCATTTCAGTTTCCTGCTAATGTAGACCCCGGGAGGCAGCAGTGATGGACTCAAGTGACTGGGTTCCTGCCACCCATATAAGACACTTGGATTGAGCTCCTGGTCCCAAATCTGTCTTAGCCTAGCTGCAACCATTTTGGCATTTGGGGGAGTTTCTCTCTTTTTTTCTCTCTCTCTCCCACCCTCCCTCTCAAATAAATAAAAATTTTACAAAGAAAAAAGCTGATAGTTCTGTTTCTTTTGGTAACACCAAAGCACTACCATCAGCACCAGTCTTTCACTCCTAACTGGGAAGCGTGTTCTCACACAGGGATCCCGACAGAAAGCTGGGGTCCAGCCGGAGGATTCTTGGCCATGTAGTAGGAAAGGTCCTGGCTAAAATTAATTATTCTAGGGGAAGACAGACAGGCCCAAATAAAGGGAACCTGCCCTTGAGAAAAAACAAGCTCACCCTGCAGAACGAAACTAGCCGTGGAATGACAGAAACAGAGGCTCCAGGCATGTCCTAGGACTCAGGCCTGGGGTCCCCCCCTTCCCCGCTCCTCTCCCTCCAACCTGCCACCACTTCTACACCTCTGGATCCTTTAGCATCCTAAGACAACTCTGCTGAACCCCTGGAGGAAGCGTAACCAGTAACTGAGAGAGAGATGCCGCCTTTCAACCACCTCTCCCTCCCTGGCCCCAGTGGAACCAAAATAACTCAGAGGGCGGTGCTCATATCGAGCTGCAGCACACCACCTCTCTGGGGAACCAGCTCGAACTGTAAAGGACTCACATTCCAGACTTCAATACCAAAATGTCAGGATCGCCACCAATCCTGGTACCAAAAATAGGGGGGTTCAGAACAGCAGCCAATATGCACGTCTGACCCCACGTTCACCACACACCAGCTCTTCCCCTTCTAGCTGCCCAGTCTAGTGACTCTGGCTTAAAGTCTTACCTTAGCTTTTTTTTTTTTTTTTTTAAGAGATTTATTTATTTACTTGAAAGGCAGAGGTACAGAGAGAAGCAGAGAGAGAGAGATGGCCAAATTCTGCTGGTTCATTCCCCAAATGGCCACAACAGCTGGAGCTGTGCCTATCCGAAGCCAGGAGCCCAAGCACTTGGGCCATCTTCTACTGCTTTCCCAGGCCACAGCAGAGAACTGGATCGGAAGTGGAGCAGCCGGGACTCGAACCAGCGCCCATATGGGATGCCAGCACATAGGTGGCAGCTTGACCGGCTATGCCACAGCGCCAGCCCCTTACCTTCACTCTTAAAACAGGGCACACAGAGAAGCGCACTGTGAGAAAGCCCAGGGAGGAACCTTTCCCAGTTACACTCCTACCAAGAAGCCCATACACTGCAAAAGAACCTAGAGCCCATGAGAGCTCACCACCCATGACCCCAT
Organism: Sylvilagus floridanus; assembly: GCA_949820135.1. Taxonomy (NCBI): domain Eukaryota; kingdom Metazoa; phylum Chordata; class Mammalia; order Lagomorpha; family Leporidae; genus Sylvilagus; species Sylvilagus floridanus. Next base: position 176,007,525 of record OX463236.1, on the reverse strand, counting down.
TTCCTGAGAGAAAGCCATCTGACTGTAATGCGGTTATTTCTGTGGCCATCTTTTCCTGTCCCCATTGGTGACAAATGAGATCAAAGAAAAAATGAGTGGAAATTAATTTGCATAAGAAATAAAACATGGCTTGAGACAAATAAAACCTGATATCCCACGGCGTGCATGGGGAATCCTGTTTCTGCCAAGGGCCATTTGGATATTTATAACATCATTCCCGGGAAATACAAAATTAACAACTTAAAAGGTAGTCTCAGAGCCGGCACTGAGGCATAGTGGGTCAAGCATCCACTTGTGGTGCCAGCATCCCATATGAGCACCAGTTTGAGTCCCAGCTGCTCCACTTCTGATACAGCTCCCTGCTGATGGCCTGGGAAGGCAACAGAGGATGGCCCAGTGCATGGGCCCCTGCACCCACACGGGAGACCAGGAGGAAGTTCCCGGCTTCAGATCAGCCAGGCTCCGGCCATTGCAGCCATTTAGGGAGTGAACCAGCGGATAGAAGACCTCTCTCTCTGTCTCTCCTTTTCTCTGTCTGTAACTATGCCTCTCAAGTAAATAAACAAATCTTAAAAGGAAAAAAAAAAAAACACAGTAGTCTGCTGGGGCTGACATTGTGGCATTGTGGCACAGCAGTGTGAGCCAACGCCAACACCCCACAGGAGCGCCAGTTTGAGTCCCAGGTGTTCCACTTTCAGTTCAGCTCCCTGCTAACATGCCTAGGAAAGCAGTGGTAGATGGACCCGGCCACCCCCATCGGAGATGCGGATGGAGTTCCAGGCTCTTGGCTTCGATCTGGCCCAGCGCTGCACCAACTACTGCAGCCATGTGGGGAATGAACCAGCAGAGGGAAGATCTCTCTCTCTCCCTCTTTCCCTCTAACTCTGCCTTTCAAATAAATCAATCTATTTTTAGCAATTAGCCTGCTCTAGGTTTTTGAACTCCAAGTCCTGCCTGTGGCTGCCTTGGCAGGGCCAGGTCCAGTGCCTTTGCAGGCCTGCATGGGCCATCAGCTGGACATTCCCCACGCCTGTGGGTATCATAAACAAACTAGATGGAAACGACAGGGCTGAGAGTCGGCTCACAGCCTCGAGGCAGCCGCACACACCATACGCACGCGCCGTGCCTCACCTTCGCAGTTTTGGCATAGTACAGTGTCCGCCCTCGAAGCTTGAAGTACCTCCTTTTTGATCGCTGGAATGAGTTGTTCTGTTTGGTCAGCATCCCCTCTTTAATGATGGTCTGAAAGGACACAAACATATTCATGACCTTGCGTTCTAAGGTGCCCTTGGGGGAGGGCATTGTGAAACAGCTGTCGGGGATACCCGCATGCCTTAAGGAGCTGCTGGTTCCAGTGGCCACTACTCTGCTGCCGACCCAGCCTTCTGATGGAATCCTGGGAGGCAGCAGGTGACGTCCCGTGCTTGGCCACCCACCACCTGTGGTGAGACTCGGCCGGAGTTCCTGGCTCCTGATTTTGGCCTGGCCCAGCCCTGGCCGTTGTAACCATGTGGGGAGCGAACTAACAGATGGAAGATCTCTTTTTCTCTTCTTCTCTCTCTCTGTAATTCTACCTTATAAATAAATAAACCTTAAAAAAAAAAAAACTTTTAAAAAAAGTATTAAGGTGCCCTTTGGCTGGTCCAGCTGAGAAACACCTTGTCATGATCAGCGTGATCAGGTCTCTAATGGGCTGAACGAGAAACCATTTCCCACACTCTAACAGCCCTTGGCCAGGTGCTGCTGGGGAAGAAGGGGCACACCAGTTCTCTCCGGGTGCCTGCATGCCTGGAGGACGCAAGGTCAGCAGCGCAAGGTGCGGCCTGGGCAGGCAGAAGGGCAGCAAGGGCCACTGAGGCCCCCGGACTGCAGGACAGTGGGCCTGGGACCAGTGCATCCTCCTACTACAGCTTTTGCTATTTTCCAGCCATGCTTGGCCCTGTCTCTGTGTTCTCTGGCCTCCTGCCATTTCTCAGGATCTCGCTGCCAAAACTGTGGACATCCGCTGCTCCGGAGCGGAGCACAGCCCCGCCTGTGCCCTTCTCGGCCAGCTCCACCATGCACAGGTTGGCATGTGCAGCTGCAGCCACTGGGCAGACGAGTGTGTCAAAGTCCCTGACACAGCCCCCACCCGGTACATCTGCCAAAGCCACCACACAAGAGGAGATGCCTCTCACAAGAAGCCAGCACTCACCTTGGCCCAGTTGAAGCCAAGAACGGGGGTGTGGCATCCCCGGATCTGCCCCCTCCCCTCTGCAGTCCCGTGCACAGACTCCTACTGGGACTAGTGAGCCCTGCCCACCACTCGCAAGTCAAACGCTCCAAGAGCTGCTTGGTCATGAGACCCTGGGAGCCACTCAGAGGCGCCTCACGGTCAGGCTAACAGGACATACAGGGAAGCAGGAGCTCCCTCTCAGTCACACCTCTTACACGATGCCTAACGAACGTCCACACCACAGGGAGGTTCCGCATAGAAACGGAAGAACTTACAAATGTTCTGTTCAAGGACGAGCACACTGATTCCAAGCAGGATTTGTCTAATTGCTCAATCATATGTGGCTTTACACTTTAAGTGATGCTTACAGCTACCTGCGGTAAACCCAGCACAAAGCCATCACAGAAACCGCACGTGGGCATGGAAGCCAGCACACAGGGGCTGCCGGGAGCTCCATGTGTGGAGGATCAGGGCAGAGAACACGGAAGCCCCAGCTACAAGAGGACAAGAAGACTGGTGCCGGATCAGCACCCAGTGCCTCAGGGCTCCTCCCCTAGTCCTCCTGTGGTGGCGCAGCGGGCAGGCAGCGGGGGCAGACAGGCCAGCACTGACCCCAAGTGCCCACTATGACGGGGCCAGCTCTCGGTGCTGGCCTAGTGGCACAAACAGCAGCCCTTCCCAACTCCCTGGAGATCACCCTGGAGGGACGCTGTGGCTTACCCCTTCCCCTCTGAAGAGGCCATCTGTCCTTTCTCCCAGGTAATTAGAGTGCCAGGAACAAAGAAGAGAGGCACACACTACCCGGGACCAAGGGAAGAAACACACGGCAGGCTACGGTGACTAGCCTCTGGGTCCAGGGCCGAAACAGGACCAGGAGGACCCACGGCAGAGCGCAAGCCCCGGGCTCTGGGACGGAGGGGCTGGGAACAGGGGTTCATTTCCAAACACCCTGTCAGATCCAGAAGTGCACGGATGACAGTGGGGATGCAGCAAGGCCAGTGCACAGAAGCCTCCCTCTGGGTGCCTGGAAGACACCTCTCCTCACCCCCTCATCTTCCTTACCTCTGCAAGAGACAGAATTGCTTCCATTGCTTTCCTAAATGCAAATTAAAACACACACACACACACACACCCCAAGCAGAAACTCAGGAAAGTTATACTAAGATATCTTTAAAGGACAGATGCTGGATATTTTTTCTTGCAATTCCCACTACCCATATCTCAAACATAAAAGGAAAAGCAAAATTAAAGCACACTACTCCAACACGCACACAGGCACACACAAATCTCTCAGAAAGCGGATGAGAGCCTGCGATCGGGCAGCCGGAGGAGAGCTGCTGTTCTATTTATAGACGCAGAGTGCTCAGAAAAAGACGTGGTGGGTTTCAGCGGAAAAGGCTGGGGAAGAGATAAAGACCAGTATGTCTCTGACGCGCTCTCAGAAACTCCATCTCTCCTCATTCACTGCTCGTGAATACTACAGATATGAGGCAGAATTATTTTTAAACACTCAGGGGAAAGCAATGAACTGAAAGTGTCAAGGAAACAACACCCCTAACTAATCCATGTTTTGCACCTGGTGGCCTGCAAAAGGCACCCACAGGTAAGGCCACTGGGCAGGCAACCCTGACCCCACAGAGGGGAGCAGTCACATGTCTAGAGCATAGCTCCTTAGGTTCTGCCAGGTCAACTCTCTCTCAGACACATCTGCACACACAGGCCCCAGAAAAACACTCAGCAACCAGTCAGATAAAGGACAGCGACTCCACTCAGCTCCACCGTAGACCAGAAACAACCCCAGCATGGGATCAGAGTGACGAAGCAGGCAGAGTATGAACGCTGAGCCTAGCGTGGCCTGGGGCCTACAGGTCGGAGACCACCTGGGTACCTGCCGCAGGGGGAGCACAGGCCTCCAGCGGTCTCTGCTTAAACCCAAGATGGCTCTGGACATACCCTTTGGAAAGGGGTGAGCAGAGCAAAGTCCAGAACAGAATCCAAGAGCCCTGGCCAAACCGCCTCCTACCTAGAGCCCTGTGGGTAAAGGACCCAGCGAGGCCCTGTCCCAGGTAAGTGTGCCTCTCGCTGAGCCGGAAGCAGCTGTCTCCCTCCTGCCTCCCTTGACCCAGCAGCCACATGGCTAGTGCAGGCACTGTGCTGTGCTCCGAGGGCCACCCGACAGGAACTCGGGCCGGAAGCCCGGCGTGTGTACACAGGGCACAGGCAAGTGGGAGGGACGGCGGTACACGGCAGGTCTCAGGAGACAAGCAGGTATCAGAGCTGCCAGGGAGGGCATGGCTGGCCCCAGATCACCACGTGGCTGTCACCACACAGGCTGTAGCTGGTCCTAAATCGCGGAGCGGTGACTGAGTAGTCCAGTTTAGAAAGATACCACAGAGTGAAGCACGGAGGCCAACAGCGCACTCCACAAACTCTTGTAGAGCGGAGTCAGCGGCAAGAGTGCGAGGCAAGAGAGGTGGACGTGGGCAGGAGAGATGCTGCCCGGACGACCAGGCAGCAGTGAGGGAGGGATGGGACACAGCAGGCCGGGGCTGTGGGCCATGTTCTAGAGAGGCCGAATCCACAGCCAGGCGCCAGCTCTGTGGAGCTGCAGTACCAGAGCAAGTCTGGGGTAGAAGATGCTGCTACAGAGCCCTACGGAGGAGACGGGGAAGAGAGGAGGCCCAAGGTCACCACCATCAGGGGCAGGGAGACAAAGGGAGGGCCAAGAGAGAGTGAGGAGACGATGGCAGAGATCCAGGAGAGACGAGAGCACTGCAAAAACCAACCATGGAGGTCAGGTACAGCAATGAGCTCATCAGCGAGGGCTGGGAGGAAGCCGAGGGCCCAGCCAGAGCAGACTGGGTGACCCGATGGCGGGCAAAGCCACGCCAGTCACACTGAGTATGACAGGAAGCTGAAAGAGAATCAAAGATGGTAGGGTTTTTGTAGTGCGCTAGTCTCTGTTTACAAACGTGAAATCCTAACAGACATGTCATATTTCAACTTTTTCCTGTCATGATATATTATCAACGTAGTTCATATTTTTAAAATATTTACTCCTAGGGCCAGTGCTGTGGCATAGCAGGTAAAGCCTCCACCTGCAGTGCCAGCATCCCATATGGGCATCAGTTCGAGTCTTGGCTACTCTACTTCCAATCCAACTCTCTGTTATGGCCTGGGAATCCAGCAGGAGATGGCCCAAGTCCTTGGGCCCCTGCACCTCCCTGGGAGACCTGGAAAAAGCTCCTGGCTTCAGATCAGCACAGCTCCAGCCATTGTAGCCATTTGGGGAGTGAACCAGCAGATGGAAGACCTCTCTCTCTCTCTCTCTGCCTCTGCCCCTCTGTGACTCTGCCTTTCAAATCTTTAAATATATACTCTTATTTTTTGAAAAGCAAAATATGAGATCTTTCCCTCTGATGGTTCACTCCCCAAATGTCCACAAGAACCAGAGCTGAGCCAGGCCAATGCCAGGAACTAGGAACTCAGTCTGGGTCTCCCAAGTGAGTGGCAGGGACCCCAGGACTTGCGCCATCATCTGCTGCCTCTTAGGATGCATTAGCAGGAAGCCGATGGGACGTGGAGGTGCCAGGACTCAAACCTGCACTCCATTATGGGATGCAGGCATCCCGAGTGGCAGCTTAACCCAATGCACCACAATGCCTGCTCCCAGAAAACAATGTTTGCACATTTTGTATACAGGTGCACTGCATCATCAGCCAAGTCCAGCTGCTCAGTACCACCAGCAATGCTTCAATTCCTGTAACTAAATACCCGCATATGTCCTCAAATACACCTTACCACAAACCACCAGAAGTGGAACCTGGGGATCAAAGATGGCCTAAAACAGACTCCTGCAGACCAAAAAGCCTGCTGTGCAGGAGGTGGCAGCGCAGGTCGGGGTTGAAGGGAGGCAGTCCTCAGTCACAGGGGCACGGGGGTGGAGACAGCAGACCAGCTAAGGGGAAGCCTCTGCCTCCTCCCTCACACACCTGACACCCAAGTGAGGTCCAGCTGGGTTCTGCATGTCCTGCAAGACACAAAGCATCACAACCTTCATTGGACAACGCAGGAGAATTTCTTCATGACTAGAGAACTGGGAAAGGCTATTATGTAAGATTAGAAAAAACCGAGCATAAACAATCACTACTAAACTCAACCATTACGACAGAGAACCGCTGCTCACCAAAAATACTTCAAAAAGCAAGCAAGCCATGGCCTGGGAGAATGCGTGTGCTAGAATCAGTGACCAGAATACGCAGATGACACCACAGGACAACAAAACAGAAAACTGGCAGAAAGCACGCCCCAGTGTTCATCAGAAGAGCAAGGTGACCGAGCAGGCAGGCTGCTTAGCCTCAGGGGGCGTGGCAGGAGGGCACACGCGGCTGGCCCTCAAGTGCTCTGCCTGGCGCACAGGTCCATCAGTGGGCAGTTCATGACCGCACATCAAGAGGAACATGGACACCATATGTGTTGTTCTATATGTAAAACGATGAAGGAAAAATAAAATCAATCAATAAAGGGCAGGCATGGGCCTTTGACCGAGGGGTTAAGATGTTGATTAAGATGCCCACACCCCAGAGCAGGCATCTGGCACAGCAGGGAGGGAGCCGCCTGGGACACTCACGTCCCATATCAGAGTAGTGGCTTCAAGTCCCAGCTCTGCTCCTGGTTCCAGCTTCCTGCCAATGCACACCCCGGAATGCTGCCAAGATGGCTCAACTAGCTGGATCTCTACTACCTTCACGGGAGACCTGGACTGAACTCTTAGCTTTCATCTTTGGCCTCAGGCAGCCCCAGCTGTCTCAGGCAATCAGGGTATGAACCAGTGGGTAGAAGGTCTCTGTCTCTCTGCCTTTCAAACAAGTAAAATAAACAACTCTGAAGAAAACACCCACATCCCCTATCAGAGTGCCTACATCTGCTGCCCCACCCCCAGCCCCAGGGGCTCCTGACTCCAGCTTCCTGCTAGGACAGGCTTGGGAGGCACTCTGGCCGGGCCCTGCCACCCTGTGGGAGACCTGGACTGAGTTTCCAGCTCCCAGCTTTGGCACTCCTCCTCCTCTAGCCACTGGAGGCATTTGGGAAAGTGAACCAATGCGAGCTTGCTCTATGTGTCTCTCAAATGATTCACAGATGTAAAATCTCACGGGGTTGCGTCACAGAAGGTTAAGCACGGTAACTGCCACTTGTGTCAGCAGCATCCCTACCGGAGTGCCAGCTGGGAGTTCTGGCCGCTCTGCTTCCAGTCCAGCTCCCTGCAACTGTGCCTGGGAAAGCAGAAGACGCCCCTCTACCTGTGTGGGGGACCCAGATGGAGTTCCAGGCTCCTGGCTCTGACTTGGCCCAGCCCTAGTTGTTGGAGATATTTGAGGAGTGAACCAGCAGGTCAGCAGGTGGAAGATCTCAATATCAATCTATCTTACCCCCCCCTTTTCTCTCCATCAGCCCATCTTTCAAACAAATGAAAAAAATGTACTTTAAAAAAAAAGGAAAAGCAAAGCACCTCCAGTGGGGCAAGACTGAGGGAGCAGTGGTCAGCCAGGACACGGGTCACAGGCAGACACGTCGGGAAACAGGGCAGAAGAAATAAATAAGAGGATAAAGAAGAATGTGAGCCAATGTTCACTTCAGCAATTATTTGTCTTTGACCCTCTCCAGGCCTTCAACAACAACAAAATATACACCTTTCAAATTCACAAGGTCCCCCCAAAAAGTGGAAATATCAGCATAAGAAATGAATACACATCCTAAAAGAACAATTAAAATGTTTCAGTAGAAACTTTACATTTCCATGAGCATCTTTACCTTTATTTGTCTTTTAGCAGAACATTTGTGGTCTATGAGTCAGACACTAATGTTGCAATTAACAAACAAGAAAAATGAAAAATGATCAACAGAGACCGAGTTTGTCTGTCCGAGGTTAAACAGCTACTCACGAATCAGATGGCATCTCAGGCCATCACCACACTGCTTCTATGGCTATGACCACACATCCCAACAACAACCAACCAGAAAATCCATCTGCTCACAAGCCCTAAGGCAAATGCAACGTATTCAAGGACCTGCATTTCTTCTGAACACTCGCTACCTAACACATCCCATGTCTACCACACACCCAGGAGCCACCAGACCACCTTCTGATTCTCACACCACTTCGGAAGTAGGTACAGGCTGAACCTCACTCATCTGAAAAACCAAAACCTCACCTGCACTGACAGCCAAAACTTTTTAATTAATTAATTAATTTTAAAGGCAGAGTAACAGAGAGAAAGAGAGAGATTTTCCATCCACTGTTTCACTCCCCAAATTGCCACAACAGCTAGAACTAGGTGATCCAAAGCCAGGAGTGTCCTTTTGGTCTCCCAAGTAGGTACTGGGGCCCAAGGAACAGGGCCATCTTCCACTGATTTTCTAGGTACAGCAGCAGGGAGCTGGATCAGAAGTGGAGCAGCCAGGACCGATGTAGCGCCCATATGGGATGCTGGTGTTGTAGGCAGTGGCTTTATCCAGTGCACCACAACACCAGCCCCCATCCATAACTTTTTGAACATGGCATTGAAAAGCTTCAGAACTTGGAACTCATCAGATTTCAAATTTTCAAATTTGGGACAGTGAACTGGTAAAATCCATGCAAACATTTCATATTCTGAAGAACTCCGAAATCTGAAAACACTACTCACTGGTCCATGCACTTCATAAAAGGGGTATTCAACCTTTATTTCCATTTTGTAGATTAGGAAACAGAGGGACTTCATGAAGTAACTCACACGAGGCCTGTAGAAGGTCAGCAAATGGCAGACGCGGGATTCAAACTAGGGTCTAGAGAGCCAGGCCAAAAGCACTTGATGGCAAAGTGAAGCTGCAGCGTAACAGTCTGGAAACTCTGACTTAAATCATCAAAGCAAAGGCAAATTCCCAAACACAGCCAAACTCACCCGATTCAGAGCTGCCCGCGACCTGCCACAACCACCTCCCTGCATCACCTGGCTCAGCACGTGGCCCAGAGGCTGAGAGGGCCGCAACAGAATGTTCTACACCTCGTGTCTGTAGCGTCAACCACCACAGGAGAGGGCAAACCAAGGCACATCTGGGGAGCTGCTGTGCGCGAGACCGATCTCAGCACCACAGAGCCATGCCCTCCAGCTTCCACTGCCACCCAACAAAAAGGAACCATTCTAAGTTTTTTTCCCCAACAACCCCAAAACACCAACCCAAAGAAAAAGCCAGTCATTACTTTGTTACCAATAAAGAAAACGGAATTTCCCCTTTGTCCTATCCTGACTTCCCTCCGTTGATACACTGCCACCAAGATTAAAAGTGACCACACCCTGCAGCCAGCACCAGTGGCACAGGTTAATCCTCGGCCTGCGGCGCTGACATCTCATATAAGCGCCAGTTCGAGTCCCAGCTGCTCCTCTTCCAATCTAGCTCTCTGCTATGGCCTGGGAAGGCAATGGAGGATGGCCCAAGTCCTTGGTTCCCTGCACTCTCATGAGAGATCTGGAGGAAGCTTCTGGTTCCCGGCTTCAGATCAGCGCAGCTTGGGCCATTGCGGCCATTTGGGGAGTGAACCTGGGGATGGAAGACCTCTCTGTCTCGCCCTCTCACTGCCTATAACTTTACCTATCAAATAAATAAATAATTTTTACAAGATTTATTTGTTTTTTGAAAGACAGCATTACAGAGAGGCCGAGGCCGAGAGAGAGAGAGAGAGAGAGAGAGGTGTCTTCCTTCCACTGGTTCACTCCCCAAATGGCCACAACAGCCAGAGCTGCGCTGATCCAAACTCTGGAGCCAGGAGCTTCCTCTTGGTGTTCCCACGGGGGTGGCAGGGGCCCAAGGACTTGGGCCATCTTCCACTGCTTTCCCAAGCCGTAGTGGTGACTCGAACCGGCGCCTTAATGAATGCCAGCCCTGCAGGCGATGGCTTTACCTGCTACCACAGTGTCGCCTCCGTAAATAAAATCCTAAAAATACAAAAAGTGACCACACCCAAAACCCCTGTGCCCTTAAAGGCTCCCTTAGGGGAAGGGAAATGCTCACTCCTTCAAAGGGAAGAAGGAACCAGAGAGCAGCGCGCAGCCCCGGTGCCGTGGTGTAGGTTAAGCTGCACCTGCAACACTGGCATCCCATCTGCTCTCCTCGCCCTCTGCCTTTCAAATAATAAGTAAATTTCAAAAAAAAGTGGCCCCAAAATGAAGCTCCCAAATCCCCACAAGACCTGCTCCTAGCCCTGTCCCTCTTTGGGAGCTCACACCCACTTCCTCAGCAGAGGGGCCATTCTGTTCCTGTGCTATGGTAGACACCGCCCTCCCTCTGATACACACAGATCCCTTCACCACAGTGCTGACTACCCTGCACATCAGTCCTGGGCGAAGGGACTACACAGAAGTCCCCCCGAGGGAGGCGGGGACGAGCAGCTCTGCTGGCATTCGGGAACACGTGTGGCTTCAACTCTCCTTTTTGCCTCCCTTAAATGGGGACCAAAACCTAGTGCTGCTGCAGCCACACTTGGCCATGAGGTTGCAAGCCTGGGCCGTGATGGCACTGGGGAGCAGCTGAAAGCACTCCTGTCTGGTAACCACTGTGTCCTCCACCCCAGCGCTGACCACTAGTGTCCCCGAGACCCAAGGCAGCACACCGAACACACCTCAGCTCCAACCCCTCTCCTTCACCGACCACGCACGCACGCCCTCCCCCAGCAGCACTGCTTCACCTGAGACGGGGAGGAGGCTCCGCCCCTCCTCAGCGCCTCGGCCACTTCCTTAGTCCAGACCCCTCCTCTAGGCTGAAAGCACCACCTGGTCTCTGTGCAGCAGCACCTGCCAGGACCCGGTGTCAGGACGTGCAGCCTGCTGCTCCACTCCCCGGCCCTGAGTCCTGGGCCTGGCCAGACGGCCCTGCGGCCCTGCATCACCCCAGCACTGAGCACCTTTGTTGACAAGCACCACGGGGGATCAGCATTCCTCCATTGTCTCCCCATCTTTCCTCCAGCTGCTGCCACAGTGGGGCCTCCACTCCCACTGCATCTGGTAAGTGCTGAGACCCCCTGAGACCACGATTAGTGGGGGAGGGGTGCACAGCCACAACTCAAAAAAGCACCAGGTCTAAGCACCTACAGCACGCCTCCCCTACACACATACATATTCGTTCATATTCTCTCTCTGTCACTTCCCTCAAGGCCGTGAGACCCCAGGGCTCCGCCCCCATCCGGGGCCCTTCACATCACACTTGGAATACACTCTCTCCTCGGCCCCTCTTCTTCCTGCTGGAAAACCACTAAGCCTGGAGACTCCAGTCAAATGCCAACACCTGGGGGCAGCCGTGTGCTCTGCAAGCCTCCCCTCACCAGACCATCTTACTCTGAGTGGGGGGCGTTTCCCAGAACACCAAAAAGGGCTGATATCCCTGATGTACAACAAGCCTCTAAAACTGAAAGCCAAACAAGACCACAAGCCAGAGGGAAATATGAACAAGCATTTCACAGAATTAGAATCCCAAGTGGCCTGGGATCTGCCCAGTGGCTCGGGGGTTCAGGGCAGCTTGCTACCCAGGCATCCCACGTGCAGCACAGTCTGTGTCTGGGCTGCCCTGCTTCAGGCTCGGCTCCCTGCAAATGTGCCCAGGGAGGGTGCAGAAAGTTGGCTCAAGTACTTAGGCCCCTACCACCCAAGTGAAGCCAGAGAAGAATTCCTGGCTCCTGACCTGCCAGCTGCAGCCATGGGGGAGTGGACCACTGGACAGAAAATCTCTCTCTGTAAATCTTTTTAAAAAATAAAAATACAAACAGCCCCTGAAAGGTAGAAAAGATGCTCAGCCTAGCTCCAGACAAATTAGAACTACACCAGCGATTGTGTTAAGATGGCAGAGTAGGGAGGGAGCTTCCTGCTCTAGTCTAAGACAAGATAGTTTTTAAAAAGTGGAAAAAATGTGGTCGCAGGAAGAGGTAGGGAGAAAAGAGCAGAGGAAACTCTATGCAAATTGGAGGGACACAGTGGACCTACGAGGAGGGCGTGGACACCCACAACTCAGGACCCCAGCAGCCGAGAGCCTCCGCAACAGCGCTGGAGAGTGAGGTGAGACCAGACTACAGCAGCCCAAGCCACTGGCAAAATAGCTGCAGGAAGAGCCTAGAGGAAACCAGCCTGGAGCCCCGTCCAGGATAGTGTACCTGCCAGACTAGAGAAGAAACAAAGGGGGGTCACGTGTTCCCTCTCCCCATCACCTTGTAGCAGCATCCTGTAACAAGCTGACAGAGAGCAGGTGCCATTTTGAACCTAAGTAACAGCTGTGCCAGCTCGTGTCCACACCCAGCAAGGAGCCAAGCTGAGACTCCTGTGTCTGGTGGGGAGAACAGACCAGGAGCTGGGTGCTCATGACTGTGGGAGGCTTGTGTGCCAGGACTGTGAAAACACTGAGGCTGCGTGGGAGGACTCAGGGTGTGGCTGGGACTTTGGGCAGTCACGAGGAGGCTCCACATGCTCAGGGCTCCCTGGTTCCCTGGCGAGGGACACTGCTGGGGAATCTGAGCTTACACTGAGGACTGCACAGATCCTTCGTGTGGTCCTTGTGGCACAGCAGATGAATAATACACCCACTGGGGCCAGCACCCAGGTCCCAGTCTCCTTTGAGGAGAGGAGCTCAGCTGAGTCTATGCCAACAGACAAGAACAAATCGCCCCACTGATTAAAAAAGAGAGAGAGTTTTACCACACCCAACCTGGTGTGTCACCTCAGACATACCCTTCACCATGGAGCACTGAACAGAGCTTTCCTGGCCATACTCACCACACGCCTCTAGATATTCCCTGAAAACAGACACTCCACTAATCCACAGAGACATAGTCCAAAGATAAAAGCCACCACAGCGAAAAAATAAAGGAACCAACAAATGTCTCCACAAATGCACCAATTCAAGAAACAAGAATAAGGAACATGACACAATGCTCCCAAAAGAACACAACACTTCAATACTAGATTGTGAAGATGATGAGATTGAAGAAATGCCAGAAATAGAATTCAAAAAATTGATCATAAGATTACTTAGAAGTAATCAGGGCCAGCGCCGGGACTCACTAGGCTAATCCTCCACCTGCGGCGCCGGCACCCCGGGTTCTAGTCCTTGTTGGGGCGCCAGATTCTGTCCCAGTTGCTCCTCTTCCAGTCCAGCTCTCTGCTGTGGCCCGGGAAAGCAGTGGAGGATGGCCCAAGTGCTTGGGCCCTGCACCCGCATGAGAGACCAGGAGGAAGCACCTGGCTCCTGGCTTCAGATTGTTGCAGCGAACCGGCCATAGCGGCCATTTGTGGGGGTGAACCAACAGAAGGAAGACCTTTCTCTCTAACTCTGCCTGTCCAAAAAAAAAAAAAAAGAAAAGAAAAGAAAGAAATCAGAAGCAAATGCACGAACTAATGAAATCCATACATGACATGAAAGAAAATTTCTCCCACAAAATTTGAGATCTTAAAGAGAAATGGATATCAAATCTTGGAAATGAAGAATTCAATAGAACAAATAAAAAATACAGTGGAGAGCCTTAACAACAGAATCAGTGAGGCAGAAGAATATCTGACTTAGAAGACAAAGTACAGGAAATTACACAGACCAAACACAAGAAGCAGAAATCAGAAAACTGAAAATACTGTTGGGAACCTACAGGATACTATTAAAAGACCCAACATATAGGTTCTAGGAGTTCCTGAAGGTGTGGAAAGAGAGAAAGGATTACAAGACCTTTTTTAGTGAAATAATAACAGAAAATTTCCTCAATTTGGAGAAAGAAAAGGACATCCAAGTACAGGAAGCACATTGAACTCCTAATAGACATGACCAGAAAAGATCTTCAAGATGACACACTGTAGTCAAATTCTCCACAGTAAAACATAAAGAAAAGATTCTAAAATGTGCACAAGAAATGCCAGATTACTTTCAGAGGATGTCCAATTAGACTCACAGTTGACTTCTCATCAGAAACCCTACAGGCTAGGAGAAAATGGCAAGATATAGTCCAAGTATTAAAAGAACCGTCATCCCAGAATACAATACCCTGCAAAGCTCTCATTTATGAACAAAGGTGAAATAAAGACCTTCCATGACAAACAGAATTGAAAGAACTTGTCACCCCCCATCCCATCCTACAAAAGATGCTTAAGGATGTACCACACACAGAAACACAAAAACATGGTCATCGCTATGGAAGAAGGTAAAGGAAGAAAATCTTCCAGTAAAAGTACAAAGGAAATCAAAATAAGAATATTTATGGAAAAATGACAGGGCAAAGTCATTACTTATCAATAGTCACCTTGAATGTAAATGGCCTCAACTCTCCAAATAAAAAACAAAGACTGGCTGAATGGATTAAAAAACAAAACCCATCTATTTGTTGCCTATAAGAAACATCTCACCAACAAAGATGCATGCAGACTGAAAGTGAAAGGATGGACAAAGATATTCCATGCTAACAGAAACAAAAAAAGAGCTGATGTAGCCATCCTAATATCAGACAAAACAGACTTTAACACAAAACTTATTAAGAGAGACAAAGAAGGGCACTATATAATAATTAAGAGACCAATTCAACAGGAAGATGTAACTATTTAAACATATATGCACATAATTACAGGACATCTGGTTATTTAAAAGAAATGTTAAGGGACTTAAAGGGAGACAGAGACTCAAATACAGTAGTAATGGGGGATTTCAATATTCCACTTTCAGCAATGGACAGATCAAGCAGATAGAAAATCAGCAAGGAAACAGCAGAATTAATCGACACTATAAACCAAATGGACCTAACATATCTACAGAACTTTTTATCCTACAGTTGCAGAATACACATTCTCCTCACTAGTGCAAGGAAGGATTGACCACATGCTAGGATATAAAGCAAGTCTCAGCAAATTAAAAAAAATTGAAATCATAGCATGCATCTTCTCGGACCACAATGCAATGAAGCTGGAAATCAACAATTCAGGAATCTCCAAAACATGCAAACACATGGAGACTGAACAACATGTTCCTGAATGAACAGTGGGTTAAAGAAGAAATCAAAAAAGAAATTAAAAAAATTTCCAGAAACAAATTAAGACAATACAACATATCAAAACTTAAGGGATACAGCAAAAGCAACGTTAAGAGGAAAGTTTACAGCAATTGGTGCCTACATTAAGAAACGGAAATGTGGGGTCGGTGGTGTGGTACAGCGGGTTAAAGCCCTGGCCTGAAGCACCAGCATCTCATATGGGCACCGGTTCTAGTCCTGGCAGCTCCTCTTCTGGTGCAGCTCTCTGCTATGGCCTGGGAAAGCAGCAGAAGATGGCCCAAGTTGTTGCACCCCTGCACCCACGTGGGAGACCCAGAGGAAGCTCCTGGCTTTGGATCGGCGCAGCTCTGGCCATTGCAGCCATCTGGGGAGTGAACCAGCAGATGGAAAATCTCTCTCTCTCTCTCTCTTTCTCTCTCTCTGCCTCTCCTCTATGTGTAACTCTGACTTTCAAGTAAAATAAAAACTTTAAAAAAAAAAAAAAAACAGCCTTTGTATACACAGACAATGCCATGGCTGAGAAAGAGCTTCTAAGATCAATCCCATTCACAATAGCTTAAAAAAAAAAAAAAGTACCCTGGAATAAATTTAACCAAGGATGTCAAAGATGAGAATCATAAAACATTAAAGAAACAGAAGATACCAAAAAAAGAAAAAATCTTCCATGTTCATGAATTATAAGAATCAATATCGTCAAAATGTACATTCTACCAAAAGCACTTTACAGATTCAATGATACCAATCAAAATACCAAAGACATTCTTCTCAGATCTGCATACATTCCTACAGACTTAATTCTACAAGTACAGTTTAAAACTTGCCATGAGAACCCAAGCTGGGTTGTAAAAATGCCATCTTCAGTGTTAAAGCGATCACATTAAATGTTATTAAGTGTTAACGTGATCATATAGATAGTATTAAGTGTTAAAGGGATCATATAAATAAGACCAAGTATCTGGTAATAATAGATAGAATTAAAAAGGAGAGAATGTTCCAACATGGAAAGCAGTCCACACAGCCAACTCACAGAATGACAAACACTTTAAATAGCACTCTGGGGGCCGGTGCTGTGGTGAAGCAGGTTAAAGCTTTAGCCTGCAGTGCTGGCATCCCATATGGGCACTGGTTCGAGTCCAAGCTGCTCCTCTTCCAATCCAGCCCTCTGCTATGGCCTGGGAAAACAGCAGAAGATGGATCAAGTCCTTGGGCCCCTGCACCCACACAGGAAACCCAGAAGAAGCTCCTGGCTTCAGATCAGCTCTGGTCATTGCAGTCATTTGGGCAGTGAACCAGTAGAATGGAAGATCCCTCTTCCTCTTCCTCTTCCTCTCCCCTCTCCCCTCTCCCATTTCTCCTCTCCCCTCCCTCTCTCTCTCTCTCTGGCTCTACCTCTCTTTGTAACTCTTTCAAATAAATAAAATAATTCTTAAAAAAATAGCCCTCAGCCCTTAAGGCATTCTGGTCTGCCTGAAAAGTCCACGAGAGCATTTCAAGCATGGAAAACCAAGACACTGACAAAAAAAAAAAAAAAAAGCCCTACATGAAGGATCTCTGTGACTGAGACCCCAGTGTAAAGAAGGGGCCATCAAAGAACGAGGTAGTTTTCTCTGAAGGGAGGAGAGAACTTTCACTTTGCTTATGGCCTTGTCTAAATACTGACAGAGATTGCAGACTCAAAAGGCTTCCATAGCCTAGGCAGCTCATGTCAAGAGCCTCGGGTGATCACTGACGTAATACATAAGTGTTAATTATTAAATTAACAACAGGAGTCACTGTGCACTTACTTCCCATGAAGGACCTCTGTCCTCAGTGAGGTGTATTATGAGAATTAACTGTAAAACTTGTTCCCAGTCTGCGTGTGCGTGCGCATGCGCAAATTGTTAAAATCTTTACTTAGTACAGAGTTTGTCTTCTGTGTATAAAGTTAATTGAAACTGAATCTTAATGGAGAATGGGAATGGGAGCGGGAGGAAGAGGTGGGGTGGGAGTGAGGGTGGGAGGGCGGGTATGGTGGGGAGAATCACTATACTCCTCAAGTTGTATTTATGAAATTTGTACTCATTAAATAAAAGGTTTATTTGGAGAAAAATTTTTTTAAAAAACTACACCAAAACTACCTTCACCATTAGACTGACCACACAGCAGAAACAAGAGGCAGCCCATGCCACCGGCAGGGCTGTGAGAAACAGGCCCTCAAACCGCACTGAAGGCACTGCAGGATGCTACGGCCCCTGAGGACTTGGCAGAATCCAGCAAGATTATTTATGCATTTACTCTTTGATCCTGCGAGCCCACTCCCAGGAACCTTGCCCAAAAGATATCTTAGCAAAATACAAAATGAGGTTTTGACAAATCTATTTGCTGCAAATTAATCCAGCAAAAACCCGAAAATAACCCTAATGTCCATCAACAGGCAGTTGAATAAAACTATGGTACGTTCCAAAAACAGAGTACTATACAATGATGAAAGGAATGGGAAAGATATTTTTATAAGTGATATAATGTCCTCCAGATTACGGCTGAGTAAAAAAGAAAAGATATTGGAAAAAAAGGAAGGCATTGGGCAGGGGGGAGTAAACTGTAGAGTCAGTCCTCAGGGTTCTAGAAGTAATCTCTCACAGGGTACAGAGGGATAAACTAATATAAAAACACTCAAAAAAAGAACCAAAAGAATAAAATCATCAAGCTGGTTAAAGGGTCACCTCTAGGGCAGGGAAAAATGAGGAAGCAGAAAGCCCTATAGGAACACACCGGATGTTATAAAGGACCCCCAGGCAGGACAGTCTCAGCAGCAGAATCACTCAGGAGAGCCTTGCCCCAGGCCCTTTCTAAGGACCACCCACCACCATCTGATCCACACAGCGATCCTCCTGAGGGAGCACAGAGAACACGCCCATCCCACAGGAAGATGGGCAGAGAAGACAGGCACAGCCAGGCACGTGAGCACCCCTGGTGTGGCCAGAGCTATCTGCATCCCACTCAACCCGCACTTCCTGCAAAGTCACTGCTCCTTTTAGGCATGACCGAACTGAGGTCCAGAGTTTGTCTGAGCTAAACTCTCTCCACGCTTCTGCATCAAATGAAGACAAGCCACGTTTAGGGAAGATTTCCTTCCCATTATTTTTGTCTTCACAAGTTGAGACTCAACTGTAGCCATGACCATCTTCCTTCTAGGGGTGATTTCAGGTCCACCGGGTGGCCCAGCCTCAGCCCACAACAGGAGCAATGCCCCCTGGTACTCACACCCTACCCATACTAGTGAAGGAGGAGGAACTCCCTTGGCTTCCACGAAACCTATACAAGAAAAGCCATGGAATGAAATCACTCTGGGTTTCGACAAATATTTATTGAACACTTCAGTGCCGAGCACTGACGGGAATGCAATGATGAAAGGGATACAACCCTTGACCTTTAAGGAAACTGCACTCTGCAGAGGGTACTTTACAAAGTAAAAAGTACCATAAGGATTTGCTTAAAATACTCAGAAACGCGGGGGGGAGGGGGGGGGTGTTGGTGGCAAAGGGGAGGAGAGGACATATGCAGCAAGAAAGATACAACCTAACGTGATTAATGTGACTCCTCTATTTGTGTCTGTCTGGAAATTTCCATAAGTTGTTTCAAAGCCGCCAGAGAGGTGCACACGGGTGCTTTGGCAGCTCTCGAGTCAAGGAAACACACCAGGGCCTGACGCCAGTGCTGCCTGGGCCAGAAGCAGCCTGCAGGCTTCCTGGCCTACTGATCCCACTCAGAAGGTGGTGCACGGTGGAAACCACCTGAGAGCGGCCCTGACACAGGCACTGAGCCCAGCGCTGTCATCCACTGTCCTCTTCCCAGGGTACTGCTCTACCAACTGACCCCTCACCCGTCTTGAGATTATGTGGAGGGGCCGGCACTGTGGCACAGCGGTTGGAGCCACCGCCTGCAGTGCCAACATCCCATATGGGCGCAAGTTTGAGTCCCGGCTGCTCCACTTCCGATCCAGCTCTCTGCTATGGCCTGAGAAAGCAGTGAAAGATGGCCCAAGTCCTTGGGCCCCTGCACCCGCATGGAAGACCCAGAGGAAGCTCCTGGCTCCTGATAAGCACAGCTCCAGCCACTGCAGCTGATTGGGGAGTGAACCAGTGGATCGAAGACCTCTCTCTCTCTGCCTCTCTCTGTGTAACTCTGACTTTCAAGTAAATAAATAAATCTTTGAGACAGAGAGAGAATTATGTGGAAATCAAACCCTGTGTTAAACAGCCCAACTCTTGGCCAGTTTTTTGGCTGGAGATTGCTTTCATTTCCATGCAAACACCCAGACTCCATTGCTAACATCTACTACTCAAATTCTGAGTGAGAACACTTCCAGTCTGCTTTCAAATATGTAAACAGGAAAGTGGGGCTGTATAACACACACATTATTTAATAACCTACTTTCCCAAATAACAACACATTGTGACTAGGTATGCTTTTACTCAGTGTTTTATTCCTCTATGCCCTATGTCTATTCCATTTATTCAAATACTAAGGATACTGGCATAATTATGAACATGTGTGAGAAAAAGCTGACATCAAATAGTCAGCTAAACTATATCCTATTTATATCAAGACCTTGAACTCTCTGCTTAGATAAATTTAGCTTTATTTTATAGGAGTTAAAAGTCTAAACGAAGAGGAACACAACCACATTGCCCCATGTAATGTACACAGTTACCAGGATAATATTAATGCAATCCTATGTCTTACAGGTCATGCCCTTTAGTCTATCCGGCTCCCTGAGCTCCATTTTCCTTGATCCCCAACAGTTCTACCTTTGCCAACCGTGTTTGGAAGGTGACAGCACAGAGGGCAGACTCCTCTCCATCTTTAACCAGCAGAGCACCTGCCCCATCCTCAGTCAGACAGTACCCAGTCACAGCTAGGCCTACACCAGCTCTCTTCACCTGACAAGTACCATCTTACACTTGTGTGTGCTACAAAAGACATGTTCTAATGTAAGGAAGTAGATGGAAAACCAGGGAGCAGCATTGTGGCATAATGGGTTAAACCAATGCCTGCATTGCAAGCATTTCATATGGGTGCCAGTTCGAGTCCCAGATGCTCCACTGCTGATCCATCTCCCTGCTAATGTGCTTGGGAAATCAGCGGAGGATGGCCCAAGTGCTTGGGTCCCTGCACCCAAATATCTGAAATATTTGAAAGGTAGGGTTACAGAGAGAGAGAGAGAGATCTTCCATCTGCTGGTGCACTCCCCAGATGGCCACAACAGCCGGGGATGGGCCAGGCCAAAGCCAAGAGCCCAGAGCTTCTTCCGGGTTTCACACACGGGTGCAGGGGTACACTGCTTTCCCAGACACAGTAATGGGGAGCTGGATCGAAAGTGGAGCAGCAGTGGGGCTGAAGCTGTGGCTCAGTAGGTTAATCCTCTGCCTGCAGCATCAGCATCCCATATGGGCGCTGGTTCTAATCCCGGCTGCTCCTCTTCTGATCCAGCTCTCTGCTATGGCCTGGAAAAGCAGTGGAAGATGGCCCAAGAGCTTGGGCCCCTGCACCTGGGTGGGAGATCTGGAAGAAACTCCTGGCTCCCAGCTTTAGATCGGCCCAGCTCCAGCCATTGCAGTCATTTGGGGATTGAACCAGTGTCTGGAAGAACCTTTCTGTCTCTCCTTCTGTCTGTAACTCTGCCTCTCAAATTTAAAAAAAAAAAAAAAAAAAAGTGGAGCAGTTGGATCTCAAACCGGCATCTTGATGGAATGCCAGAGTCGCAGGCAGTGCCTTAACCCACTACACCACAACACCAGCCAACAAAACACGTCTTTAAAAACAAAACAAGAAAGTAAAACCAATCCAATTCTCCCACCCAACACAATCCGACATCCCTTGGGAACCCTCCTCCCTCTCTGCAGGTGTTTTGCAGAGATGAAATGCACTCAGTATACACTCGGGTTTGCCCCTTTGTTTCCCCAACACCACAAGCTGCCGTCCACGTTACTGCCATCCTGAATTACCTGGACAGCTGGCTGCACAGCGGCACGCAGGTCAGAGCACCCTGACACTTTCCCGCTGTGTGGTGCCCGGGCGCCACAGTCACCTCACAGCTCCCTTCACGCATTGGCACCAGCCCATACGGGCCCAGCATGCAGTAACTGTCGGCTATCATCACTGCTTGTTCGGTAAACAGGAGTGCCTTGCTGAGTTTGTTTTTAACCTGGACTTCGACACTGAGATTTCTTTTTTATTTAATTTAATGATCCAAACATGTGTTTTCTGTGTCTTTTTTTTTTTTTTTTTTTTTCATTTTTAAGATTATTTCCTCAGGACAGGAAATCCACCAATGGATTGGGGTCAAGAGTGTGTGGGTTTTTTTTTAGTTATTCACATACCAAGGGGTTTCTGTAAACAGCAAAATCCCAGCTCATACGAAATGCAGATTAGATGTAAAAATACACTGAAAGAATTCTGAGTTTCACTTGCCCTGTTTAAGTACACAGACAATTTCCCAGACTCACCCTGAGAAACTTGAGTACTGGACCACTGGCAGCAGAGTTCAAACACGGAGCCCACGCAATAGGACTGCGTTATTCCCAAGTTTAACCACACTATGAAAAGATGGGAACCAAGTCCATCTCAAAGCAGGAATGTGGAAGGGCTCTAAGGCAGCGAAAGTTCTGCGCTGCAGGCAGTTCTTCAAACCCTTGAACTGCGTGATGTCTCCTGGCCATTCTTAGAAGAACTCTGGCGAACTCTGTTGAGGCCTATCCACCAGGGCAACGTCACCAGCCTCTCCTGAGCAGCTCTTTGCCTGCTCTGAATACCACCGGGCTGTCTCTCCAGCTCAAGAGAGGCAGACCGCAGCTGAAGCTGGCACAACCAGGGAGCACACACGAAAAAATGAACTTGGAATCCGACTCGCACCACATACTGAAAGTACTCAAAATGGATCAAACACAGGCAACAAAACAATAAAACCCTCAGAAGAACGGAAGTGTAAATTAGGAAGCTGGCACTGTGGAGTAACAAGTAAAGCAATCACCTGCAAGGCTGGCATCCTACGAGGGTGCTGGTTCACATCCCAGTTGCTCCACATCTGCTCCAGCTCTGCTAATGCGCCTGGGATAAGCAGTGAAAGACGACCCAAACGTCTGGGCCCCTGCACCCATGGGGAAGACCTATAGGAACTCCCAGCTCTGGCCTGGCCCAGCACGGGCTGTTGCAGCCATCTGGGAAGTGAACTAGCAGATGGAACATCAATCCCTCTCTGTCTCTTCCTTCCTGTAACTTTTTCAAATAAATAAATAAATCTTTCAAAAAGGAAAATTAAAATTTTGTGCTTCAAAGGACATTAACAAAATACTGGAAAAATAAGCCACAGAAATGGAGAAAATATTTGTAAATCAAGTACCTAGCAAGAGTCTGGCATCCAGAAAATGTGAAAAACTCTTACAACTCAGGTACAAAGACAACTCAATTTTAAAAAGAACAAAAGAGGCCTGCGCTGCAGCTCAATAGGCTATCCTTTGCCTAGAGGCGCCGGCACACCAGATTCTAGTCCCGGTCGGGGGTACCAGATTCTGTCGCGGTTGCCCCTCCTCCAGGCCAGCTCTCTGCTGTGGCCAGGGAGTGCAGTGGAGGATGGCCCAAGTGCTTGGGCCCTGCACCCCATGGGAGACTGGGAAGAAGCACCTGGCTCCTGGCTTTGCATCAGCGCAGTGCACCGGCCGCGGCGGCCATTGGAGGGTGAACCAACAGCAAAGGAAGACCTTTCTCTATGTCTCTCTGTCTCTCTGACTGTCCACTCTGCCTGTAAAAAAATAAATAAATAATTTAAAAAAATTTTTTAAAAGGACAAAAGAGTTGAATAGACATTTCTCCAAAGCAGATATACTGACAGCAACAACCACATGAAAAGATGCTCAACACTGTGAGTTTTTAGAGAAACTCAGTAAAATTACAGTGAGACACTGTTCCCCATCCTCCATAGAGGCTTTGTCAAAAGAGGAACGAACAAGCACTGACCAGCTGGAAAGCTGGAATCTTTGCAGAGTGATGGTGGGAAGGTAAAGTGGTAGAGCCACTGTGGAAGCCAGTTTGGCAGTTCCTCAATAAACCAAGCACAGAATTAGAATTATCCAGCAAGTCCACCCTGAAGAATCAGGGCAGGAGTTGGGTCTTACAGTTAAAACACTGCCTGGGACATCCGCATTCCATGTCGGACTGCCTGAGTTGAGTCCTGGCTCCACTCCCGACTCCTGCTTCCTGCCAAAGCACATACAGAGAAGTAGCAGGTGATGGTCCTAGTTAGGTCCCTACCACCCACGTGGGGGATCCCAAAGAGCTCACAGCTCCCAGGTTCAGCCTAACCCAGCCCTGGCTGTCTCTCTTTCAAATAAATGAACACAGAGAAAATGTTTCAAGCATTTATTTATTTTTATCTACTTAAGAAAGAGAGAAGAAAGATTGGTTTTTCCATCTGCTAGCTCACCTCTCAAATGCTTGCTACAGCTACGGCTGGGCCAGGCCACAGCCCGAAGCCCAGAACCTCATCCTGTTCTACACGAGTGGCAGGGGCCCAAGCACTTGATCCATCACCTACTGCTTCCCAAGATGCATTAGCAGGATGCACAGCAAGCAGTCTGGACTTGAACCAGCACTCTGATAGGGGACGCTAGTATTGCAAGCAGTGGTTTAACCTGCTGCCCCCAATACCCACCCCCTTAAAACTTTTTTAAGAACTGAAAACAGGTATTCAAACAGTAATTTGGACACGAATGATCAAAGTAACTGTATTCACAATAGCTAAAAGCTATTGCCTCCACACCAAACAGCCAGGATGACAGTTTTACCTGGGAAAACGAGGGAAAGATGAACACCAGGAAGAATGATGTCCAGACCAATGGTAAACAAGATGTGATACAAACAATGGAATACTACTCAGTAACAAGAATAAATACAGTCAAAACATGCTACAATGTAGATGAGCTAAGTGAAGGATACCAGGTCACAACAAGTCATGCACTATACAACTCCATTTATATGAAATACCCAGAACAGGCAAAGCCACAGCGAGGGAAAGCAGCCTGACGGTTGCCCAGGCCTGGGAGAGGGGAGGAACAAATTCCCGCATAATAGGGAAGGGATTGCCGCTGTGCAGATGATAAGGAGGTTCCAGAAATAGGTAGCGTGACAGCTGCTCGTTAATATGCTTAAATCCACTTAATTATACACTTTTAAAATGGCTGAAGTGGTAAGTTTCAAAGAAAGAGGGCTCTCTCCCATCTTTCCATCAGGACAAATGACCATCCTGCAGGCAGAGGAGCACCTAGCCACCACAGCCCTGACCCAGACCCACTGCACCAGCCAGCCAGAAGTGGGTGGCAGGGGAGCTCAAAACACCCACAGGGACACTCAGTCTCCACTGAAGAAGAGGAATCGGAGAGAGGCAAGGAAGAGCCCATGCAAGAACAGAGGAGACACAGCCCCGGGCCCGTGGCTGACCACCCTACAACCATCCTTCCAACAGCGAAGAGCACAGCTAACGGCAGCTAACCCCACAGACTGGCAACCGCCACTCAAGGACCAGTAAGTTAAACCAAAAACAGAGAGGTTGGGAGGCTGAAGGAAAAACATGCCAGAAAGTCCTTCTGAAATGAGTGATTACAGGAAACTAAGACCATTTCAGAAAATATGCTTCTTGTGGTTAGCACAGACGACACTGTCTCCATTAATCAATTAAAATCAAACATTTTTAAAGGACAGGGAGCACCAAAATGAGAACAGAATGAAATTAAAAGACAAGCTAAGATACAAGCCCAGAAAAGGAAACAAAAGTCAGCACACATCCAACTGAAGAGGCAGGCGTGGTGGTGTAGCAGGGTAGGCCACCACCTGCAAGGCCAGCATGCCATATGGGAGCGCAGGTTCGAGTCCTGACTGCTCCACTTCCAGTCCAACTTCCACAGCAGAGGATGACCCTAGTACGTGGGCTGCCACACCGCCCGTGTGGGAGACCTGGATGCAGTTCCTGGCTCCTGGCTGTGGCCTGGCCCAGCCCTGGCTGTTGTGACTACTTGGAGAGTGACCTAGCAGACAGAAGATGGATCTCCATCTCTCTCTCTCTGCCTTCCAAATGAATGAATCCTTTTTAAAATTCCAACTAAAAGACACACTCTGCAGAAAGCATCATTGGCTGAGAAAAGACACAGCTGAGAGGCTCACAGAACCGCGGGACGGGGCGGAGAGCACAGCACAGCAGTGAGGACCCACCGTCCGACCTACAAACACATCAGCCGAAGCACAGCAAGACAGGGATGCAACGTGAGAGGCAGCGGTGACAGACGCTTTCCGACAGAAAGTCCCCCAACCCAACTTGAAGCGGTCAGTACAACCCAAAATCTAATCCAGCCCAAGAAAAAGGAAAGACCACCAGCCTGGTGTGTGGAAGCCACGAGGCCTCCTGTCCAGGCACAGGAGGGAGAAGGCAGTGTCGCACTGTGGACTAGCCAGCTCCGGTGGGCACACCCAACCCCTCTGCGCTGGAACCCGGCTCTGGAGCTCCACCCTGAAGAGGAAAAGACGGACAAGCCCTCCACACCTGGCTGCAAGGGTGAAGGGGTTCCTGGGAAAAGAAGGTAAGAGGCACACCAGGAGGGGTGACGCTGACCTCATGATAGGAATGCAAGTGGCCATGAGTCCACAGTGACAGAGACAGAAAACATTTGCCCCCACTGGAAATGACTATTATACAGAATCCTTACTCATTAAATCGGTAATTCAGCAGAAGGGAAGTCCTTCCCCAGTTAAAATGATAAAGCATCTTTAACAGAAAATTATACCAATAGATAAATAACTGTGGAGCAAATGAGAGAATGGCCGGGGCGGGGAAGGGGGTGGCGCTGGAGTTAAGACACCAGTTAAAATACCCACATCCACCTCGTGCCTCAGTTCCATCTCCATCACCAGCTTCTTCCTGGTGCAGACCTGAGGGGTATCAACGATGGCTCAAGTAACGGGGTTGCTCCAGCCCACAGGGGAGACCTGGAGCGAGTCCCCCACTCCCAGCTTCAGGCCAGCCCAGGACAGCCTGTGCCTTTGGAGGCATTTTTGGAATTAATCAGCAAATGGGACACCCTGCCTGCCTCTCTCTCACTTCTGACTCTCAAATAAAACTTTTACATTTCTTAAATTAAATTGCTTCAAACTAATATTCTGTATGAATACTGAAAACCATGAGAAAATAGAGAAAAGGGTATTTGCACAGTGTTCAGGAATCAATTCACAGATTATTCCTGATTGTAAAGGGAGAACCCAGGTCTCCAATTAAAAGATCTGGTGACCTCAAACAAACCAGATGAGAACAGAGCAGAGGGGACCAGCTGACAGGACGTGCCTGTCTGAAGGAATGCAGGACAGAGTACAGAGCACCCCTATCCAGGAGATCTGTCCAAAATGTCAGCCTGAATATAATCAAGTCGTTGAGACATCTCACTTCCAGTTTACAGGAAACACAGAGAATAAAACAATGTAAAAGAAACCGCAAGGAAACCATCAGGCAAATCCAGAGACTTTATGAGACAGCTCCTTAGTCTCGTCAAAGCACCGTCATGCGGAAGGCAGGGGTCCAAGGTCCGGGAAGGCAGCTTCTTTAGTTAGAAACTAAAGACGGGGACATGTGCTCAGCCCAGCTATGAAGACACCTGCCTCTCACATCACAGCTCCCAGCTGACCCCAGCTGCTGAGTCTGGCTTCCTGCCAATGCAGACCCTGGGAGGAGGGGCAACGGCTCACATAGCTGCATTCCTGCAACCCATTCTACAGGAGACCTCGATGGAGACCTGAGCTGCCTTCAAAACTTCGGCTGGACATGCCAGCATTTGGGGAATGAACCAGTGGATGAAGCTCACTCTCGCTGCTTCTCTGCCTCTCAAATAAAAGGAAAAAAAAGTTTTTCCCAATTATTGGAGGAAGAAAGAAAAATCTAAAATGATACAACAACCAAATAAAATACATAAAATTTTATTGGTACCTGGTTCCCAAAAGGGAGGCCATAAAAGGCATTTTTGGTTCAGTTGGGGAAATCTAAAAATGATGTGGCTATTCGATATTAGAAAATTACGAACGGCCCTGCTGTGTGGGAAAACACCCTTCCTCCAGGAGGCGCATGCTGGCGAAGGGGCTGAGGCACTCTGCAGTACTGAAATCGAGGAGCCCTGCCTCTTGCCGGCATCTCTACAGCGCCGCACCTCTGCCAGCCACGGTCCTCAGACTGGTCCTCCTCCTCAGCCCACTTCCTAAAAGCCAAGGGCCCTGCGTCTGACGGAGCTGACCCACTGTGACGCTGCCCCACTTCTGGGCTCACAGAATGATCCCCCTGCTGCCACAGGACTGTCGGCTTGAGCAGGACAGAGGTCTGGCACACGGAGACCAGCGGCTTCATGGCACCTGGAACGCCATCTTGCTACTGCATCCGGTTCACTCACCTCTAAGCTGGGGCAGCTGAGAACAGGGTCCTAGACGGCATGAAGCAGACAGAGGCGCAGTGAAACTCCGAAACTGGTCGTCAGCGTGGAGAAGAGCGGCAGCATCCCGCTTAGCACGCACCACAAAGCTCCCTTCTCAACCCCCAGCCACCTCCCAGCTCTGGCGCGCCACAGCGCCTCTCCATCTCCAGCGCCGCAGCCCAGGACCAGGCTGCCATCAGCTCTCACCACACAGGTCAGCCAGCGTCCACTGGAGCAACCACAGCACAGCTAGGGCCGGCTTCTCAACTCAGACTTGACTGGCCCCTTCCAAAACCTTAACGTAACCACCTCCCTAATACAGGCTCTAGCTCCCACCGCAAGGCTCTGCGGCTCTCACTAGCTCCAACCACACCACCCGTCAGCCCCTGGATTTCCCATCCACCACACGATCTCTCCACACCTCTCCGGTCTAGTTCCTCCTCCTCCTCATTCTTTTAATCTTTTAGGAAAATATTTCGTTCATTTTGAGTTTAATATGCAGCTATTCTTCTAACTAGCCGTCTATCTGTCTACTTTGGACCACATGTGGGATGAAATATACCACACAGCCTGCATGTACAGAAAGCTATACAATCTATGTGGACACTTTTTTTTTTTTTTTTTTTGACAGGCAGAGTTAGACAGTGAGAGAGACAGAGAGAAAGGTCTTCCTTCTGTTGGTTCACCCCCCAAATGGCTGCTACTGCCGGCGCACTACGCCAATCCAAAACCAGGAGCCAGGTGCTTCCTCCTGGTCTCCCATGCGGGTACAGGGCCCAAGCACTTGGGCCATCCTCCACTGCCTCCCTGGGCCACACACAGAGCTGGACTGGAAGAGGGGCTACTGGGACAGAATCCAGCGCCCCAACCGGGACTAAAACCCGGGTGCCAGCGCCACAGGCAGAGGATTAGCCTAGTGAGCCGTGGTGCAGGCCTATGTGGACACTGTATTGCACTCACACAACAAAGAAACTAACAATGCATCTGTCACAACATACCCCCATCTTGAAGCAATTCGTGAACATACCTTATTTTAATGAACTTTTGGCATATCTTCTTTCCTTATACATGTATTAGTTATAAATTTGTGTAAATATGATTTCAGCGCATCCCATAGGTGTATGTATATATGTATGTATACATAAAATATTGTCATCCTTTGAACCAAAATATTTTCTAGCTTTGTCTCATTCAGAAATATTTATAATTTTCCAATTATGTCAAGACTTTCTTTTGGCCGAGCACTGTGCAGATAGATGCAAGTTAAGCCACCAGTTGTGACGCCTGCATCCCATATTGGGTACCAATTCCAGTCCTGGCTGCTGCACTTCCACTCCAGTCTCCTGGTAACGCACATGGGAGACAGGAGATGCTGGCCCAAGTACGTGGACCCTGCTACTCATGTGGGAGAGCAGAACAGAGTTCCGAGCTTCTGGCTCAGCCCACACCACATCTGGTTGTTGCGGCCATCTGAAGAGTGAACCGGTGGATACGAGCAATCTCTGTCCTTCTCTCTGTGTCACTCTGCCTGTCAAGTAAATAATCTCGAAAAAAACTGTCTATTTTCATTGATTTCTGATTTAACTTCGCAGTTGTCAGAGAACATACTCTATATAATTTTAATCCTAAAGTTGTTGAGACTTCCTTTCTGGCTAGTATATAATGAATTTTGACAAATGTACTGTTGTATTTAAAAAGAACACAGATTCAACAATTATTAGGTACAATATTCTAAACATCTTCATTAAGCTTAGTATACACTCATGTTCAATTATTCTATATTTTTATAAATTTTTAAAGAATGTAAGTTACCAGTTTAATGCTCTTATTTTTAATGCTTTTTTATTTTTATTTATTTGAAATGCAGAGCGAGAGAGAGAGGGAGATCTTCGACCCACGAGTTCACTCCCCAAAGGCCAGTAATAGCCAGGACTGGGCCAGGCCAAAGCCAGGAACTTCCCCCAGGTTGCCACATGGATGCAGGGACCCATGCACTTGAGCCATCATCTGCTGCCACGCTGGATGCACATCAGGAGGAGGCTGGACCGGAAGCAAAGCAGCTGGGACACAGGCCACGTCCTCCAGCAGGGGATGTGGGGGTCCCAGGCTGCAGCTTACTCCGCCGTGCCACAACCACCACGTTTTTTGTCTGCTTACTGTAACAGCAACTAAGATGGATGTGTTAAAATATTCCACTATGATCTGCTATTCAAACCACAATTATGTTAATTTTCTTTTACATATCTTGAAATGTTATTAGGTACACACAAATTTTAAATTATTATATCTGGAATGAGCCAGTTATCAGTATCATATCTTTACCTGTAATTTTTAGCTTCAAAGAGTACTCTATATCATATTAAAATAGCTATACCAACTTCCTTTGGTTAGTATTTGCATAGTATTTCTGTCTATTCTTTTATTTTTCTTTTTTGAGGAGGAGACAGAGTGCCCACCCACAGTTCACTCCCTAAATGACCACACTAGCGGCAGGGCCAAAGCCAGGAGCCAAGAACTCGATCCAGGCCTCCCCAGTAAGTGGCAAGAACCCACTATTTCGGTCGTCATGCTGCTGCCCAGGGCCCACATCAGCAGACAGCTGCAGTCAGCAGCCAACACCAGCAGTCGAACGCAAGCACTCCGTGGGTGCGTGGGCATGCTAACCAGCACCCTAACCACCAGGCCAGCTGCTCACCTCCCATCCCTTTGCCTCTCTGTATCCTTACTTGTCTTAACTAAATCCCTTTAAATAATCCATTCAGGTTTCACTTTTATAGCCTATCTCAAAGTCTCTGTCGTGAGCTGGAGCATTTAAGTACACTCACGTTTAATGTCATCACTAACCAGGAGGTACTGAAGTCTTTTTTCCCTCTGCTTCCTGTTGGCCTCACTTGTACGATGTTTCTTCTCCCGCCTTCTTTCAGACTTGGAATTTATTTCTATTCCATTTTCCTCACCTTTCAGCCTAGACATCACATAATCTATCAATTCTAATGGCTACCACAGATTACATGTATCCCCGACCTTCTGGCATTTACTGGGGCCTTTTCCTGCTCTCTGGAAATGTGAGAACTCCACTGACCTCCTTTCCAACTAGGTGACATTGTCCCTGTCCTGTATTTCAACTTTGAAAAATATTTACTTATTTAAAAGGAAGAGTTACTGGGGGGGGGGGGGGCGAGGGAGGGAAGGAGAGGGAAGGAGAGGGAGCCATCCTCTGTCCACTGAGTCACTCCCCAAGTGGCCATAACAGTCAGGGCTAGGCCAGGCCAAAGCCAGGAGCCTGGAACCTGATTCTCTCCACGTGGGTGGCAGGGGCCCAAGTACCTGGGCCATCTTCCGCTACTTTCCCAGAAGCATCAGCAGGGAGCTGGATTGGGAGTGGAGCAGCCGGGACTTGAACCGGCGCCCATATGGGACACCGGGGCTGCACGCAGCAGCTTAACCCACTGCACCACAAGGCCAGCCCTCAGGTATTTCAGCGTCGCACACATTTTTAAGCCCAGAGACATAACTAACCCTAACCATCAGTAACCCTGGGGCTGTGCCCTGTGCCTGCCTTATGCTGCCCTTCATTCCTTCCCGCAGCCCCTACCTTTGCCCAGAGGTCAGTCTCCTTTGGCCACAACAAACAAACCAAAAACCCTTAATGTTTCCTTTAGTGTGGGTCTGCTTATTTGAAAATATCTTGACTTCAACACTATTTCTGAAGGCTCTGTGTGCTGTGCAAAGGACCCCTGGGTTAGCAGTCAGCTTCTCTGACACAAGTTCCAACTGACCGCTCCCCTGCAGCCGCACTGGCGGGGTCAGCAGCCTCGGGCCACCGTCTGGGTCTCAGCACCTACGGGCTTCCGCAGTTCTAGGACACGGCACCTCTGTGCGGCATCCTCCGTGTTCACGGGTTAGGAGATCCGCGGACGCTGCCTTCCTCTAACCGTGGGACAGTCTCAGGCTCCCTCCTTTCAAGTACTGCCATGCTGCCTGGGACACACAGGAGACCTCGCTGCGGTTCCCCCGGCCTGGGACACACATCGCTGCGGTTCCCCCGGCCTGGGACACACATCGCTGCGGTTCCCCCGGCCTGGGACGCACATCGCTGCAGTTCCCCCGGCCTGGGACGCACATCGCTGCAGTTCCCCCGGCCTGGGACGCACAACGCTGCAGTTCCCCCGGCCTGGGACGCACATCGCTGCAGTTCCCCCGGCCTGGGACGCACAGCAGACATCGCTGCAGTTCCCCCGGCCTGGGACACACATCGCTGCGGTTCCCCCGGCCTGGGACACACATCGCTGCGGTTCCCCCGGCCTGGGACGCACAGCAGACCTCGCTGCAGTTCCCCCGGCCTGGGACACACATCGCTGCGGTTCCCCCGGCCTGGGACGCACAACGCTGCAGTTCCCCCGGCCTGGGACGCACATCGCTGCAGTTCCCCCGGCCTGGGACGCACAACGCTGCAGTTCCCCCGGCCTGGGACGCACATCGCTGCAGTTCCCCCGACCTGGGACGCACATCACTGCGGTTCCCCCGGCCTGGGACACACATCGCTGCGGTTCCCCCGGCCTGGGACACACATCGCTGCGGTTCCCCCCGCCTGGGACGCACATCGCTGCGGTTCCCCCGACCTGGGACGCACATCGCTGCAGTTCCCCCGACCTGGGACGCACAGCAGACCTCGCTGCGGTTCCCCCGGCCTGGGACGCACATCGCTGCGGTTCCCCCGGCCTGGGACGCACATCGCTGCAGTTCCCCCGGCCTGGGACGCACATCGCTGCGGTTCCCCCGGCCTGGGACGCACAGCAGACCTCGCTGCGGTTCCCCCCGCCCCTGTCTTCTCCTCAACCGCCCCGTGGTTTTCTCCCCAGACTTCCCAGTGGTTATTTCTTCTGAACTAGTTTCTGGTCCCTAAATATTTTCAGCTGTGTCTAATCTGCCTTTCCTTTGGTTAATTTTGATTATTACATTTTTCCATTTTAGAATCCTTATTTGCATCTTCTTTATGGTATCTAATTCTCGCCAGAATCCTTTTATCTCCTGGAATGAAGGAGGGACGGCTTCATGTGAGGCCCCTGGGCCTGCCTCTACAGTCTGTTCTGTCTCTTGGCTGTAACTCTCCGTCAGGCCCCCCTGGGAATCTGGTTTTGGACAGAACACTGAACCTACGAACCAGCTTGTGGCAGTACCGCAGGTGCACTTCCTCCCTCGTTCCCCAGCAGAGACCGTCTGCTCCTATTGGGAACTGGAGACACAGGCACTCGGCTCACGCGGACTTCAGAGAGCTGAGCTGATGCAAGGGGGTGGCAGGCCTTCCAAAATTTTACTTCTGGTTTATCCCCATCCCCTGCAAGTGGCTTTCTGGGATCTCACTCCAAATCAGGGTTCCCCTCGACTGCTGCCCTCACAGCCCCTGTAGGATTCCCCAGGGGCGCCAACACCAAGCACTCATCATAACCACGCGGCCTAAATCACAATCCCGGAGGCAGAAGTCTGACAGCAAGAGGTCAGCAGGGCTGTCCTCCTCAAGGGCCCACCATCACCTCTCCCAGCAGCCCATCTTGGGACAGTTCTACCTCTTCCTAACTTCTCTCTTGGGTTTCTTCTCACACACTGAAGTCTCTGGTATAGCAGTGTGGTGAGCTTTCTTACACATCTCCTCCATCGTGCCTGGAGTCTCAATGTTCTTTATGTCCTGAGAGAATCTCTTCTTGTTTGGGGCCTGTAGCACGGAAAGCTGCCACCTGCAATGCTGGCATCCCATATGAGCACTGCTTTGAGTCCTGCTGCTCCACTTCCAATCCAGCTCTCTGCTATGGCCTGGGAAAGCAGAAGATGGCCCAAGTCTTTGGGCCCCTGCACCCACATGGGACACCCAGAAAAACTTCCTGGCTCCTGGCTTCGGACAGGCCCAAGTCCAGCCATTGTGGCCAGTTGGAGAGTGAACCAGCAGATGGAAGACCTCTTTCTCTCTCTGCCTCTGCCTCTCTGTAATTCTGCCTTTCAAATAAAATCTTTTTAAAAAATTTTTTTAATTTATTTGAAAGGCAGAGTTGGAGGGTTGGGAGAGATGGAGAAAGAGAGAGAGATCTTCTATCTGCCAGTTCATTCCCCAAATGGCCACAATGGCCAAGGCCAGGCCAGGCCAAAGCCAGCAGCTTAATCCAGGTCTCCCACGTGGGTGCAAGGGCCCAAGCACTTGGAATGTCTTCCGCTGCCCTCCCAGGCACATTAGCAGGGAGCTGGACCGGGAGTGAAGCAACCAGGATTCGAACTGGTGTCCACAGGGATGCTGGCATTGCAGGCAGTTTGACCTGCTGTGGTGCCAGCCCCACGCACCTTCCTCTTCTTCCATCAGGTAATGCACATAACATGCCCCGTTCTACCCCATGATGTGTCCGATGTACTTCTGCATTAAACTCCTTGCTTTCAGAACCACAACCAGGGAACCGCCTGGACAAGCCTCCACCCACAGCTCCCTTCATCCTGCATCCAACAGCAGGTGAAGGCACCAGCTGGCCATCAAAGCTCTCCACAATTGTATCCATCTCCAGTCACCTCCTCTTGGCCTGCACAAATCTTGTCCGAGCCAAACCCACTGAGAAGCCTCAAGCCAGCAGCAGGCCAGTACAATATGTTGCAGCATAACTGGTCAAGCCAAGTTTCACTCCGCATTTTGGTAGCGCATGTGCACAAGCTGTGCAGGCTACTGTATTCCCCTCCGCACAGGCATAAGCAATAATCTGACAAATAAGATCTCTGTGAGTTACACCAACTATCATCCTATATTTGGGAGGAATGTACCTATTTTATCCAGGATCACCAAGCATTTCTGAGCCTGGTAATCAGTTTTACCCTCTTGTCATCTTCTAAACTTCACCTGATTTCTCTCACAGTGGGCCTTGTTCTTGGGAACTTTCACAAACCCTATGCTGTGAACAGAGGCCAGCATCTGCAGCACAACACAGACCCACAGTACCCACGAGTACTCTCGGAACCTCGTCTCACGTTGGTTTTCAATAAGGCACCCCCAGTGCTAGCACAGCACTTCAACAGATTAACATGCCAAGCATTTGCTGCATCCTGCCGAATCAGTCAAGTAAGAGATAAT
Organism: Sylvilagus floridanus; assembly: GCA_949820135.1. Taxonomy (NCBI): domain Eukaryota; kingdom Metazoa; phylum Chordata; class Mammalia; order Lagomorpha; family Leporidae; genus Sylvilagus; species Sylvilagus floridanus. The sequence goes on along the minus strand of OX463236.1, from coordinate 175,972,687 downwards.
ACTTCTCTGTGTGACTCTGACTTTCAAATAAATAAATCTTTATAAAAAAGGAATTACACAAAATATATAAATTTTTTTTAAAAAATATTATTTATATGAAAGAATTACACAGAGAGAGAAGGAGAGGCAGAGAGAGAGAGAGAGAGGGGTCTTCCATCTGCTGGTTCACTCCCCAAATGGCTGCAACAGCCACAGCTGTGCCGATCCGAAGCCAGGAGCCAGGAGCTTTTTCCAGGTCTCCCAGGTGGGCGCAGGGGCCCAAGCATTTGGGCCGCCATCTACTGCTTTCCCAGGTCTCAGCAGAGAGCTGGATGGGAAGAGGAGCAGCCAAGACTCGAATTGGCACCCATATGGGATGCTGGCACAGCAGGCTGCGGCCCTACCCACTACGCCACAGCACCAGCCCCAAATAAATCAATCTTTTAACAAAAGATGTTCAATGGCAACTTTCAGCCAGATTTATTTTTATTTGCTGTTCTGACTACAATTTACCCAAACTAGCTTGAACTGGAAGATGGGTCAAAGAGATGACTATGTAGGAACCAAAATAGTCAGGAAGACAGAAATAACCCAAAGCAACCTCTTTGTGCCTCCTTACTATACAGCAGGCACCGTGCTGAGTATTCCACTTCGATGGTCCCCCTTAATTCCAGGGGCTGTCTTCATCATTTCTACTTTGCAGGTAGGGAAACTGAGGCTTTGGAGCAGTTACTAGTCACTGTCACTGCAACCGGCCCAAGAACTAAATACAGATGAGAAACCAAATCCCAAGGGGGGTATAAACTTGCCCTGGATCCCATGTCTCATATGCAGGCGAGCAGGTCTGAACCGACTGCATCCAGGACCGAAACTCCACGAGAGACTGGCATTAAAACCCTGACACCACTGCACGTCTACCAGGAGGGCTGTGATGTAAAAGACAGAGTAACAGCAAGTGTCGGTGAGGATGTGAGGAAACCGGGGCCCTCCGCGTACACTGCCGGTGGGAACACAAGCTGACACGGCAGCTTTGGGAAACAGAACAGCAGCTCCTCAAAACGTTAAACCCAGGCAGTGAGCCTGCATGCGGGTGAAGATGTCAGCATCCCGCACCTGGGTTCAATTCCCAGCTCCGGCTCCTGACTCCGGCTTCCTGCCAGTGCAGATTCTGGGAGGCAGCAGAGATGACTCGGGTAACTGGGTTCCTGCCACCCACAGGGGAAACCTGGACTGAGTTCCCAGGTACCAGCGGCAGCCCCGACCATCGCGATCCTTTGGGGAATGAAACAGCACATGGGAGCTCACTCATGTATGCTCTCTGCCTCTCAAATAAATCTATAAGACTCTAAAAATAAAGTTAAACGTAGGGGTGGGTGTTGTGCTGCGGCAGGCTAAGCCTCCACCTGCAACACCAGCAACCCACGTGAGTGCTGGGTTCAGTTGTGGCTGCTCCACTTCCGATCCAGCTCTCTGCTGATGACCCTGGGAGAGCAGAATACGGCCCAGCGGGCTGGTTCCTGCCACTCACATGGCAGACATGCATGGAGTCCGGTTCCAGGCTTCAGCCTGGCCCAGCCCCAGCGGTTGCAGCACTGCAGCCATTTGGAGAGTAAACCAGCAGATGGAAGATTTCTCTCTCTCTCGCTTGCTCTAACTCTGCCCTTTTCAAAAAAAGACACAGTTACAGAGAGAGATAGAGCTAGAGAGGGGCCCAAGGACATGGGCCATCTTCTACTACTTTCCCAGGCCACAGCAGAGAGCTGGATCAGATGAAGAGCAGCCGGGACCAGAAGCGGCGCCCATACAGGAGACAGGTGCCACAGGTGGAGGATCAACCCACTGCACCACAGCACCAGCCCCTATGTTTATTTTTTTAAAGATGTTTTTATTTGAAAGGCAGAGTTAGGGGCTGGCACAGTGGGTTAAAGCCTTGATCTGCAGCACTGCATCCCATATAGCTGCTATTTGAGTCCTGGCTGCTCCACTTCCCATCCAGCTCCCTGCTGAGGCCTGGGAAAGCAGCAGAAAATGGCCCAAGTCCTTGGGCCGCTGCACCCCGTGTAGGAGACCTGGAAGAAGCTCCTGGCTCCTGGCTTTGGATCAGCTCAGCTGTGGCTGTTGCAGCCATTTGGGGAGTGAACCAGAAGATGGAAGATCTCTCTCTGTGTCTCTCCCTCTGTCTATAACTCTACCTCTCAAATAAATAATAAAATCTTTATTTAAAAAAAAAAAAAAAAAAAAAAAAAACAAGTACATGGCAGGGCCAGAGCTATGGTGCAGCAGCAGGTTAAAGCCCCAGCATCCCATATAGGGGCCAGTTCAAATCCCAGCTGCTCTACTTCTGATCTAGCTCCCTGATAATGCACTTTGGGCCACTGCATTCATATGGGAGACCCAGAAGAAGCTCCTGGCTCCTGCCTTTGGACAGGCTCAGTTCTGTCTGTTGTGGCCATTTGGGGAGTGAACCAGCAGTTGGAAGACCTCTCTCTCTGTCTCTACCTCTCCCTGTAGTTCTTTCAAATAAATAAAACAAATCCTTTCTTTAAAAATGGTAGATAAGATTTATTTTTTAAAAAATGCACATGGTGAGGGGTGTTGTGGTGCAGGTGACGCCTCCACTTGAACGCCTGCATCCCATATCACAGTGCTGGAACTCAAGTTCCAGCTCGGGTTCCAACCTAGCTTCCTGCTAATACACCTGGGACGCTGCAGACCATGGGCCAAGTGCTTGGGTTCCTGCCACCCACGTGGGAGACTCAGGTGGCAGTCCAGGCTCCTGGCTTCAGGCTACTCCAACCCCAGCTGCTGCTGCGATTTGGGGAGCAACCAGCAAATGGAAGAACATTCTCTCTGTCACTCCACCTTTCAAATAAATAAAACTTTTTAAGAGTGTACATAAATGTTCATAGTCGCATTTTCCAGAATAGCAAAGAAGTGGAAATAACCTAAATGCCCACCAACTGATGAATGGGTAAGACGCAGTGTCTCTATACAATGTAATATTCTTCAGCCATAAAAGAAATGGAGTTCTGGCCAGTGCACTGGCAAACTAGGCTAATTATCAGCCTGCAGTGCTGGCGCCCAGGGTTCTAGTCCCAGTTGGGGCGCTGGATTCTGACCTGGCTGCTCCTCTTCCAGTCCAGCTCTCTGCTGTGGCCCGGGAAGGCAGTGCAGGATGGCCCAAGTGCTTGGGCCCTGCACCCCGTGGGAGACCAGGAGGAAGCACCTGGCTCCTGGCTTCAGATCGGCGCAGCGTGCCGGCCGTAGCAGCCATTTGGGGGGCGAACCAACAGAAAAGGAAGACCTTTCTCTCTGTCTCTCTCACTGTCCACTCTGCCTGTCAAAAAAAAAAAAAAAAGAAAGAAAAGAAATGGAGTTCTGATATATGCTACAACATGGATGAACCTTGAAAATACTATGCTGTCAAAGAAGCCAGACACAAAAAATCAACTATTGCATGATTCCATGTATATAGAATGACCAGAATCAGCAAATACAGACCCAAAAAGTAGCTTAGTGGTTGCCTAGGGTTAAGGGAGTTGGGAGGAAATGGGGTGATGAAAATGTTCCAAAACTGACTGTGGTGATGGTTGCACAATGTGAATATAGTAAAAACCACCGAACTGTCCACTTTAAATGACTGACTTGCATGGTGTATGGGTTATATCTTAGAGAGCCTGGGTTTTCTTAAAGCCCTTTACAACATGAAACTTTTACCTAATGTCTCCAATTTCACAAAGGGAAAAAAAAATGTTATATTGAAATTTGAAATCACAGACACAAGCACTTTCACATTCATAGTCAAAAAAAATTAGAAAAAACATTTAGAAGCTTTTAAATAAATTAAACTCCATCTTAATTGATAGCATCACAGAATTACAATGTTCTTTACTCCAATTATAAAACGTCCCATAATGTGTCAGTGTATCAGCCCTATTTTCTTTTTCTACCTACGATGTGGCCCCCACAGTGTTCTTGTGCACTGCGGTCAGGCAATCCAAAGGAAGTAACGTGTTTGTGGGAGCAATTTCAGCACTAAAGGTTTGGTCATGTGAAGACATCAGACACGCATGAAACGCTAAGCTAATAAACGGCCATCCCAAATCCACACACATCAAATCTTCTGTAGCTAAAGACTTAGGGGAGTCTCTAAGGAACCACATAACCTCAAGATTTCAGTAAGACTTCCCTCTAAAGGTCTTGCTTCTCAACGAGCGGTCCACGTACCAACAGCATCAGCACCCCCTGGGCGCTTTGCAGAGATGCACATTCCAAGACCCCACCCCACTCCTGGAGCTGGATCAGCACTCCAGTGAGACCTCCCGCCTTCTGCACACCAGAGCTGAGGACTGCCGCCACATACTCCCCCCAGCCCCGCCCCCAAATCAGCTTCCCCAGACTGTCTTACAGGCTTGCATACACACAGCTCTGACACCGGGCCAGCTTGTCCTGAGATCCATCCCTTGCTCTCCTGCTCCACACCAACCTGCAGAAGCGAACTCGCGGGCCGGCATTCCCAGGCAGGAGGGGCATTCCCAGGCAGGAGGGGCCGGATACCTCTCCAGCGGCTGAGCCCGAGGCCCTCGGTCATCCCTGGGGTGATATGCCAGCTCCTCCCTTTGTCCCTGCAGCTGAGAGGTGGCAGTGGCTTCCTGTGTGTTGCTTCATCTCTGGGTTGCTTCACTGCCTGCATTTTGCACTCGCAGTTTGCCCAGCACCAAGGGGTCTACTTCCCCGACACCTTGCATTGAATTTCCTCTGGGTGCAGGCATTTAGCCAAGCCCACACCCCGTACGGCAGGGTACCAGGATGGAAGCCCAGCTCGGGCTCTTCACTCCAGCGTCCTGCTGATGCAGACCCTGAGCAGCAGCAGCGACGGCTTGAGTGATGGCGGTCCCCTCGCCCACACGGGAAACCTGGATTGAGTTCATCGCCCTCGCCTTTGCTCCACACTCTGTCTTTACTCCACACAATCTCTGTCTCTCTCTCTGCTGTAAATAAAGTGCACTCTGTTTCTCTTTGGGGGCCCAGAATAACAGCCCATTTACAACACTCCTACACGGCACCAAGTATACCAGAGGCATTTCCTGATCGGCTCACCTGCCACAGAAGGGAGCCGCTGCACCCACAGCTCACATCTCCCAATTCTGACAGTCTCTACCGAGCCAAAATCAAAACCGGCCTTAAGCTATCTACACCACAGATGGGACTCGAGTCCTCTGGGTGCGTTGTGCACATTCTCCCCATCACTGGTGCTCACCCAGGACAGTGCGGGAGTGGGGGGGAGCCACTGTTTTAGGCAAAGAAACAAAGAAAGAAAGAACATCTCTTAAGGAACCAATTCCGGGCCGGTCCTGGAGTCGCGGAGAAATCCAACCTCCCACAGGACTCCGACCTTAAGCACCCTTTGAGCCTCACCGTCGCCCCACACGGGCAGCACCTTGCCCGTGAGCAGGCAGAGTAACTGAGCAGGGCCAGGAGGGCGACGGGAAGATCCTCAAAGCACATCTGATCCATTATTCCTCACTTTCGGTAATCCTCTGGGGTTCCCTCTTGCCCAAGGCCAGAGTCGCTCCTTCCGACAAGCCTACCCCTCAAATCCAGCCCTGGCCTTTTCCTACTCCCCCTCAACCTGCTGCACCTGCTGCCTCCACTGCCGTCCAGGCCCAGGTACGCCCCACCGTTAGCTACAGGGTTCAGACAACGTGGACAGCCGGTCCTCTCCCACCTAGCTCGCCCGTCCAGCCCTCAAAATCCCACCTTGCCGGGGCCCTCTTCCTCCCTGCCTGCCACAGGCACCATCCGTGCAGGTGAGCTCCCCACTGGAGTTTCCAGTCCCGTTAGGACAGGGGTGACGCACACCGCCCGCTGCGGTGCCGACAAGTTAAGCCAGGCAAAGCACCGTAATGCCAACTCCGGGAGAGTGCCCAGCACGCGGCGTCTTATCTTCATCACCGCGGTGAGGTGTCACACCTGGAACAAAGTTGGCGCCGGTGCCCGGTGCTGGATAACGGGCGCGGCTCGCCAATCAGCCGGCGACACGTGAGGCCCCGCGGGTCCCCGGCCACACGGGTCAGAGGCAGACACGAGAGACGGCAAGAAATGGCTCCCACGGCTCAAGGGGCAGCCGAGCCGACCTGGCCCGGAGGAAAAGCGCACTGCAGCAGGGCGAGAGAGGCTGTGCCAGCCGGAACCGCCGGGGCTCAGCCACCTGCTCAAAAAAAAAAAAAAAACCCTGTTCCAACAGGGAGGGCTCACCTGCGGCAAAACCCCCGAGCAGCTCTCCTCGGAGCCGAACAAAGGGTGCAACTTTGCTCCTGCGGCTGACCCCGGGCGCTCCGCGGAGAGTTCGTGCCCGGGCGCGCAGCCCCGGCTTTCTCCCGGCGGGAGGCAGGGGGTCGGCCCCCCGAGCGGGGCCAGGCGGCGCAAGCAGGCAGCTCCGCACCCGGGTCCGAACGGAACTCCGAGGGCACCCCGCGAGCGGCAGCCTGCCCAGCAGAACCGGGGCGCTCGCGGAGCGCGCGGGCCCTCGGGGCGCAGCCCGGTGCCCCACTTCGGGTGCGCTGGGCGGGGCGAGCCGCAGCCCCCCGCCTCCAGGCCTCAGTTTCCTCCCGGTCCTGCAGCGCAGCGCGCGGCTCCCTCGCCGCCCCACGCGCGGCCGCCGGCGAGCGGCGCCCACCTGCGCGCCCCCCGCCGCCCGCCCACCCACCCGCCCCCGGGGCTGCGCGCTCGGCCCGGGCGCCGGCCCGTTACCCCGGCGGGGTGCGCTCGGCCGGGCAGCGGCGCCCGCGGGACACCCGGCCGGGCCTGGGCGGCCTCTCGGGCAGGGCCACGGGCCTCGGCCGGCCGGGGCTGCCGCGGCGTGAGGGGGCGCGCGCCCCGGCCGCCGCGCCCGGGGCTCACCTTCTGGCGGATCTGGCCCGACGTGGACACCTTGCGGATGAGCTTCTGCGGGGAGCCGGGCTCCGCCTCGGGCTCGCTGTCCGACGACTCCTCGGGCGGCGGCGGCGGAGACGGCTGAGGCGGACCCGGCGGAGGGGCGCCCGCCGCCGCCGCCATGCTGCCGGGCCAGCGCGCGCACCGCGGGCGGGGGCGGGGCGGTCCCGGAGGGCGTGTCCGGGGCGGGGCCCTGGGTGGGCGTGGTCGGCGTGCCGGCTCCGCCCCGCCGCGCCCCCTGTCGGCCGGGCGCGCAGCCGCAGACGGCGCTCCTCCCCGCCCCCACTCCAGGTGTCCGGATCCCGGGCGGCCTCCCCGCGTCTCAAGTTCAGTTTATTCTGTTTCTAGGGCGCAGTTCGTGGGGGGCGGAGGGTCTTGTTCCCGCGTTCGCTTTCTGTGTCAAGTCCCCAGTGTGCCCCTTCCATCGGCTTTTCAGGGACCCCCCCCCCGGAGATTTATATCTGTCGCATCGCAGGGAAAGGTCTGGCCCCAGGGTTTAGGGGGAGGGTGGACGGGAGCCTGGAGCAGGACAGAAGGGCTAGGGCGCAGCGCTGCAAGGCCCCAGGCGGGAGCCTTCCGGGAGAGAGGCGTCTTCCTAAGGCGAGCCGGGCAGCTGGACAGGTGCTGCCCCATTGAGGATGCCGGCTTTGGGACAGGGAGCCCTGGACGGGCAAGGCCCCGAGCTTAGAGGGAGGAAAAGAAACGGAATTAGGATGGGAGCCTGGGGGCGGGCAGGTCCCACGAGGTCCGGGAACCAGGTCAGGGGACTGGGGCCCAGGGCAGCAGGAAGCCCTTGAAGGATTTACCCTTGGGCGGGTCTGGGTCACAAAGCTGGAGCCTATGATCCAGGCTCTGAAGTAATCAGGTGGCTGCCTGGATTATGGGCTGTCCTGGGGGGGGGGGGTACTCTTAGCTACTGGGATGGACCTGCGCTGAGGTAGGGCGGAGGTGAGTGCAGTTAGAGGTGACATCAGTTGAATTGTGGGTGACCTTTGGGATGTCCAGGTGTGGAGGGGCTGGGAGCCACCCAGGAGGAAACGCAGTCCACCTGTGAGTCCTATGAGTGGCCAGTCAGGAGGGACAGGTGCAATGTCCCCTTTCAGGGGGCTAGAGGCACATGGGTGTGGCCCTGGCCCCTGTTGTCCTAGGCAATGCTTTGTGGAGGCGGGACAAGCCTCACGCACCCCAGGGGCACTGGTAGCACGTGGAGTGGGGCCGGGCCAGGGCCAGGGGAATGCCTCACTGTGGCCAGGGTGTGGCAGGGCCTGATGCAGGAACACCACAGGATAGGCCGAAGGGCCCGAGTAGACCAGGCTGTGCAGCCCTGTGCTGGAACCAATGGCCACGTGTATTACTTAAATGTAAAAGTTAATCAAAAGTTCCTCACCCTAGCCACGTGTGGCCCGGCTGCCGCCATCACGGACACTCGCATAGCCACAGAGAGCTCTGCAGTGCCTTAGGGTGGTGACGGCTCCCCAGGACAGAGTGCCAGGCAGGGGGCAGACGCTCAAGCAGCGCCGCCGGTCCTCATCCTGGCCCCACAGAGCAAGCCCCAGGGTCTCCTGGGCATGAAGCCTCTGACGCTGAGGGATGGACTCGTCTCCCAAGGCAGCCAGAGAAGCAGGAGCTGAACCCCGACCACGTTAAGTCTGACGTCCACGGCACTGCGGCAGACAAGCTGTCCGGGGAAGCTGAAGGGCTCGTGGAGGGAATGAGGAGAGAAGGCCACGGTCATAATTCACATGTGGAAATCCTAACCCAGCACCCCGGGGTGTGACTGTCAGAGTATTTGGAGATGGGATCTTTAAAAAGCTGATGGTGTCAGCCAGTGCTGTGGCGTGGCAGGTAAAGCCGCCACCTGCAGTGCTGGCATTCCACACGGGCGCCAGTTTGAGTCTCAGCTACTCTATTTCCAATCCAGCTCCCTGCTATGGCCTAGGAAACCAGTAGAAGATGGCCCAAGTCCTTGGGCCCTTGCACCTGCATGGAAGACCCGGGAGAGGCTCCTAGCTTCGGATCAGCTCAGCTCCAACCATTTGGGAAGTCAACCAGAGGATGGAAGACCTCTCTTTCTCTCTCTCTCTGTAGCTCTGTCCTTCAAATAAATAAAATCTTTAAAAAAAAAAAAGCTGATGACGTCAGAGGCCGGCATTGTGGTACAGCAGGTTACACTGTTGCCCACGTCCTGTATCAGAGCACTGGTGTGAGACTCCTGGTGCTCCGCTTCCCCTCCAGCTCCCTGCTAATGTGCCTGGGAAAGTAGCAGAAGATGGCCCAAGTGCTTGGGCCCCTGCACCCATGTGGGAGACCTGGATGGTGTTCCAGGCTCCTGACTCCAGCCTGGTCCAGGCTTGGCCATTGAGCCTTTTGGGGAGCGAACAAGCTGACAGAAGTTCTAACTCCTTCTCCCTGTGTCACTTTACTTTTCAAATAAAATAAATAAAAATAAACCCACTAAGTGGGTTGCAAGATGACAGGGGATTTGGAGATGGCAAGGTGGGCATGAAGGAAGGGGAGGGGAGGTAACTTGTGCAGCGTTTATCCTGTGGGCACCAGAGTTTCCAAAGGGCTTCTGGGAAGGACATTAAACAGAATGCTCGCTCGCTCTCTCTCGTAACTCAAATACATTTTTTCAAATGGGAGTGGGGATGGTATCCATCCAGGCAATATGATTTGGACAAAGGAGGTGGAAAGCGACGGACGGGAGACACCGTAGAGGAGGGAAGGAAATGGACCAGAGCTCCCATCAAGAGTAGAGCACAGGCGGGGGGAGGGGGGGGCAGCTGCCTCCCAGGTAAGGGCTTCCTGGGGGGTTGCAGCATCCCTGATCAAGCGCTGTCCTAGAAAAGAAGAAGAGGCATCCGGTGCGAGGCGCCTGGGTGAGCTGTTGCCTCTACCTGTGGAGTTCACGGGGTGATCCGGGCTCCAGAGTCCGTCAACGTAGAGGCAAAAAGCCAGGGGGTGCTAGTTGGGAGGTAGAAGCTGGGACCAGACGAGGGTATTTGCTGTTATGAAAAGGGGTGGAGACGGGTACAGCCAAAAGGAGCCCAAGAGGACACGAGGGGACTGACTGTGCCCTAACAGGAAGAGAAAAAGGCCATGAGGTCACACGCTAAATAGACGTGGGCTTCCGTTTAGAAGTAAGTCTGCGTTATGGGCTCATTCCGCATGCCCAGGGCACCCTACCGACATACGATGTTGATAATGGGAGGACTGGGGCGGGGATCTCCCTGTGCCATCTTTGCCAACTTTTCTGTACTAAAGCCGTTCCAATAAGAGATGCGTTTAAAAGGAGCGCATCCGGCTTGCTACGAATCATACCATGTTCTCAAGGCAGGCAAAGATAACTCGCATAAATTTTCTCTGACGCGTGAAGAAGCCTTTTCGTTGCCCGGTGAACCACAGCTCTGTTCCCTTGGAGATCTCAGCCGGGCTGAGCCCCGACTCCCCCAGAGCGCTCCCCGGGAGGGAAGAGCACATCCCCCCGGGCGCCTCTCTGCGGAGTGACTCACGCAGTGAATCATCGGTCAGGACAGGCTGCTCCCTGAGCCCGGCCCGCCTCGAGGGCACGTCAAGGTGGCAGTACTGACACCCTTCAAGTCTACCCTAATCCTTCTCTGACACGCCAGCCACGGAGCACCTCCCGCTAGACTGTAGCAACCGTACACTTGAAAACGTGGAATAAGCCGATGTTGCTCTGAACTGGGGCTGTGACTGACGTTTAGAGCGAGACATTTCAGCACTGCATGTGACATAGCTTCCCTGGGCACTGTGACAACCAAAAAACACGCCACACATTTCCCTTCATGCCCAACTCCCAGCCCCGCCTAGACCACCCCCAGGGACCCCTGCAGAAAATTGCTGGGGTCTGTGAAATTAAACTGGGAGGGGAAACAATGAAACGCGCTGAGAAGTAGGAAAACAGACACTCCGGAAAGACGTTAACGACACACAGGATGAAACTGTAAAGAACTAAATAGACACGCGGGTATCAGTGAAGCTGGAGGGATCTAAATCAGCTGGGGGAGGGGGTGTGCAGCACTGGCAGTCCCCGGTGGAGGGTCTGGGCTGCACTCCACTTACCAGCTGCTACCAGTGGGGGAAGGGTACCTGGGATCATCCTGTCTTATTTCTTAACACCTGCCTATGAACGTACAATTATCACAATTATCAGTTGAAATAAAAATTTCAACTGAGAAAGAAACTTATGGGTAGCCCTTTTTTGTTACTATTATTTGAAAGGCAGAGTAAGAGAGAGAGAGAAGGCCGGCGCTGTGGCTCAATAGGCTAATCCTCCGCCTACGATGCCGGCACACCGGGTTCTAGTCCCGGTCAGGGCGCCGGAGTCTGTCCCGGTTGCCCCTCTTCCAGGCCAGCTCTCTGCTGTGGCCAGGGAGTGCAGTGGAGGATGGCCCAGGTGCTTGGGCCCTGCACCCCATGGGGAGACCAGGAAAAGCACCTGGTTCCTGGCTCCTGCCATCGGACGAGTGCGGTGCGCCGGCCACAACGCGCCGGCCGTGGCGGCCATTGGAGGGTGAACCAACGGCAAAGGAAGACCTTTCTCTCTGTCTCTCTCTCTCACTGTCCGCTCTGCCTGTCAATAAATAAAAGAGGGGGCGGGGGAGAGACACCTTCCATCTTCTGGTTCACTTCCCAAATGGCCGCAACTCCACGGCTGGGCCAAGCTGCAGACAGGAACCAGGAGCTTCTTTGGGGTCTCGTGTGTGTGTGTGCAGCAGCTCAAGGACTTGGGTCATCTCCCCCTGCTTTTCCCAGGTGCATGAGCAGGGAGCCGGCTCAGAAGTGGAGCAGCCAGGTCACAAACAGGTGCCCATGTGGGATGCCAGCATCACCTGCTGCACCACCCCGATCACGAACGCTCATCTCCCCGTTTGAGCCTCAAACCTTCCTGCTGCCATCCCACACCATGCACTGAACAAAGGTCTGGTTCTAGACCCGAGAAACCAGAGATCAAGCCTCTGTTCTCACTGGCCGTGTGACCTTGCATCAGGGACCTAAACCCTCTGATCTACAACTGACACATGGGGATGACAGTACCAACCTAACGAGGCCAGAATTCCTGCTCTCTCATCCTTTGGTTTACAAACTTTGTCCGAAGTTCTAGGGCCCCATTTTCTCCATGTAGCATCTTCAGCTCCTTTGTACCCCATTTCTGGCCCTGCACCTGCTCTGAACCCCCCCCCAACTTCGTGTGCAGCGTGCACTCAGATTTCCTATCTGCTGTGCACCAGCAGAAGCCACAGGCAAACGTGCAGGCCGAGCTGAGCTGAGCCAAGCCAAGCTTCCCCACCCCGCCCGGGGCAGCTGGCTGCTCACTTCCTGCCCCCACCCCCTCCCCAGGGTGGCCAGCTGCAGGCCATAAACAAGCCGGCACCTGCGGGTCTGTTTCAGGACGCTTGGTCACCAAAATAGCTTGCAGGGCAAGGGTTGGTCTGATCTCTGGTCTCCAGGGATTGGTCTTCCAGCCCGCCCCTCCGGCTGTCCCACCCACAGAGTTGCAAAGGTCGGGCCTATTAACGTCCACCCTGACTTAGGATGTCCTGGGGTCAAGCAATGCAGGAACCAATGGGCTGGGCCTCTCACCAGGCACTGCAGGGCAGGATCCTGAACAGGTCAGGCCTGTGTGTGCCTGTGGCCAGGGGCAGGGGGAAGGCTCGGCATGCAGGGGACAGACTTGGGAGTCCCCTGAGGACTGTGCCACCCTGATCGTCCCTCTGGGTGCCCTGAGAGCGGGATATGGGCTGCAGTGGCAACACGCTGTGAGCATGAGAAAGAAGAATGAGACCGCGTCTAGCCCTTTAGCATCCACGGTCCAGCCCTGCCAAGACTCACAGGCCCACATCCTGTTTCTCTACAGCGGGGCCCATCCAAGGTCCCAGGTGAATCTCTTGTCTATATCCTAGGACGCGAACCAGCCTGATCCTGGCAGGCACCCCCGGTGCTGAAGCCTTGGCATGTGTGGAGCGCACACCCATCCAGCCCTCTGCTGAGCCTGCTCTTGGCCCCAGAAGGCTGATCCCAAGGGGACACCTGACCCGTGACCCCCATACCTTTTGTGAAAGGGCTGAACCATGGCAAAATCGCCAACCCACTTTTACCCTGCTCCCTTAAAGCAAGGGCCAGAGCCTACACATCCCCCATGCCATCTCTGCCATCAGAGTAGGGACACCAACCAGGAAAGAGCCCTGTGACAGAAAGGGCCCTGGAATCACCTCCATTATCCCCCCCCCATGTCAGCTCCACCCTTCTCCCCTCAGGGAAGCATGCTAACCAGGAAGCTCAAAAAATGAACCCCTTTGGGACAACACATCCCCAGGCTGGGCTCGCCTACAGGGTACGGAGCCACCAGGCCGAGCTAAGCCTTGGAATTCTCCTTCCGGGGACCACGACTGCAGCATTTGCTCCCCCCGTTCCAGGAACGCCCTCCGGAGAGCCGGCCCCTGCGCACCCGGCTGTGGCCCTGCGGCTTCTCTGGTCTCTGCCCGGCCCTGGCACAGCAGGTCTGTTCCTCCTTCAGCTGTTGGGCTGCCCCAGGGCCTCTCACCCTTCTCCCCACGGGGAGGTCACCAAGGCCAATCATGTCGCTCAAATCCAGTGGAAACTCAGGTGAGGACACAGCTAAAACAAGGACGCTGGCCCCGAAGGGGAACAACAGAACATTTCTGCCCATGCCTGTTCTGGGCCCCTTCCCCTCCGGGGGCCTTCTTGGAGCCCTGCACCTGGGTCTGCTCAGGGAATTAGAAACCTGCCTCCCCCCACCATGCCTTTCCAGAGAGACAGCTTAGACCAGGACCCCTGGGGAAGCCGCAGCCACACCAAGGCCGCCCCAGGTGAACACGCGGCACCTTCTGGCCCTGAGGGGCCAGTGTCGGCCACCTGGGTGGGGGGCTGGCCTCCTTTCTAGATGCTGCCCCTTGCCCCCCCCCACACACTCCAGGGACCCTAAAGGCAACCCCTATAGGCACCAGCTCTGTGTCCCCAGCAAGCCAGCCCGCCGCACAGCAGGGAGGACAGACACACTTTATTTCTGGGAGGACGGCTCCTGCCCAGCATTCAGGAGGAGGGACTCTACAGGGCTCCCTGCAGCGCGGGGCTCCTGGCACCGGCACTGGGACGACAAGCGTCCGGGACGTCCGGAGCCGGCACGGTCAGTCATCGTTGACGGCCTCTTGCTTCTTTCCTTCCTCGGTTTCTCCTACGTCTTTCAGATTTTGGCGAGCAAACTCCTCGAAAACCAGGTTTTCATCCTGAAAACTAAGAGAACGGGGACAGCATTTTGATCACGGCTCGCTCTTTGATGCTGAAGGCGAAATCTGGAGCAAGAAGAGATCTTTGATCGTCTCTTGTTTGCTTTTGCACCAGTCAAGGGAGCCACAGGCTTTCCTCATCAGACAGCGATGGGAGTAAACCCGAGCACCCACAGGCGAGCAGACACACCCAGGGCAACTATGCGTGCCCATGGGCCATGCTTGGGGCCAAGGGACTGGGAGGGGCTTGCACGGGAGGGGAAAAGCCACAGACACCACGGATCTCAGGGCGGCATTGCAGTGGCTCACCTTTCCTTGGCTGTAGGCCCAGGACAGGGAGGCAGAGAGAGAGAGGGAGAGAGAGAGCGGTTAGCATCGATGCTGCATTGTGGCAACGCACATTGCTATCTTTAGGTAGCTGAGGTGTGAGGCCTGGACTCCACTTGATTGTCTTTCCCACCCAGAGGCACTTTCTCCCTGCACCACACCCTGTACCAGATGCCTCAGCCCAAACCATCTCAGGTCTAGGAACTCACATCCATGGGGGACGTGCCTGTCCTCAAAGGACTTGTGCCCAGGGGTCCTCAGGACCCCATCAGGTCACCGCATACCCCCGTCAGGTCTAGCACTGGACATGTACCAGTGCCCCCAGGGGCGCATGTGCCCTGAAGCCTGGGGACCACCACAGCCCCTCTGTTTTTAGTTGCTGTATGTGCATTGATCTTTTGGGGTTGGCTTACGTTGTCCTGCCCATACATCACGTGGAGCAGTTTGAGTGTTCTCTCAGAGCGTTCGGCCCAGCTGATAAAGTACTGGTGTGGTTAAAGGACTCCCGAGGTTTGGGGGGAGCGCAGCAGGGGTGGGATGGTGAGCCGCTGCTCTTGTGTCTCAGGCCCACCCAGAAGCCAGCAGCAGACAGCGAGCGTCTAGGAGGGCCACCAGGCTCTAGAGAGGACGATTCAACCACACGTCCTCTGGCAAGAAACGCTGGTGTGCTTAGCAGGACAAGTGCACCCTCGGCCTTGAAGAGGCAGACACGAGGAGGGACCACACGGGCGCCCTGGGGCCCACAGAGGTGCCCTCGGCAGGGGCCATGCAGACCGGGCAGCGTGTCCACAGCGTTCATCAGCCGCCCGGCGCCTGGGCCCTGGGCCTTCACTCCAGCTCAGGTTTTCTCCTGCCCATACTGTCGAGCGCCAGGAGCCAGGCAGGGAAGAGAGCAGCTCTGAGACTGGGTGGCTCAGAAATCTCTGGAAACCAGCACGTCGCGACCATCGGGTGGTTTGTCCTAACTCCTGCTGCCTGAAATTTCACACTGTTTCCCCTCAACATGGTGGGATGCTCGCCATAAGGGACGTAATGACTGGAACATGAACACGTATGGGGAAGAAGAGTAACTCCACTACTCCCAAACGAGGCTGTGACGTCTGTTCAGACATCCCGAAACAACCCAACACCAGCTAGGACACCTGCCCGGTGACTGCCTTTCTAATGTCCTTGAAAAGACCCAGAAAGCACCTCAGCTCACAGTTTAAAAAAGGTACTTTACTGATACAAACACAGATGCATTGAGAACGTATGGCTGGACTGTATTTTTCCCCCAAGGGAAGGTTTTGGCAAAGTGTTCTGAGGGTTTGAATCTAAATTATTTGGAAGAGATGCTTTAACACAAAATATTTTGAGACAAAAACTAAAATAAAAAGAGGCGTTCATTCTCATATTTAAATGTCATTTCATTAGGAAAGGCTTTTATAAAATATGAGAAAAACAGACCCTGCTTATTTATATCACTGGTGTTTAAAATAGTCTTTATTTAAAAATATTTAGTTATTGGGGCCAGCGCTGTGGTGTACTGGGTAAAGCCACAGCCTGGCGTGCCAGCATTCTACATAGGTGTCAGTTCAAGACCCAGGTGCTCCACTTCTGATCCAGCTCCCTGCTAATGCTCTTGGGAAAGCAGTGGAGGATGGCCCAAGTGCTTGGCTCCCTGCACCCACGTGAGAGACCCAGAAGAAGCTCCTGGCTCCTGGCTTCAGATTGGCCCAGCTCCGGCCACTGCAGCCATTTGAGAAGTGAGACAGCGAATGGAAGCTAGCTATTTCTCTTCTTTTCTTTTCTTTTCCTTTCTTTTCTCTCTCTCTCTCTCTCTCTCTCTCTCTCTCTCTCTGCCTCTCCTCTGTAACTCTTTTGAATAAATAAATAAATCTTTTTAAAAATTTAGCTATTGTGAGTTCTTTTTTTAAAGTTTTTATTTGAAAGGCAGAGACAAAGAGAGGTCTCTCCCATTAACCAGCTCACTCCTCGAATATCCACAACAGCCGGGGCTGCGCCAGGCCAACGTCAGAAGCCAGAACTCCATCTGGATCACCCACGTGGCTGGCAGAGGTCCAGTCCTGCTGCCTCCCGGGTCTGCATTAGCAGGAAGCTGGCTTGGGAGCAGAGGAGCCGGGATGGGGACCAGACACTCCCGTGTGGGATGCGGGCATCGCAGGTGCAGCTTAACCGGCGGCGCCACCGCCCTCACCCAGCTGAGCTCTGCTTCGGGCAGGCTGTCTTCCCTTCCTGCCACTAAGGTGCCTGAACACCTGGCAGAGACTGTTTCTCAGAATTCTGAGATTTCTACCTCCAGTAGCTATGCTGCTCCCACTGCCTTGTGTACATTTCTTCAGAGTTCTGTTGAGCTCTGATTCGCATACATGCCCCCCACTGCTGCACACGGTGCAGTAGATTTTGCTGTGTTCACGGAGTTGCACAGCCTTTGCTTCACTTCACGGACACACAGGAGCCATGAATTTTCAATCCAAATGGACTCGGTGCATTGGCCCTCTTTCCTAGTATGCTCTGTGTTCTCATCACAACCATTGCTGTCAAAAACACTTCCGTCTTCTAACTGTTGATGCTAGCAAATGATGCATGAGGCCTTTTGTTTCCAAATGAAATGCAAACGCCTTGGGCACCCAGAGTGATTTGTCACCTAAATCATCTTCCACGTCTCCCAACCTAAGAGCTGGACTCTTGACTAACAGAGCGACTGCCTTCCCATCACTCCCAATAAAACCTCACGTGATCGGCCCCTCCCAGAGCCAGGCTGCCTGGCCCTGCACACACACACTGCCAGTGGACAAGCCACCCGGCGCATGCTCAGGGGCGTGGTCAGGAAAGACTAGGAAGGAAGGAGTAAAGAATCCCCGGTGGAATGACTGACCTGGGTCCTCAGGCTGGGGGTGCATGAGGCGGAACGGCAACTCCGTGGCCACTTCACTGGAGAAAAGAGAAACGCAAGTGAGTGAGAACACACGCATGTGCACATACAAGCACGCGTGTGCACGCACACGTGTACACACAAGCACACATGTGCACTCGTGCACACACGTGTACACACACACACACAACTGTGAATCCCATAGCAAAGCACTGTGGCTGCAGAGATTCGACAATTCACTCGCATTAAAAACAAAACAGAACCGAAATCAAGAAGTGTCAAGTAGTAATGTTAAACGTGTTCCCTGGAACGTGGTCCAGGAACGTCACTGGGGCACAGCTGAGGCTGCCAGTGACTTCAGGCTCCCAGGCTCCTGTGTATCACTGTGCCGACAGGGCTTTGTGGGGTGAGCAGAGGCGAGGTCCTGGAGCCAGGGCAGCTTCCAAGGGTATTCTGTGCACCGGTGTGCACCATTTTGAATCTACATGAGGCTGGTGGGCTGTGCCCGGGGCAATGTCTTGCCAACTAGCAGAACACAGAGGCGCAGAGTCCACTGACTTCCAAAGTGGGCTTTGGGACAATGCAGAAAGGGCTGGGAGGTGCGGGGAGGGAATTCAGGCAGGTGAGCAGAAGGGAAACTCAGAGACAGGCAGAACGGGAAGGTGGGGAGAGGGTGAGAAGAGCCAGGGCTGCTCCTTGCTCCCAGGATGCCCTGCCTCCTTCCCAGGGCTGACCGTGGCCAGTGCACTCTGCTTACCACCACCCAGGTGCACACGGGCTCTAGGAGAAAAGGTGTGCTCTGGGTTCCAAGAGAGGAAGGGGATGGTAAGAGCTGGGGTGCAGAAGTACGTCAGATCAAGTTCAACATTTCTTAACTTGCTGCTGCTTTCGTGTGTGATTTAAAAGGCAGCCACCACTATTCGCCAGTGCCAAAAGCTAGAAGCAATCCAAACATCCGTCAGCAGGTGAGTGGGCAAGGGAGCATTACTCTGCCATGAAAAGGCCTGAGGCACTGACACAGATGAGCCACGGACATTGTGCTGAGTGAGGGAGACCGACCACGAGAGCCACTGTTACTGTTTGACTCCATCTATGCAGGCAGATCCATAGAGGACACACGCAGGACAAGGGGCCGCCAGGGGCTACAGGAAGGGAGAATGACAGTGACTATCTAAGGGGTGTGAGGTTGGAACTAGAGAGGAGCACTGGCTGTGACATTATAGACATGCTCAATGCCACTGACCTGTGCACTCTAAAATAAGTCAAACGGTAAAATGTTACGTCATGTGTATTTTAACATACACATGCGAGAGCTGCGTGGAGTGTACCAAGATTCTGGCTGTGCGTGTGCATAGGCGTGTGTGTCCCTGCCCAGTGCAGGCCTAGCATTGGTGTCAAAGAAATGGCGCAGGCTCAGGCCAGCCAGCCGAGGCTTCAGGGCGCGCCGGGAGGCAGAGGCTCGGTTGAGCACGCCGCATCCGAGCCGGGCAGCTCAGAAAGGAGCTTTCTCAGGGACTGTTTGGGAAGCCCGGCTTCACTGTCTTCCATATGCTGGAATCGGGCGGAGGAAGGAAGGAGGAGAGGCTTACCTGGAGGTGAGGTCTCCCAGCAGGCTAGGAAAGAAAAGCAATGTCTGGTTACTCCACGGCTGGGCCAGGCTTCATTTCCCAGCATTCAGAGCGGGACGTGTCGCGTTCTCTAATGCACAACTTCCCTCAACATTCGGCTTCAGTTCTGCCCTCTGCTTGTGGCTTCATCTCCTTCTCATGAGGATTCGTTAATAAGAGGAAGCGCTCAGGTCCAGCCCTCACGTTCAAGGAAAAGCCACAGAAGCAGAGCTTCTTGGCCACAGTCGGTATCCACCGGGCACGGCTTCCAGGAAACCCCCACACCAGGAACACCACCATCAGGGGAGACTTGAGTCCCTTCCATAAAATACTGTACCATCTGCATAAAACCTACACAGTCCTCCCTGTACATGGGCCTCCCAGGTGCATGAGCAGGGAGCTGGACTGGAAGTGGAGCAGCTGGGACTCCAACCAGCACTATGATATGGGATGCTGGCGCCACGCATGGCTTAACTCGTGGCACCACAATGCCGGCCCTCTTACAATAAGAGGGATCACTTATAATAGCTACTATAATGTAAATTCTATGTAAGTTGTTGTTACACTGCTTAGGGAAAAAGTCAGTATGTGCTCAGTGCTGAAGCCGTTTCTGTTTCCAATATCTTTGATCCATGGTTGGTTGAGTCTGTGGGGGAGGAAGCTGCAGAATGGAGGGCCCACTGTGTCCGCTGCTCACTTTTCTCTCTGCTAAAAGGGACTCCATCCTCTCAGGGAAAAGGGGAGAAAGCCCCATCCACTTTGGTTAACACAACAAACACGAACCTCCGCTGGCAAAATGGGCCACTGCTCTATTTTCTTTCCCCGGCCAAAATTTGGAGAACTCTTTCCCTACTTAGCAACGTGGAAGGCATACATGCATGGCTTGCCTTGGACGGCTCAACTATCCAAGATCCATCAAGGTAAAAGGCCAGAGGCCATGGCAACAGAGACTAAAGCAATAGAAGGAATTGATTATGTTAAAAAAAAGAAAAAAGGCAAACTATTTCCTTAGAACTAGGCACTCAGTATGAGCACTCTTGTATGAAGAGGAGATTGCCGAGTGGTGTGATTGCAAGTCGCACAAACAGAATCACGGAGCCGGGTGCGTGGGATCTCTGCAGCTGATGTTTGCGCAGCAGTTAGAGATCTCACTTGAGACGCCTGCATCCCTCATCCCGGTGCCTGGGGTGGAGTTCCAGCTCCACTTCCATTCCAGCTTCTTGCTAACGTGCGCCCTGGGAGGCAGCACATGACGATGCCAGGGTTTTGTCTCTGCCACCCACATGGGAGACCTGGGTTGAGTTCCCAGCTCCTGGCTTTGTTCTGTCTCAGCCCTGGCTGCTGTGGGCGTTTTGGGAGTTAGCCAACAGATGGGAGATATCTCTATGTCTGTCTCTGTCTCCCTCTTTATCTCTCTGCCTCCATATAAATAGAAACTAAAATGGGGGAGGAGGATGGACTGGCATTGTGGTGCAGCGGGCTCACTGCCACTTGTGATGCTGGCATCCGATACAGGAATGCTGGCCAAGTCCCTGCTGCTCTGTTTCTGATCCAGCTCCCTGCTAACGTGCCAGGAAAAGCAGTGGAAGGTAGCCCCTGCCATCCATGTGGGAGACCTGGATGGAGTCCCTGGCTCCTGGCTTTGGCCTGATCCAGCCCTAGTGATTGTGGCCACTTGGGGAGTGAACTAGCGGATGGAAGATTCTAACTTTGCCTTTCAAATAAATAAATCTTAAAAAAGAAAAAAATAAAAAAAGCATGGAGCAGGCCAAGCAGTGGCACTGGAACACTTACCCTGACACTGTGAGCTTCACCTTGACGTGGTAGGACACCAGGATCCCCAGGACGGTCCGGTCTATGCCCTCCTTAATGCTGTCCAGACAGAAGGGGGGGGGGATGCAGGGGGACACAGATGGAAGAACACTCTTACTCCCTCCAGCACTGTCATGGAGGCATCTCCTCCAGAACTGGTGAACTCAGCCACGCTGCCACGCTCTGGAGCTTCGTGTGCTCAGTGCGGGGTGGGAGGTTGCTGCCAGCATGGGAGGATTCCTTGCATCTCTACTCCCTCCTGCCCCGTGTTCCACCTCCACTGGTGCTCGCACACCTGAGCTCAAACCTCATCCTCCTCGGCTCCTCCCTGTGGCCTGCCTGCCACATCCGCCATCGCCAGCAGCCGCGGGAGGATCTCGGTGACTTATCCCCCATGTGCCAGGCCCCTTCTCTGAACTCTCCGGCTGCTCTGCCGCCTGCCAGCTGTCCCAGAGCCAAGCTTGGCAGATAACCTGTGAGCTGGCCTTGGCCTGCCTTTGCTATCCCATACTGATTATGCCCCAGGATCCCCACGTGCCAACCTTGCCAAACACTAACCTGCTCCACAATGTTCTCCTCTTTCTCTCTTGCCCCTAAGGCCTCAAGTGGAAGCCCCCTCCCCACCTCTGCCTTCCCGGACACCTGCCAGCTAGCACTGGGCCTCGCTTCCCTGGACTCTGTTCACAGACACGGTACACAGAGCCCTAATTAAAGGGGGTCATGATGGACCTTGACTGTCCCCGACAGCCCCATGTTCCCAACACCCAGCACCACGCCCGCGCCAAGTGAGAGCACAGTGAACCACCAGCAGCTCACAGAACCCTGAAGAGCCCTGTGAGAGGGCGAAATTGCTTCATGTGGAATTGTGGGCGGTGGTCAAGTGCTTGGTAGACAGAGGGTGTCAGCAAAGGCAGAAGTAGGGGAGCAGGTGAGAGCCCACCCTCTCCTGGGGCTGACGCTACCTGTGCTGAATGGGGCCTAATTGCCGGGGACAGGACCTGCTTTGTCATGAGCCTGAGATGCCCAGGGAGCTTGCGCCCCACCCTCCTAGAATGGGAAACTTGGGGAGGGGCCACCTCTTCTCCACCACTAACTGACCTGGTGACTTCGGGTAAGCCTCTCACTCTGGCTCAACTTCTCAACTTCCTGATCCATAAGTGAGCATAAACACCCCTTTCTCACAAAAGTGTGGAGGTGCACACAGGCCTGTAGACGGGGGCATAAGCCACGAAGCACTCCTGCAGTGCCGTGTTGGGATGGTTCCGCCCTGAACAAGCTTATCCCGGGACCAGCGTCCCTGGCATTCGCTCTCCTCGGCTTCTCAAACGTTGCTCGAGAACCCACCACGATGGCCTGCAGACCGACCCCAGAAAGTCCTCTGGCTCTCACCACCTTTCCGTCCCCCACCCTTGGTCTCGCAGAATGTGAGCTGCTGAGCTAGGGGTCATCAGAGTCAAACAAGCCAGACTCAGAGGTGGTCGTCTGGGGCCACGGAGGGAGCCCTCAGCTCATCACCAGGGAGACGGGGACAAGCAGGTTTTGACTCTGGGTCTCGGTTCCTTCCTGAACCCTCAGGGTCCCCAGCTCTCCCACATGAATGGGAGCCTGACAGGGTGGTGGGGAGCAGCAGCCATGGATGCCGACTTCAGAGCTCCATGGCACGGCCTTTGCCAACTCTGCTACCGGAACCCAGCCGGCAGGTCCGTGTTTATCTTCCCTGGACTAATCTCTGCCCCCCTTCCCCTTCCTGATGGAAACGAATGAATGAAGCCAACTGCATGACCCAGTTTATATACGCGGGGCACTATGCCAGCTGTCGATGTGGTAGAAAAGCCGCGGCCAGCACCTGGGGAGCACACATGCGTGGCAGGCCCAGCTCCTTGGCCCTTCTACCACACTGTGCGATCGGCACTACCATCAGCCCCACTTCATGGAAGGGAGAACAAAGCTTCCCGGAGCTGCCAGAGGGAAGCCAGCAGAGTGGGGATTGGCACAGGGCAAGGCGGCGTTCAGAGCACACAGGTGTGACACCTCATCGTCCCAGAGGCGGGAGTGGGGGCCCTGCTGGTGTGCCTGTGAGCCCACAGGGTGAGGAGACGAGTGGGGCAGACCCAGCCAGCCTGGCTTGAGCAGGCCCCCGGCCATCGGTGGCCCGAGGACTCACATGGTGCTGGAGGCGAGGTTGGTGTCCTCGTGCTTGATCTTCCCATCCAGGGCCAGGCCCCTTCTCTCTCGATTGTTGGCCAGCAAGGGCACCAGCGTCAGCGTCTTGGTCAGCGCGTTGTTTGGCAGTATTTTGTCTCTGCAGGAAGAAGAACAGACAGGAGACTGATAACCACAAAAGCCGCCGGCGACTCTCCGAGACTTGGTTTGCCATGGGGCGTTTTCCAAGCTCTGAGTTCCGTTCTCAGCTTCCTGGGGAGAGGAATCAGGGGCCTTGGGACCACCTGGAGAGGAGAAGACAGCATCCGAGAGTCCTCAGGGCAGGCCAGCAGCGTCCTTGGGGCAGGCCAGCAGTGTCCTCAGGCCTCTTGGCCTGCTCTGGGTTATTGAATGTCTACAGTGTTCTGTGGGGTTGGATGAAACCAATCGCACAGGGCCTGAGGCCACAGCCAGCCTCCTCCTGAGACTTCATGAGCCACACAGTGGGCTGCAGAGCCTTCTGGGGGGTGCCAGCAACAATCCCAGGCTGGAGACTCCAGGGGCTGAACACGGTTGCTCTTGGGGGATCAGAGTGGCCCCCAGGAGGTGGGGCGGAGACCTTCCTGTGCGCACCTCAAAGTGGCACACACTCTCTCCCCACATCTCCTCTATCACCCTGCAGGCTGTGGGTTTCCCAACAACAGAGAGAGGGGGCAGAGAGCCTGGGCCTTAGGTGGGTAGGGTGGGGCGTGTGTTCCCCCAGGTGTGGCAGCATCACCAGGATCAGGAAGCCAGGTCTTACGGAGAGTGGGCCCCGCCATCCACGCACGCACCACGTCAAGGCCAGAGGCTCAGGTTCACCCTCTCAGCTCATCCTCGGCCGCACAGCTGCACGGTCTCTCCCTGCAGAGCCCATGCACACCACACCCTGCCTCCTCTGTCCGGGCCAGAAGGTGGGGCGGGCCAGCACACACGGCCGGAGCAGCGTCCTGAGCCAGTTCCCGGACAGCGGGAAGCTTGAACTGCCTCCCTGGGGAAGGACTTCCCTCGTGGACCTCCCCAGGCGCCGAAGCAGCTGTGGTTTATCCTGTCTCCAGTGCGTACAGGAAGCTCTTTACAGAGCTTTGCTGGAGCCCAAGGTAGCCCACATCCTCCCATCTGTGCTCTTAACGAGCTGGACTGCGCAGAAGCACTGGCGAAAGCAGACATTGCGTTTAAAGGTGACTGGAGGAGGAAGGGGTCCCTGGAGGTGGGACTGGATACCGGCCTTTCGCGCAGCAGAGCTAGTCCGAGGAGCGTGCCAAGGCCCTGGGATTGGATGCTGGGTGGCAGCTGGTTTGGAGCAGGCCCTGCCCATCTTGGGAACCGTGGGGTTCTGGGACAATAGGCTGTGCTCTGCAGCCTTCTGAGTGCCCTCTAATCTGATATTCCCTAGCATGCTCTGGCCCAGCTCCTAGTCGCCCCTCAAGTCTGGGCAGGGATGGGGGGTATCTTGGCATGGTTTTCAGTTTCCTGGGAATCATTTGGCCCAAAACACACCCAAGAACTTAAAAGAGGGCCACGTGGAGACAGCATTGTGGAACAGCAGGTTAAGCCAAGACTTGAGATGCCAGTATCCCCTCTTGGTGTGCCAGTTGTTCAATTTTGATCCAGCTCCTTGTCCATGCACCTGGGAAGGCAGTAGATAATGGTCCACGTGCTTAGGCCCCTGTCACCCACAGAAGGAGATCCAGATGGAGTTCCAGGCTCCTGGCTTCAGCCTGGCTCAGACCTAGTTATCGTGGCCATCTGGGGAGTGAACCCGTAGATGGAAAATTTCTCTCTCTCTCTCTCTCTCTGGTGCTCTGCCTTTCAAATAAATACATTTTTTAAAATGAAGTGGGGGGGGGGGCATGCAAATGTGCACACATTGGGGGAAATTCAGCCAGACCATTTGCTCCATCTCTGCTGAGGACATGCTCCAAATGCAGCCAGGGCCAGGACCCGCTGGGCTCAAGGACATGCAAAGATGTGCTAAATGGCGATACAGACCCCAGGCCTGGCATTCAGGAGGCGGCCCATGAGCTGTGTCTCGTTCCTGCTTCACTCTGCTGTAGACCTGTATTTCAGCTCAAGGTTATATAATACCATCAAGCAGTCTCTCCTCGCCCTGCCCCACCCTTCCTCTAACCAGGGTGGAGCTGTTCATACAGCAGCGCTCAGAACATGCCCACTAGACAGAAAGCAAGGACCTTCCTAAGCAGTTCCCCAGGGGTTGCAGCCTAGGCGCCCGCCCCCCAAGCCCGGCCAGTAGGTGAATCCAACTTCCTAGCACTGGGAAAGCGGGCAGGTTTCTCACGGCTGCACGTGGGAGCCATTGCAGGATTCCTGTTTGTTGATTTTGATTCTAATGCAGGGAGATAAGCCATTCACAACAAGGGCTAAAAATAGATCTTTCTCATCCGGGAGATGCTCGAATTGAGGAGATCAAAAGATGGAGTATGGGGCGGGGCTGACAGTTCCCGGGAGCCCCTGCCAGGGGTACAGACAGTGCAGGGTTCCTGACAGCTCGTTCCCGGACAAGCGGAAAGGCCGAGCTGTTCCCACGGCGACACTTCCATCTGTCTCTCTCCTTTCTGCTGTTCCCGCACAACTCCCAGGAGGTGGGCGGCATGGGGGCGCAGCAAATCCGGAGCTGGGACGCTACATTCTCTGAAGGCCTTGAAGCGAGCGGCGGGAAGGAAGCGGACAGCCAGTGGCTCACTGGGCATTCTAGTTCCTTCTTGGGCAAGGAACAAAAGAGGAACCTGACCAGGAAGGCTGGGCTGCACAGGAAGTGGACATGCCACCACAACTTACTGTGTTTCCTCCATGGCCACGGGCTTGACGTAATAATCACTGGAGTACAGGACCACGTTGGCCACTTGTTCCACTGCAAAAGAGGACAGGGGTCGGTGGTCAGCACCAGGTCCCCCCATGCACACGCTTGGTGCCCTGGCCTTCCAGGACACACGGCTGGGCACCTCCCTCTGGGTACCATACTTCCCGGGCTCAGCTTTCTCAGCCCTCAGCTTAGAGCCTATGGTTTCCAACCTCTGTCCTGGAGCCATTTCTGTCCCCTGGTAAGTTGCTCTGTGTCACCTCCTGCCCATGACCCAGTCTCTAAGACAGCAGCCCCCCGGGGGAGACCCCGCCTCTCCTCTGAGCCCTGGGTGTGCACGCAGTCTCCCGGCCAGGGCTCTCTCTCTCTAAACCCAGCCCCTGCCAGTGCTCTTGGGGGTTCTGTAACAAGCCTGAGCCTTCCGGTTCTCCGAGCAGAAAGCAGCCAGAGGCAGCAGAGGAGAGATCGGTGGGTGCAGTGTGCGGGGCAGGAAGGTGGGCCCCGGGGCTGGACTCCCTGGGTTCAAATCTCTGCTCCGCCTCCAGCTGTGCTGTGAGGGATCTGGCACCTCCCAGCCTCTGTGTCCCCACCGGCAAAGCGAGGGTGAGTGCGGTGAACTCACGGGGGCGGACTTCCCATCTCCTTCACCATCAGGTTGGGGGATCAAAAGGAACAATGTGTCAGGAGTACCTGGCACAGAGCCCAGCCTACAGGAAGCTGAGCACATTTTGTCTCAGAATATTCAACAGGTTTTTTTGAGGTTCGTGGCTTTGTTGTTTGCATTTGCAAAAC
This sequence comes from Sylvilagus floridanus, assembly GCA_949820135.1. NCBI lineage: Eukaryota > Metazoa > Chordata > Mammalia > Lagomorpha > Leporidae > Sylvilagus > Sylvilagus floridanus. The sequence goes on along the minus strand of OX463236.1, from coordinate 175,946,089 downwards.
TTTGAGAAATAATTTTAAAGCAAAATTTCGGAGGATGTTTTCTCAGTGCTGCTGCTGCCCCCTTGGAATGTCTGTGTTGAAATCTGGAGCTTCGGGGCCAGCACTGTGGTGCAGCAGCTCAAGACACTGCCTGCAATGCTGGCATCCCATCTCTGAGCACTGGTTCGAGTCCCAGAGGCTCAGCTTCTGATGCGGCTTCCTGATAATGTGCCTAGAAAAGCCGTGGAAGATGGCTCAAGTGCTTGGGCCCCTGCCACTCACGTGGGAGACCCGGATGTAGTTCCGGGCTCTTGGGTTTCAGCCTGGACCGGCTCCAGCCACTGTAGCTGTTTGGGCAGTAAACCAGCAGACGGAGGCACTCCCTCCCGCTCGCCCTCTCTCCTCCTTCCTTCCCTGCCTCCCTATCACTCTGCCTTTCAAATAAATAAATCTTTAAAAAAAAAAACTTAAAAAGATAAGTTTATTTTGGTGTAAAAAAAGCTTTTAAAATCTAAGCATAGTTTTTCCAGCATATGCATCTCCTGTGACCACTTTAGAGACCCTTCATTAGACACCGAGTCTTTCTCCCGTGGTTAGAGCTAGCTATCACAGACCCGGCCCCTTGTAAATATCGGACGTCTGTTTGGATCATTTGGAAGGCTGGGAAGTACAAGGGCGGGGCACCAGCTTCCGGTGAGGGCCTCCTGGCTGAGCCGTGGCCCAGTGGGGGATATCACCTGGCAAGACAGGAGGTGTGCTGGACCTCCCTCTTATAGAGCCACCAGTGCCATCCCCCTCACGATCTCAGCAAATCCTAAATACCCTCAAATACCATTAACAAAGGAATTGGAGAGTTAAGTCTTCAACACATTCAGACCACAGCCGACACCTGGGGTGACTGAGACCTGCTCTTTCAGCACTGAACATTCCATCCATATCCTTAGTCCTGGACAACCTGAGCCACCTCAGTCTGACTTTGTCTTGGCCATCAGATGGTCACGTTAAGTGCTGGGCTCAGGGGTTCCCTCCGCAGGTCACTCTGTCATGCTTTTTATGTGGCCCACACAAGGCCCCACGTAAGATCCCTGCACTATGATGCCTTGCAGCCAGCAGGAGGCCCCTCCCCTGCAGTGCAGGGTGTGGGCCCCACAGGGCAAGACGGCCGCACTTGGCCATTGACACAGCACTTTCACAAGGGTCCTCCCCTCGCAGCCTCATAAACCCGGGACAAAGAGCTACAGCTGGGGAGGCCTGCGGCTTGGACAGCACGAGCCCACAGAGAAGCCCAGTGTGTTCCGTCCTGTGCCTTTCCCGCTGCACTGAGCCAAGAGGGAAACCTCTGCTCTGGCTTCCCGTGGGGTCTGGCACAGCAGGGCCCTTCCGGAAGGCAGGACCGTGGAGAGACAGAGAGATGACCGGTCAGGGATGTTGTCCCAAGACAAAAGGCAGCCCTTGGGAGCATGAGGTTGGGTGAGATGACTTAAGGTCTTTCTCCCTCTAGGGTCCCGTTGCCTATGACATCAGACAAACGGGCAGCTCAACACCCAGAGGGGCCTTATCAGACCAGGAGTGACCGTCAAGAGGCAAGACCTGGCTGAGAAATCCTGTAGTCCTCTGCCCTCTAGTTTTGAGAGGTCTTACCTATAACCTTGATCTTCTTCACTGTTTTCTCCGTGTGGTTGGTCACGGTCACGGTCACAGGGATGGGCTCCCCATGGAAGTAAGTCTAGAAAGGTTAGAGGGCCCGTCAGAAGAGCAGAGCGGGAGCCGGGGCTCTCCAGAGCCACTTACCCCTTTGGCCTGGCGGGGCACCACCCCCATCTTTGAAGGCAGATGAAGGGGTAGCCACAGGTTTCCTGCCTGAGGAAGGCTCTGGAATGGGGTTCTGAGGACCCTGTTGGTGCGAGTGGGGAGGGAGGTTGTGGGACAGGAGGAGTGGGATGAAAGGAAACTGTGGGAATGCCGAGTGCTGGGGCCCTCCAGCAGGGCCCTGTGGGCAAGCGCGCACACACTCAGGTGCACACACAGTTGTGTGGGCTACTGACGACATGTATGCATGACCGACAGCTACTGGCCAGGGGGACCAGAGACTTCACAGGGGACTTAAATTTCCCAGGGAAGGAAACTATGTAGGACACATGTATTGCTGCCATGTTAGTGACTGGGGTCCATGGGGGTGTGGGGCAAAGAAGGCTGGGGTGGGAGTGTGTGTGTAAACCCCTCCCATCCCCACCCTGGGGCTATCAG